>CP139507.1:310119825-310495164 GCA_021014915.2 Artemisia tridentata subsp. tridentata
TCACACCTTTGATCATATGGCTGTGATTTAAGAGTAGGGAGCAAGAAACGATCTAAGGGTAGATAGCAGCTGAGGAGCACACGGATTGATGAGCTGGAAGGCCTGGAAGCTTCAGTGGTAGCCTATAAATAGAGATCCTCTATTCACAGTCAATTTTTGTCCAATTTTTATGTCTTTAAAAAATTGTTACCATTTTAATTTCTGTGTCATTTACTGTTTTTAGTAGTGTAATTTTAAATTTAAGTTGTAATTTCAATTTCTCTTGTAACTTTGAAGTTTATTTGATTAATGAAATTTTTATTTTAAGTTCCTTCTAATGACTCTGTTTCATTTCTTCTGAATTTACCTCATTGAAATTATCAGTAGTGTATTTTAAATCATTTCTATTCTATTTCGATTTGTTATCTCAACTTTTGTTAAATCCCTTTTAAAATCCAAAAATACCAAAAAAATATATATATATATTCAAAAAATCCAAAAATAATCCAAAACCACAGCTTCAATAAGCTGTTTTTCCTATAGTATAAGCTCATACAAGCTAATTAGCTTGCTGTGAGTGAAAGTAAAGGTTCAAATCTGTTGTTTATCTCAAAGGTCAAAAAGTCAAACAAAGTCAACAAGCTGGTCAAATAAGCTCCTCTGGAAGGATAAGCTGTTCTGATAAGCTTATTGGGTGATTTCTGGCTTAGTTGGATAAGCCTGGGTAGATTGTAGTACTTGGTTCATTCATTTTTAGCATTCATCACTTGTGAGCATTAATTTCATTTCTAGCCTCTATTTGCTTTTTTTTTTTTCTCAGCTTTGATTACTGCTTATTAGGCCTTTGTTTCTGCTTTTCTAGGTTGTAAGTAGCTTAGAACATAATAGTTTAGAATAAATCATAGTTATAGTCAGCTAGGTCTAGGTAATTTTGCAAAAGCAGTTTTGTATGTGGTGTTTGGCATAACTGATTAACTGAGTTTTTTAGGAAGGGAACTGTTCATTTACCATTTTGCCAAGTTTGGCTGAGCTTATTGAAGTTTAGATCAGCCATGGTTGAAAGCTTTTTAGCTCAATAGCAGTTGTGGAGTATTTGAGGTTATAGGTTTACACTTAGTATAAATCCTGCACTAATAAGCTCTCAATCAGCCAAGCTTATTGGTGCCCCTAAATTGGCATTCCTAAGTTCCTTGTGTAGGTCTAAGTGAGTTTCCTTGTTCTGGTTTAATTTGGTTAAGAATCACAAGTTTTGCGCCAAGAAAACCATTTCTGCTATCACAGAATAACCTTTGCAGCCCTGCTCATATGCTGTTCTTCTTGGCTTTTTCATTGAGTTGCTACTGCTTATTCTTTTAAACTCAGGGTCTAAAAATTGGTGATATAATAAGCTAGTAGTATAGGGTTTCATAAATATATCTGGGATCAAGGTTTACAGCTTATTTGGCAGATTAATCAAGGTCTGCAAACAAGCTCTCTTCACTACTTATTCTGCTGCATCAGCTTTTGTTCTTTTTTGGCACCTGATCTAGTGAGCAAATAAGCAAGAAAATTAGCTTAAATTTTGGGGATCTTGGGTTTTAGAGTAGAGTTCCATATAGACTATAAGCCTGTGCTTCTGGATTCTTTTAAATAGCTTTTTCTGAGCTTAAAATTAAGCTGCAAGTAGGGCATCTAGCTGATTTGAATCTGCCTTGGTAATCAGCTTTGCAGCAGCTTATCTGCTTATTTGCCTGGGCTTATTTGAGTTTTCTGTGTTTGATTAAGCTTCTAATAGTCCATTGCTACTTTTCTGAGCTTTTGATAATTTCTGGAACTCAATTGCTTATTTTTGGCTTATTTCTTAACTGCTTATTGTACTGTTCTGCTTATTAGGGTTAATCCAGTTCTTGAATTTATTTTTCCTAGATTTAGAATTCAATTTTAGATTTACTCAAAAATTTTCAGATTTTTCCAAAGTGTTTTAATATTTTTAAATCATTTAAATTGTTTTAATTAGTTTTTAATTCATAAAAAATTATTAAAAAGTCAAAAAAATATTTTTTCTTTTTCCAAAAACTTTCTTTTATCAGTTTTAATATAAGAAAATTATTTTTATATTTTTAGGTTTTAAATTTTAGAAAATCACTTTTATTTACGTTTTATAATTCGTCACGTAACGTTTTTAAACTCCGGTTTTCATTTTTAGGTTCGTAATAAGGTTGCAAAAATCGCGAATCGGTAGTCGGGCGGTCGACCACCTTGTAGCTTGTAATCGGTCTAGGCGGGATTAATCGGTGATTAATCGGATTGGCATTACTGACAAATTTTAGTTATTTCCGGCAAATTTTGTGTATTTCCGGTGAGTTTTAGGTATTTCCGGCAAGGTATTTTATAAAAAACAACTTGTAATAGACTTAAACAATTACTATAAGTTATCAAAATAAGTTTACAGTGAGTTTTTAGTACTTTCGGCAAGATTTATAGGTTTCCGGAAAGTTTGACCACCATTGACAGCCGTTGATCGCCGTTGACCACGGTTGACCTATTTGTTTGACCCAGTTACATAAATCGGCAAGGTCGGTGGCCTTGTAGCACCTAATCGGCGATTAATCGGCCTTGTAGACCTTTTTTTGCAACAGTGGTTCGTATGCTTAGTATAATTGTACTTTTAGCTTAATTAGTTGTTTTCATTTAATATTTCATTGTTAGTAGTGTAAAATCACAAATCACCACTTTTTCTAACACACATTCACCACACGTATTCGACAACGTTAACGACAACTCGATATTTGACCTTCGTTGGGACACGACCCGGGGAAAACGCATATGTTGCCTTTTCCTTTGGAAACTAAAAAAATACTACATCAAAAATGGCGCCGCTGCCGGGGAAGGTTGAAGTGAGTTCGTGATTCCGTTTTTCGATTCGTGTTTTGAAGACCCTTCCTCGGAAGTTATCATTTTTTATAAAAATAAATAAAAATACAAAAATATAATAATTAAAAAACACTTTTCCTAAAGTGTTTTAACCATTAATAATAAATCCTCGCTCTCGAGAGGGCGTTGTAAACCATTCCGAAATAACAACAAAAGAGATCGTGAAGTTAAACGTTTCTCGGATTATTTCTTTGCTACAACCTATACACGGGGTTTAAGGATGGTCTTGACATTAAATTGCAGACCGAAAGAGGCGGGTTTTTAATCACTTTCGAGTGGACCTTTGCTTCTCCACCACGCTGCGCGTAGTTTTGAAAGAAACGAGTACGGTTGATAAAACGATCACCAAAAATATAATTATTTTTCCTTAATTAAAAATCCAAAAAGATTTTCTCTTCAAATTTATCTTCCATTTTTCTTTTGTTATTTTCTATAAAAACCCAAAAATATTCTTCTTTAATCCTCTTAAATGTTTAATTCTTCTTCTCTAATCCTCTAAGCCAATAATTCTTTCTCTTCACCCTCTTATGTTTAATTCTTATGGATCCGACTTGTGTTAAGTGTGGCGAACCTTTCTTCGGAGGGTTGTGTGTTTGGTGTACATGCGAGCAATGTGGTAGTAATATTCGTGACGGAGTTTGTTGGTTTTGTAATTCTCACACATATGATCAAAGATCGTTCAACAATCCTTCAAACATTTCCGATTACCCTCCAACACCACCGCCGCCTCCGTTCACTTGTTTTAATTGTGGAAATCCCTCCGAAGAAGAAGTACCTTGTGGACAATGTTTTTGTAATCAATGTGGATACACAAATTGTATGTGCTACCCCCCGAGTGCTGAAACGTCTTACGCTTACGATACGAGCTTTGATAATTATCCTCAAAATGATTTCAATCTTCCTTCTCAAAACTCTTATGAGCAAGAACCGTATACGCCTAGTTTTGAGCCTTGTGGGGAGTCATTTGAAAATTCTCAGTATGAGCCAAATTTGTGTGATAATGACAAACCCACCATTTCGGAGTCACTCCAAGCACCCAACGAGGGTTACGAGGATGATTTCTTTGAACTTAAGGCTTTTAAGATCCACATTGAACAACTTCAAGCTTTGTCAAAAATGTCGTATTGATAATGGACCATCGATTCCTATTCCCTCTCCGGTGAGGGAAATGGAACAAGAAACCGAGGTGACAAAGGACCCGGTACTTTCCACTAACAATGGAAGTGCTAAATACGTCCAACCTACGGTTGTCCAAGAATCTAAGCCTACAATTGCTCCTCCTAAACCGTCAAAAATTGATCCTAACCTTTCTCGATTTACGGTTAAGAGTTTGTCAAGCAAACGAGCTGAGCTTAAAACAATGTCTAAAAAGAACAACTTGCCTTATCTTCACGTTTATCAAGAACAAGAACCAGAGACCATAACGGAAGTGGTGGAAATTCCTAGCTCTCAAAGCACATCACTTGTCCCACCTCTGGATTCTTCAAGATGTTCTTCGAGACTTGTTATTGATGATTCCACTTCGTCCATAATTATTGAGTCCGTTGATGATCATGATGAGATATTCACCGATTCTGATGACGATTATACTTCTTTATCTTGTGGAGAAATCGATTATGCTAAAGAAGAAACTCCTCCAATCATTTCCGACTCTTCCCCTTCCCTCACTCCGATTGAGGGAAGTAATCCTCTCTGGGAAAAGATCGATGCTTGTCTTAAAGATGAATCAATTTCGCCGGAAATTGATGATTCTTGTCTTGATCCGGAGGGAGATATTCTTTTTCTTGAAAAACTATTGAACGATGAACCATTACCTTCTCTCCCTCCGAAGGAAGTTGAAATCAATCCATCAAAAGAATTTGATGAGCTTGTTTCCGAAACATTCAACACGACTTTCACCAATCCTCTATTTGATTTCGGGTCTGACTTTACTTTCATTTCAGATAACCCTATCTTTGATAGTCAGATGGAGGAGAGTGATGAGTATGTGACGGAACCTGAGCTCACAGATCATCATATGATTGATTCTCTTCATGAGGAGTTCTCCGGTGAACTCACTCATATCATACCTCCTTCGAAGTATGATTACTTTGCTTTTGATGAAGATCCTGACCCGGGGGGAGATGTACTCTATCATAAGAGTTTACTTGTCGATGATATCCTCCCGACCCTCCCGCCCGAGGTCCTTGTTGATTATAACCATAAGAGCTTCAATATTGATATTCAAGATCAGAAAAATGGTAATCTTGAGGATGAAGAATGGATCTTCATTGTGATTAAGATCCTTCTCCTTTTCTTCACCTACCCGATGATTTCTCCTATCTTTCACTCCTTCGGGAGTGAAGACACCATCTTTGACCCCGGCATTTTCTTTTCTATCTAGAGCCGCGGGTGTCTCATCGGAGTGGAACTTTCGTATGCTTCAATGTTTATCCAAACATCTTGAACGAAAGTCCGATTGAGATTATCTTTTCCACATGCTCCCCCAAGGACAATTAAATTCGGGGTCGAGTCAAGCTCATGTGACTCGGTTACCAAAAACAAGCGCTTTGTGGGAGGCACCCCATGCTTATCCTCTATCTTCTTTCTATTTTCTTAATAAATCATGAGGAGGTCTCCTCTTCCATATCTTGTGTTTCGTGTTTTCTGTGATATGTCCAGGATTTTCCCGATGATGAAGACTCTCGTGCTCGTGGTCTGCTTCTCTCCACTCGAGTTTCATCATTCGTTGCTCATCCGATATCCTTAATCTTATCGTTTTACGTTTATCTTTGGCATAATTAATAAACGGCCTTAGGTTTATGTAGGAGAACCCTTACCTTTAAGACATTGAGGACAATGTCTCGTTTTAGTCTGGGGGGGTAATCTTGTCGATTTGATTTTTACCTTGCACTTTTTGCCGTTTTCTCATGCAACCCCGTTTTTCCTCCAAAATTTGAAAAAATCCAAAAAATGAGAAAATTTTAAAAATTTTTGCAAAAATATAATAAATTTTGACATTTTTGTTGACTTTCCGCTGGTGAGAGTAGGAATAAAATTCTTACTTGACCGGGCGTGTTGAGCCCTAGCTTGTTCCCTTAACCATTTATAATTTATAAGCTCGTGCTAGTCTTTTACACAAGGAGCTAGAAAACTCGAATTCTTTTTAAGAGTTTGCAAGTTCCCGTATTTGACTTTGTATATGCATGGCTTGATTATAAGGCTAAGCATTCGCGGATCTTATTATTTAAGATTTTAAATTTGCGAAGAACGAGAAATGATAGAGTTGTTTATAAGTTAGATTGCTAAACGTGGAGTAGTTGGATCTCTTTAAAGCTCATCAAAGTTATTTGTGGCTTTTTGTTCCCATAAGCTTGTTTCATCCAAAAATAGTAATCTAGGAATAATTAAAGGTATTTTGGTTTTGGTGATAATTAGTTTTTTATTTCTTCCTTAGAGAATCCTTGCTTATGGAAGTTGGGTACACATCAAGGTACTGTCAGTGTTACGGTGTAATAGACTATTCCATCTTGCCGGCTCGCAACCGATGTTGGGATTGTTATAAAAGCCGTAGGACTTGGGGTTTGGCAACACAAATAATTAATGATAATGAATAATAATAATCCAAAGCCATAAAAAGTTTTCTACATCTTGCCGGTTCGCAGCCGATGTTGTAGACTTCTAATAAAGGCAGAGGAAAAATTCCAAGGTCATAATAGACTATCACATCTTGCCGGTTCGCAGCCGATGTTGTGATTGTTATAAAGGGCTAAGGATTAAATACGTTAATGTGCTTAATAATGTTAAAAAATGCCAAACTTCAACTCCGGGGGTATCCTAATAAAGGCTTCTGTCTTTGGACTCGTAGATGAGTTGTTTCGGTCGCAAATAAAAGGGATATCCTCAAAATCGTGTTAAATCAGAGACCTTGATGTGGACCTCATTTTTGTATGCAACGGTTTTCGAGGGAAGATTTGGAAACTACTTAGCGTCTAAACTAGGTATCTTTATCGGACTAAAAATTATCGAAAATGAGAATTCGAAGAAATTCATTTCTCACCAAAAATAAAATAAATAGAGGAAAATAGGAATTTGGGAACAAGAAGTGATTACACAAGTAGCTTTTATGGGTAGTGTTGGCAATCTAACTTGTAAATAACAATGATTTCGTTTTTAAGCTTAGTTTGGGGACTCATGAAAAATCAGGAACGACGAATTTTATCCGTATGGTCACTTCTTTATGAGTCGTGTTTCCTACTCAATGACCCTAAAAATTACCAATAGATAATGATTGTCGACAAAATCGTCACTTAAATAATAAGAAAATACAAAAATAGAATAAAAAGGAAATTCGGGGAGTTTTTAGAACTTAAGATTTCTTAATCTCTTTTGAAAATTTTGCTACTTCTCAAAGTTAGTAAAAAGAAATTAGGAATTTTTGGTTTCAAAAACGTGTTCTTATAACATTGCATGAGGACATTGCAATAGCTTAGTCTGGGGAATTTGGTATGTGCTTAAACACATACCTTTTCTTGACCAAAACCGGACCCAAATAGACCAAAAACCCGACCAAAATGCCAAATATATTGTGTTTTTGTGTTTTTACATATGCAGGCACGGATATCGAAGAAAAGGACAAAAACAAGCAAAGACCGGGAAAACGAGCACGAGATATGGAAGTGTTATTTTTAGCCGATGCCGGGAAAGAAAATATGGTCAAAAAGTCAACCGAGGTCCTCCAATTATCAGAAGTTGTCAATTCCTGCCCTTGGATTTATTTTGGAGAAATGACAAAATTAGTCCTTGAGATTTCAGAAATTTACACTAAAGGTCCTTATCATTTTCATTTTACACAAAACAAATTTAACCCTTATCACATAACCTATCCGGATTTCATTTCTTAAATCCTAAACCAAAATCCAAAATCCAAACCACTTTACAAATCCCACAAAGCCCAAAGATAACAAGCCCACTTTATTAAATCATTTACCCAAAACCCGGATCCATCACCCAACCCGTTTCACATAACCCGGTCAGACTAAACTAAATAACCAGTCAAACCCCAAATCCCTTTACCCGCATTTTCTTTTCCCCAATTTTTACTGTACCACTCAAGAACCCTAATTCCCCAACCACAAAATTAACCGAGAGTAAGGGCAAATTGGTACTTGCACGCGTATCTAGAAGCCTGACACCAAGGAATTACACGTGGGTGTCGCTTATTGGTCGAGCCACCTCACACCTTTGATCATACGGCTGTGACTTAAGAGTAGGGAGCAAGAAACGATCTAAGGGTAGATAGCAGCTGAGGAGCACACGGATTGATGAGCTGGAAGGCCTGGAAGCTTCAGTGGTAGCCTATAAATAGAGATCCTCTATTCACAGTCAATTTTTGTCCAATTTTTATGTCTTTAAAAAATTGTTACCATTTTAATTTCTGTGTCATTTACTGTTTTTAGTAGTGTAATTTTAAATTTAAGTTGTAATTTCAATTTCTCTTGTAACTTTGAAGTTTATTTAATTAATGAAAATTTTATTTTAAGTTCCTTCTAATGATTCTGTTTCATTTCTTCTGAATTTACCTCATTGAAATTATCAGTAGTGTATTTTAAATCATTTCTATTCTATTTCCATTTGTTATCTCAACTTTTGTTAAATCCCTTTTAAAATCCAAAAATACCAAAAAAATATATATATATATTCAAAAAATCCAAAAATAATCCAAAACCACAGCTTCAATAAGCTGTTTTTCCTATAGTATAAGCTCATACAAGCTAATTAGCTTGCTGTGAGTGAAAGTAAAGGTTCAAATCTGTTGTTTATCTCAAAGGTCAAAAAGTCAAACAAAGTCAACAAGCTAGTCAAATAAGCTCCTCTGGAAGGATAAGCTGTTCTGATAAGCTTATTGGGTGATTTCTGGCTTAGTTGGATAAGCCTGGGTAGATTGTAGTACTTGGTTCATTCATTTTTAGCATTCATCACTTGTGAGCATTAATTTCATTTCTAGCCTCTATTTGCTTATTTTTTTTTCTCAGCTTTGATTACTGCTTATTAGGCCTTTTTTCTGCTTTTCTAGGTTGTAAGTAGCTTAGAACATAATAGTTTAGAATAAATCATAGTTATAGTCAGCTAGGTCTAGGTAATTTTGCAAAAGCAGTTTTGTATGTGATGTTTGGCATAACTGATTAACTGAGTTTTTTAGGAAGGGAACTGTTCATTTACCATTTTGCCAAGTTTGGCTGAGCTTATTGAAGTTTAGATCAGCCATGGTTGAAAGCTTTTTAGCTCAATAGCAGTTTTGGAGTATTTGAGGTTATAGGTTTACACTTAGTATAAATCCTGCACTAATAAGCTCTCAATCAGCCAAGCTTATTGGTGCCCCTAAATTGGTATTCCTAAGTTCCTTGTGTAGGTCTAAGTGAGTTTCCTTGTTCTGGTTTAATTTGGTTAAGAATCACAAGTTTTGCGCCAAGAAAACCATTTCTGCTATCACAGAATAACCTTTGCAGCCCTGCACATATGCTGTTCTTCTTGGCTTTTTCATTGAGTTGCTACTGCTTATTCTTTTAAACTCAGGGTCTGAAAATTGGTGATATAATACGCTAGTAGTATAGGGTTTCATAAATATATCTGGGATCAAGGTTTACAGCTTATTTGGCAGATTAATCAAGGTCTGCAAACAAGCTCTCTTCACTACTTATTCTGCTGCATCAGCTTTTGTTCTTTTTTGGCACCTGATCTAGTGAGCAAATAAGCAAGCAAATTAGCTTAAATTTTGGGCATCTTGGGTTTTAGAGTAGAGTTCCATATAGACTATAAGCCTGTGCTTCTGGATTCTTTTAAATAGCTTTTCTGAGCTTAAAATTAAGCTGCAAGTAGGGCATCTAGCTGATTTGAATCTGCCTTGGTAATCAGCTTTGCAGCAGCTTATCTGCTTATTTTCCTGGGCTTATTTGAGTTTTCTGTGTTTGATTAAGCTTCTAATAGTCCATTGCTACTTTTCTGAGCTTTTGATAATTTCTGGAACTCAATTGCTTATTTTTGGCTTATTTCTTAACTGCTTATTGTACTGTTCTGCTTATTAGGGTTAATCCAGTTCTTGAATTTATTTTTCCTAGATTTAGAATTCAATTTTAGATTTACTCAAAAATTTTCAGATTTTTCCAAAGTGTTTTAATATTTTTAAATCATTTAAATTGTTTTAATTAGTTTTAATTCATAAAAAATTATTAAAAAGTCAAAAAAATATTTTTTCTTTTTCCAAAAATTTTCTTTTATCAGTTTTAATTTAGGAAAATTATTTTTAAATTTTTAGGTTTTAGATTTTAGAAAATCACTTTTTAAATACGTTTTTTAATTTGTCACGTAACGTTTTTAAATTCCGGTTTTTAGTTTTAAATTCTCGTGCTTAGATTACTTGTACATATAGCTTTATTAGTAGTTTTTAATTTCTATTTCATTGTTTGTAGTGTAGAAATCACAATTCTCACTTATACACACTCATTCACTACACGAATCACGTCCCGGGAACACAAATTCCATTCGATCTTCGTCGGGACAAACGACTCGGGTTTTGCATATTTCCTTTGCAATTCCTTTTTGGGATATAAATTGACATAAATCAAACGTACGTATTAGTGTTATATCACAAGTGGTATATCAAACGAGTTTGAATATCATTTTTTTTTTCTATTGTCAACAACCTCTATGATTTAACCGTATTGATTTAGAGGTTCGAATATTATGTGTGATATATGGTTGAAAAACTTAAAATGTGTATTTTTCATTACAAAAAATGGTGAATCTTTTGGAGTTTTATATGAATACTTATGCTCATTTTAAGACAGCATATTGAGTGTTTGAACTTAAAGATAAGTATTTTATCACATGTTATACGTCAAGCGAGTTTGACTTTCAAAAAAAAATCTTTTATTTCCTCCAACTTTTATGAAAAAAGTGTATTGATTTGGATGTTCACGAATTATGTTTGATATGGTTAGAAAGCTAAGGATGTGTATTTATTAATTCCAAAAGATTAATCATTTTAAGTTTTAAAGAAATACTTATGCTCTTTTCATGACATTATATTCAGTGTATAAACTTACAGATTAATATTATATCACATGTGATAAATCAAGCGGATTTTGCTATAAAAAAATTATTCTACTTATCACACATAATTTTTGAACCTCCAAATATTTTTCTTGATATATCACTTGTGGTATAACACTAATTTGTAAGTTCGAACACTCAACTTCTATGAATAAACTGTATTGATTTGGAGGTTCAAAAACTATGTGTGATTCATGGTTGGAATGCTAAGGATGAGCATTGTTCAATGCGAAAAACGATGTGTCATTTGGAGTACTACAAAAATATCTATACCCATTTCACGAAAGCATGTTGAGTGTTCAAACTTACAAATTAGAGTTATATCATAAGTGATATGTCGAGCAAAATACTGCACCGAGAAAAAAAATGAAAAATACCTAAAAAAATCGTTTGTCGAAAGTATATGAAAGTGCCCTTCTATTGAAAGATAATTAAATGCTCATCACGATGGCGTAATTTTTTTAGATTAACGGTATACGGTTTTTGGGATATGTAATATCTTTTTTTTTCTTTTTTTGAAAGTGAGTTTTAATTAATAAAAGATGAGTTGTAACGGGAGGTAGTTAATATTTTTTATTGTTTGATCTTATCCATTAGATCAAATGGTTTAGATGATAGTGATTAATCCCTCAAAATATAAAGAAATAAGTGTCCCTAAATGAGTTTTTCTCATTCTAGGCAATTACCCGTGCATAGCATGAGATTTTATAGCGGCATATTTTATAATCATATTTTGGTGAAGTGTTTTGTGTAATGTTTACGTAACTAAAGTATCACTGTAATTATATGCCGCTATAAAATCTCGTTGCTATGCACGGGTAATCTTCTAGTGACAATATACATATACATATACACATACACAAATCATATATGAAGCCGTGTCAATTTAATGTTTCAGTTCAATTCAAAAATTATCTATTAGCTATACGTGTATATTAAACCTTGTAAGTGTGTATATAAGATTGAAAAGTATAATAAATACTTGCTTAACATAGGTTAACTGTCTCTCGGTATTTGACAAATGCTTGTACTCTTCATGTTCAAGCTCATGAGTATGTATAGTATCAGAAACATAACACGTGCGTTGCAGCCTGTGATATGCAGGTATGAACTTCTCTTCTGCTTGTTGCTATTCTCTAAATCTAACGTGTCTATGTGTATTCCTTTAGGACAACCTTCCCTATTACACAATAGATACTTTTGTTTCACAATATGTAACACCCCCAAAATCATAATATTGCGGAAGCATACACTTTGGGTGCTACTAAATCGATAATCACAACACAAGATATAGAGAACGGATTGAAAATCCGTTTTAAAAATACATTACATATTCAAAGTCGTGTTGTCTTACATAAAATTCATTTCACATAAAATGTAGCCCATTTAACAAAGCAGTCCGAATTTCAGAGTTAACGCAAAAATAAAAACATTTCCAACAATTATTATGACCATCACCATGCCCTGCTTTTAGTAAAACAAATCTCAGTTTCCTGAGAAAAATATGCTAAAAGTCAGCTAATGCTGGTGAGTTCATAGGTTTAAAGTAAATAAGCACATATGGACCATGGCAATATTCAGCAACAATTCAGCAATAACACACTATCCTGCTATGCAAACACTAAGCCTCATCTAACCGAACTAGACAAAGCAGCATGCGAAGATAGCATTAGCAAATAAAGGGGTGCCCGCGAGTGTTAATCCCCAGACACTCGGACTAATTTCATATGGTATACGTTCGCTTTGACTATGCCGAGCCAACCGAACGGGGGTGTCATCCCCAATAGATCTATTTATATCACATGGTTTCCCAGTGGGAATTGACGGTTGATGATAGTGGGCGCAATGGGATTCATCTAAACTTAGGTTTCTGCATACAAGTGTGTATAAAAACAAAATCTATTTTTGGTCCATGAAAACAGTTTTGCATGTTTCTAACCCCAAGGTTTATAAAAAAAAATTTATAAAAGTATAAGACTATAAACTCACCTTAAAACAATAGCAACCTGCTAATCAATCAACAAAATAGTGCAACCACTCCGACACGCAACCTAAATCAGTATGGAAATTCATAGCGAAATATTCGTATCTTATATGTCTTTACTTTATTTGAGAAGTTTACGTGTGACCAATGCTCGTGTATTTCTTGCTTGCTGTGTGGTAACGTATATTTCAAAGTGATTTATCGTATGTAACTCTTGGTGGTGGCTCATGGTGAAAGTGTACGGTGGGAATACGTGTGACGGAACATAAACAGAATAATCCTCTCCTTTGAGAATAATCAAAAACGGAAAGTGTTCAATTGGAACATGAAAACGTGACGAAATTGGTCCTAGTTACTCTTCGGGACGGAGTGGAAGAGGGGAGGGGATTCTCGAACGCGGAAAAAGATCCAATAACTTCGAAAGAATTGAACGAGGAGCCGTATGAGGTGAAAATCAAACAATTCCCAATCATGGTCCTTGCGGATCGGATCATCCCTATAATATACAAAGAAAAACTCTAGATATTTGAGATCTTTCTCTTTGAATAATATCTCAATTCCCACTGTAGGAATTGGGTTCGAGCTTTCCCCAGCCCGGAGAGAGGAACCTATGATTAGCTTTTCGGGAAATTTCCAAACGAACAATTTCAACGAAATCTTTCAATTTCTTATTTTACTATGTTCAACTCCAATAATCTAATTGTTGAATCAATTGGGCCTTGTAATAATTGTTAACAGGAAAAAAATATTTTTTTTGAAAAATATTGTTTCTTTCATTCTTGTATTTGATTTCACCAAAAGAAAATGACCCGTTTAATTTTAATAAATTATTACTTTTAGAACTATAAAAAAGTTTTCTAAATGTAATGACTAGAAGTGCTACTGATAATAATGATCCATCTTTCTTGGAAGTAAGAATTGGGTTGCGCCATATATATGAAAGAGTATACAATAATGATGTTTGCCGAATCAAATACCATGGTCTAATAATCAAGCAGTCTGATTAGTTGATAATTTTACTATTAGTTGGGAATTTTGTGAAAGGTTCCTGTAAAAAGTTTCATTAACGCCTAATTCATGTCGAGTAGACCTTGTTGTTGTGAGAATTCTTAATTCATGAGTTGTAGGGAGGGATTTATGTCACCACAAACAGAGACTAAAGCAAGTGTTGGATTCAAAGCTGGGGTTAAAGATTATAAATTGACTTATTATACTCCTGAGTATGAAACCAAGGATACTGATATCTTGGCAGCATTTCGAGTAACTCCTCAACCTGGAGTTCCGCCTGAAGAAGCAGGGGCCGCAGTAGTTGCCGAATCTTCTACTGGTACATGGACCACCTTGGGGTCAGATGAGCTTTTGGGGGGCTACAGTAATTACAAGCTTAGCTAGCGCCATACCTGTAGTAGGAGATACCATAGTGACTTGGCTTTGGGGTGGTTTCTCCGTGGACAATGCCACCTTAAATCGTTTTTTTAGTCTTCATCATTTACTCCCCTTTCTTTTAGTAGGCGCCAGTCTTCTTCATCTGGCCGCATTGCATCAATATGGATCAAATAATCCATTGGGTGTACATTCAGAGATGGATAAAATTGCTTCTTACCCTTATTTTTATGTAAAGGATCTAGTAGGTTGGGTAGCTTTTGCTATCTTTTCTTCCATTTTTATTTTTTATGCTCCTAATGTTTTGGGGCATCCCGACAATTATATACCTGCTAATCCGATGCCCACCCCGCCTCATATTGTACCGGAATGGTATTTCCTACCGATCCATGCCATTCTTCGTAGTATACCTGACAAAGCGGGAGGTGTAGCCGCAATAGCACCAGTTTTTATATGTCTGTTGGCTTTACCTTTTTTTAAAAGTATGTATGTACGTAGTTCAAGTTTTCGCCCGATTCACCAAGGAATATTTTGGTTGCTTTTGGCGGATCGCTTACTACTAGGTTGGATCGGATGTCAACCTGTGGAGGCACCATTTGTGACTATTGGAAAAATTTCCCCTTTCGTTTTCTTCTTGTTCTTTGCCATAACGCCCATTCTGGGACGAGTTGGAAGAGGAATTCCTAATTCTTACACGGATGAGACTGCCTGAAAAGTGAGAAATTCTGACACCCATCATTTTCGAGTGCGTATTACACCAAGAATTGACAAGCCTTTAGTTGTACTTCTAAATAGATAATCGATGTCCTTCGCTTCATCTGCAGTTATCGGTGTAATAAAGCAAGGGGAGAGGAGCATATAAGTCAGATTGCTTAATTAAAAGTTTTGTATAAATTTATCGCCATGCTATTAAGTATTTTGATTTAAGTTCTTTTCTTTCTAAGAGGTGGAATAGAATAACCCGGTTGAAGCGTAATAAAATATTCGGTTTTTTCCTCTTCCTCTATTTCAGTTCTATCATTAGTTCATAACTTTTCCGAATAGATTAATTGGTTTCTGGTCGGTTCCGCCATCCGTGCTAGTATTCATCGTTAAATTTCGTAAGTAATATATATATATATATATATATATATATATATATATATATATATATATATATATATATATATATATATATTATCATACATATATATTTGGTAAAGTTTAGTAATTATGTATTTAATTAATTAAGGTTAAAATTAATTAAATAGATTTTGAGAAATTAATAAAATAATAGTGTTAATGGAGGAATATTATATTATAAATATTGTTTATTATTTATAATATAATCTTAATTATAAGAAATTTGGAATAATTGTTAAATATTTAGAAAATTAAAAAAATGTAAGTATTTTTATCAAAAATAGTTGGAATTTTAGGAAAAATTGAGCATTACCCATTCGTTTATTCAAACGTTTCCATTTTCTCATGTGTTGCAATTTAAATAACTCGCCTTGTTATAAAATTTGTCCGTAATATATATATTTTAGTCGTTGTAAGTATATTTATCGTTATAATTATCGTTATCGTCACGTTTACTTATTAGTAATAGATTTCGATACAAAGTCAACGTTTAGTCAATATACCTTCAAAAGTCAACAAAAGTCAACATTTATAAAGATTTGGTCAAATTTTCATTTATTACCCTTTATGAGACTAACGCGTCTCAAAACAAGTCCAAGCTAGTTTTAATTATATATATATCGTATCGTTAAGTAAAAATATTTATAGTGGATCGAAAAATATTTCAAAACTAATTTTTGTCACCCGGCATATTTATTGGGCCGAAAATCATTAAATGAGCCCAATAGTCCAAATTTTAGTCCAAAACTATTTAGCCTTTTTAAGTTACGATATATATATATATCGTTAGTTTGCTAAAAAATTAATTTAACACATTTGTTACCATGTTTGGTAAAAAAGTCAACTGTGACCGAGTTGGGTTGGGCTCGGCCCAACTGTCACCGAAACCTCACAAGCCCAAAAGTATTAGTTTAAGCCCAAATTTCTTATTAGTAACATTAATTACGTAACGAATTTTAATTAAATCAATTAAGCACTTATAAATAAGTTATTAAGCTAAAAAGTCAACCATGACCAAAATTTAATGGGTTCGACCCATATAGTACCATATGACCCAAAACCATATTTTTATAAGCTAAACACAATTAGTTATGGCTTATTCAATAAGCTATTCAAAATAAACTTTTAAGCATTAATTCCACCATTTCACCACTTGAGCCAAAATTTTATGTTTTTTAAAACCCCAATGGTTTTGTATTTTTATTTTAGCCGATCCATATATATAACCATAAAAATGTATATATTGTCTTAAACTCGCGTAATTAACACTAATCACATTTGTATCATCAAACTAGTTGTAACACCCCAACCCGACAAGGGTAGAGATATCAAATTATGGCGACATTTCAAAGCATTCATACATATACACAGCGGAAGCCACAAAACATCATAAATAAATAAGCCAAGTCAACATGACTTGAATCCACTACAAAAGTCTCACAAGATAACGAAATAATTCAAAGGAAGGACATAACGAAATGAATCCATAATCAAAATGTCTAAACAACTGGCAAGACTAGGGTAGGACATCATCTAAGGCAAAAGCTTCAACTAACTCTCATCCCAAGCATAAAATCCATCTCCCAGCTAGATACCTGCCGCACACGAAAAAGAAAACGTGCGGCTGAGCTTACAAAGCCCAGTGAACAGATACATAATACAAAGCAAAGATAATGAAACCGAAAGATAATAAGGCACTGGGAAATGTCATGAGGTATAATCAAAGCAAAAGAGTAATAAGGAATATAGGATAGTTTTCTACCACGAGCCCATAAACTCAAAGTCATCATCTCAACATCATAGTCTCAAAGTCATAAGCTCACAATCAGAGGGGATACCTCTCAGGCAACCAGATAATATGAGGGGTGTCCTCATGTATCAAAAGGGTGGAGTAGCTAGCTCCCATAAATGTGAAAGGCGTGTATTGCACACAAGCACCAGTCACCTCAAAGTCATACTCAAAGTCATAGTTAAATCCACTAAACAAAACATGCCTAGGATTGCAATCCATACGCCCCCAAACTCAAAGTCAATCTCAAAGTCAAGTAGCCATGGCAGATAATATAAAAGGGACGGTGTGAGAAATCACTCCCCCACACAGGAGTCATGCCAGTGGTGCATCACAGACATGGCCAGGTTACCTTCCTGGATAGGAAGGGACAAAATGGCTCGGGTATCAAACTAAGAGTCAGGTCTCAATGTCATATCAAAGTGTATCTCAAGGTCATAATCAGAAAGTATATCTCAAAGTCATATCAGAAGGTTCATGTCAAAAGGTTCATGTCAAAAGGTTCATGGCAAAGGTTCATGGCAAAGGTTCATGGCAAAAGTTTAAATCATAGCTCAACATCAATGCATAGGTGAAAAGACACCCTTACTAAAAAGGGTAGAGTATCCGTACCTTATGACGAAAGCACAAATAGAAACAAGCACAGAAATAGGGGACAGCTCAAAGTCTCTCCTTCTTCACACCTAGAGGAGTAGAAGGGAATTACAATTCATTCATAATTACTTGTCTTTCCATTTAAAGTAACTTTCCGTTTTTAGCAGGTTTCCATAATTAGTAAGTTTCCACTTTTAGAAAGTTTCTATTTTTAGCAAGTTGGAGAACATAACTTAGTTAAATCATTATTTCTGGAATTAGGGTATCCTTTATCATATTTACATAATTGGTCCTTAAGAATTCACAATTTACATTTTATACCCTTATATTCCAAAAGTTACACTTTAAACCTTCAAATATTCATAATTACATATTAAACCCTTGGTTTATCAAAATTACACAATTAGTACTTCATTTAATAAGTTATACGAATGTCCCTTTAATTTTCCATAATTTACACAATAGGTCCCTCCATTTAATTTATTTACATATTTAACCTTAAAGTTTACATTCCAATCTTTAATTAATAATAATTACACATTAGTCCAATAAATATCCAATTTTACACATTAGCCCCTGAATATAATTCATTAGTCAAATCAACCTTAACTTTCCAGAAATTACATATTTAGTCCCTCTATTTAATTATTTTACAAATCGATCCCTAATTAAATAACAAATACATTTTAATCCTTAAAAATGTAAAAATGACATTAGACCCCTTCAACTTATATTTTATATGAAAAGTACACATTCCAAAATAAGTTCTAAAAATGACCCTCGAGTTTTAAAGGTTACAAAACTAGCCCAAAACATTTTAACCCAAATCGTATGGCACATAGATCATATGAATTCGAAACCCTAGCAACTCTAACCCATTTTTAATCATTACACAATCAATAAACATCATTAAACAACCCATGAACAAGCCCTAATTTCCAGATTTCAGATCGAACGAAATTATTTTCCTTTTTATACGCTTTACTTAAAGACCGAAAACACACGAAATTCGAAAACACAAGATCTAAGCCATGAAAATTCGTTCCAACATTTTTCCAGACCCAATAGCATCATAACACACGCAAATAAATTATACATGCAGCCCAGATCAGTCGCATAACATTTTACCCAAGTTTTATACGTTTTCATGGTTATTGTTTCGTATAATTCATAGAACGTGCATGGATTGAGTTAAACATTTTATTTGATGTTCTTAGTACGTATAAGGTCTGAGAAATACCAAAACCAGATTCGAACGTGTGAAAAGAGGCGCACGAATTCTTTTATACGCGTATAGCCAAAACGAGCCAAAAATTACCACGACCTCACGAATGACCTTCAGACCTTGTAATCATTTTTCCCAAAGCATATTCGACATAAGGATCATGTGAAAAATAGCCAACGAATTTTATAGAGGTCGTGGGAATAAATAACGAATTACCTTGCTTCTATACGCTCGAAAGGAATGATTTCCTCAAAATTAGCAAACGACCAAGAACAGCTCCAACAATATTTTTCCTAGGCTTTACACGTTATGAGGAGTGTTAGAAAAATGAGAAACGAATTTTGTGGTGATCGAACGAATTATACCTCTTTGTTATGTCGCGATATGAAACAATTCCACCAAGAATGATTCGAACAACGAACAACCTTGAACTGATTTTTCTAGTACTCCTTAGATGCTACTCAAACTCAGAAAAATGCTTTGGAGATTTTAGATAATCGAATGGAGGCTAAATGAATTTTGTGTGTGTTATTTTGAATCGGCAATTAGGGTTTGAGGAGATAAATGATAAGGATTGGTTTTAAAATAGGCAAGCCGAGTCAAGGGGGGAGGATGACCAGGAATTTTGGTAAAATTGATTGGCACAATCAAGTGATTGATTTCTTCCATTTAATTCATTTATTTCACTTTGTATAATTTAAAATGTTAAAAAAAAATGTCATTCGGCTCTATGGGGGCATTTTAGTAATTTTGTCACTTGTATAAATGTTAAATGAAGTTGTTAAAATTATTTGGGATCATAACTTATGCATTGTCAGAAGTTTGGGATTTATTTGATACTTTATAAGCTTTTAATTAATTTTTAAACTTGCAGGGGCATTTTGGTCATTTTACATGCTTTTCGAATTTTAGGTGTTACAACTTCTTTCCCTCTAAAAAGAAAAATTTCGTCCCCGAAATTTGCAAAGAGCCAGAAATGAAACGAATCGAAACATAATGGAGACATACCAGATCAGAATGCAAAATGAGGATAACTAGCTCGAATAGACTCCTCGGTCTCCCAGGTAGCTTCCCGCTCTGGGTGGTTCCGCCAAAGAATCTTAACGAAGGGAATGACTTTACGTCTCATAACTCGCTCTTGGCGATCAAGAATAGCTTCCGGTTCCTCCGAAAGAGACATATCGGGCTGAATCTGATCAAAAGGATAAGACACCACATGTAGAGGATGATAATTGTATCCCCTCAGGAGAGATACATGAAAGACGTCGTGAACATGTGATAACTGCGGAGGAAGAGCCAAACGATATGAAACCTCTCCAATGCGATCCAAAATCTCAAACGGTCCGATGAATCGAGGACTGAGCTTGCCCTTAATTCCAAAACGTTTAACTCCTCGGAACGGCGAAACCTTAAGAAATACCCGATCACCAACACGAAATTCCAAGTCACGCCGATGCTTGTCAGCGTAACTCTTTTGACGAGCCCTAGCTTCCTTCAACTTTTCCCTAACAACATCCACTTTCTCAGTAGCGATCTGCACTAACTCCGGACCCTCAATAATGCGTTCACCTACTTCGTTCCAACAAACCGGAGCCCTACACTTCCGACCATACAACATCTCGAAAGGAGCCATACGAATACTCGCGTGCCAGCTGTTATTATATGCAAACTCTACCAGACACAAATAATCATCCCAGCTACCAGTCCACTCTAAGGCACATGCCCTCAACATGTCCTCTAAAGTCTGAATGGTCCTCTCCGACTGACCATCCGTCTGAGGGTGAAAAGCTGTACTGAACTTAAGGCGTGTATCCCAAGCCTTATGCAATCCCTTCCAGAAGCGAGACGTAAACCGAGGATCCCTATCTGATATAATAGCCGTAGGCATACCATGAAGCCTAACGATTTCCTGCTGAAATATGTCCGCCAACTTACTAACACTGTAGTCCACACGAATGGGGAGGAAGTGAGCCGACTTGGTTAGTCGATCAACGACCACCCAAATCGCATCATGCTTCCTACGAGTAGGAGGTAAACCTGTCACAAAATCCATGGAAATTTCCTCCCATTTCCACTTCGGAATCTCCAACGGCTGAAGCAACCCACTAGCTCTCTGGTGCTCGATCTTGACCTGCTGGCAAGTCAAACACTTAGATACAAATGAAGCCACATCCTGTTTCATGCCACTCCACCAGAAGTGCTGCTTAAGGTCCCGGTACATCTTGGTAGAACCAGGATGTATAGTGAAAGGGGAACTATGAGCCTCCAATAGAACAGCCTCACGAAGTTCAGGATCGTTGGGAACACATAGACGATCCCCAAACCAAACTACACCGAAATCATCAACCCTGAACTCTGACTGTTTGCCTTCCTCAACATTCTGAACTATAGACCACAGCTCACCATCCTCTTTCTGAGCTTCCTTAACTCGCAAGATAAGATTGGACTCAACCGTAAGGCTAGCCCAATAACCACCATGTCCTCGAACACAAAACTCCACATCAAGAAGCTCTAAATCGTGCAAAACGCGAGGCTCAAACTCCAAACTCGCAATCATACCCGACTTCCTACTAAGAGCATCAGCGACTACATTCGCCTTACCGGGATGATACTGGATATTAGCATCATAATCTTTCAGAAGCTCTAACCAACGCCTCTGTCTCATATTCAACTCTTTCTGGGTGAAAATGTATTTAAGACTCTTATGATCAGTGAAAATGTCACAAGTCTCTCCATACAAATAATGGCGCCAAATCTTTAGCGCGAAAACCACAGCTGCTAACTCTAGATCATGCGTCGGATAGTTCACCTCGTAAGGCTTCAGCTGCCTCGAAGCATAGGCGATCACCTTCCCATGCTGCAACAAAACACATCCCAAACCCTTCTTCGATGCATCGCTATATACGTGGAAACCGCCGGAACCCGAGGGAAGAGTCAAAATAGGTGCAGATACTAAACGCCTCTTCAACTCCTCAAAACTACTCTCCCGCTCATCAGTCCAAATAAACTTTTCCCCTTTCCTCATCAACTGTGTCAACGGCAAAGCAAGACGCGAAAAGCCCTCAACAAATCTCCTATAATACCCAGCGAGACCCAGAAAACTTCTCACTTCCGTCACATTTGTAGGTCTTGGCCATTTTGTGATAGCCTTAACCTTCGCCGGATCCATAGTGATACCGTCTGCAGAAACGATGTGACCCAAGAAAGCTACACGATCCAACCAAAACTCACACTTCGAAAATTTCGCATACAATTTCTGCTGTCGCAAAATCTCCAGAACAATACCGAGGTGTTGCTCATGTTCCTCCTCGGATTTAGAATACACAAGAATATCGTCGATGAAGACAATCACAACTTATCGAGAAATTCATGGAATATCCGGTTCATTAGGTCCATAAACACAGCAGGAGCATTGGTCAGACCAAAAGGCATAACCAAGAATTCATAGTGACCGTAACGAGTGCGAAAGGCCGTTTTGGGAACATCCTGCTCCCTCACTCTAAGCTGGTGATATCCAGACCTCAGATCGATTTTAGAGAAATGCCTCGCCCCTTGCAACTGGTCGAATAAATCATCAATGCGAGGTAGAGGATAACGGTTACGAATGGTAATGCGGTTAAGCTCCCGGTAATCGATACAAAGACGCATGCTCCCGTCTTTCTTCTTTTCAAACAACACAGGAGCACCCCAAGGAGATACGCTCGGACGAATAAAACCGTTTTCCAACAGTTCTTGCAATTGCTCCTTTAATTCCTTTAATTCAATCGGTGCCATGCGATAAGGAGCTTTAGATATGGGTTCAGCACCCGGAATCAGATCAATGCTAAATTCGACTTCCCTGACAGGAGGAATGCCAGGAAGTTCATCCGGAAATACATCGGCGAAATCGCGCACAATACGAATGCTATCAATGCTAGGAACATCAACAGAGGTATCCTTAATAGAAGCAAGAAAACCAAGACAGCCATGCGAAATCAATGTCCGGGCTTTCATAGCCGAAATAATCTTTACAGATTTCAGAGGTTGGGAACCAGAATAAACAAAATCAGGATGATGAAGATCACCAAAGATCACTTTACGAGCATAACAATCAATGGTCGCCTTATGAGCAGCTAACCAGTCCATGCCCAGAATAATATCAAAATCAACCATATCAATGGGAAGAAGGTTCGCAGAACGAACACGATCATCGAAACAGAGAGGGCAATTAACATACTCAACATCAATAATCACATGAGTTTTCATCGGGGTAGCAATAGATATACGGTTCATTAATTTGGTTGGGTTTATGTTTATTATATTTGCAAGTGAAGTGGATATGATAGAATATGTAGCACCCGTGTCAAATAAAACAAAAACAATACGATCTCCAATATGCAGAAAACCCGTAATAGTACCTGAGGTGCTAGCAGCCTGGTCACGTGTCAAACAATAAACCCGGCCTGAAGTAGGAGCTGCCCTAGCATCGACTTTAGGTTCACCAGCATTCTTCCTATGACAGTCCTTGATCCTGTGCTGAGAAGATCCACACCAGAAACAACCCCCCGAAGCTCTATGACAAGGACCTGGATGAGTCTTCCCACAGGAAGTACATGTAGGAGGAGGAGGTAGAGCCTCAACAGACCCCTTCTGACAAGACGATCCCGACTGCTGATACGGCTGAGAATCCCTACGTCGGTTGTTATTACCCTGCCCCTGACAATCACCACCAGACCTACCAGAATCCCGCCTATCCTGGTTCCTGAAATCCTGCTGCCTATGATTATAACCTCGGTCCTGTCGACCCCGCTGATCATGCCCATGGTCCTGTCGACCCCGAGAATCCTGTCTTTGGTCCTGCCGACCCCGAGAATCTACCCGGTTACCATCCCTATCACGCTTATTAGACACCCTGTCCGCATGTAACAACTCGATGTTACGCGCGGCGTCCTGAACTCCAGCCACATCCTCAAATGGAGTGTTAACAATCCGGTCTAACACCCACCGCTTTAAAGCCCATTTGAAATGACGAGCCTGCCTCACAGCATCACCAGTAACCTCTGGCCCAACAAAGCTGGCCAGACGCAAAAATCGCTGCATAAACTCTCCTGACGACTCCTGATCACCCTGACGAATCGACCCGTATTCCCTTTCATACCTTAGCTGCTCCGACATAGGAATATACTGTCTATAAAACACCTCGATGAAATCTGCCCACGAACAAGTCTCAGCAAAATCATCCCCTTTCGCCTGAACAAGAGCAGCCCACCAATTTTGAGCATCACCTTCAAATTTGAATGTGGCCAACCGAGTTTTAAACTCGTCGGCACATCCCAGAACACGAAACAACTTCTCGATATGTGTGATCCAGTCCTCCGCTTCATGAGGAGTAGCAGCGGACCTGAAAGAGAGAGGCTTAAGCTTGTTGAACCTCTCGATCCACACGTGGATACCAGCTGGGGGAGCAGCGGGTGGAGCAGTGGGTGGAGTAGTGGGTTGAGCACCGCCACCACCACCACCAGAAGAACTTGCCCCATTCCTGATATTATTGGTGACCTCAGTCACCACTCGAGGAATAGCAGCAGCCATAGCAGCGGCTATCATCTCTTCAAAATTGGGGCCATCATCCCCATTAGTGTACTGAGTAAAGCGTGTGTTCACCATCTGAATGATCATGAAAAGAATTAGCAAAACAAAAGGGAAATAAGCACGAAATGGAAGACGAAGTAGGAACCTATGCCTACCCAAAACCTCACCAGTCAAATCTTAAAACTTAAGGGTCGAATCCTATGGTCCACATGTTTCACAGGCCAAAGCTTATGTACGACAGGTCGCAGCCTGGGCTCTGATACCATAATTGTAACACCCCAACCCGACAAGGGTAGAGATATCACATTATGGCGACATTTCAAAGCATTCATACATATACACAGCGGAAGCCACAAAACATCATAAATAAATAAGCCAAGTCAACATGACTTGAATCCACTACAAAAGTCTCACAAGATAACGAAATAATTCAAAGGAAGGACATAACGAAATGAATCCATAATCAAAATGTCTAAACAACTGGCAAGACTAGGGTAGGACATCATCTAAGGCAAAAGCTTCAACTAACTCTCATCCCAAGCATAAAATCCATCTCCCAGCTAGATACCTGCCGCACACGAAAAAGAAAACGTGCGGCTGAGCTTACAAAGCCCAGTGAACAGATACATAATACAAAGCAAAGATAATGAAACCGAAAGATAATAAGGCACTGGGAAATGTCATGAGGTATAATCAAAGCAAAAGAGTAATAAGGAATATAGGATAGTTTTCTACCACGAGCCCATAAACTCAAAGTCATCATCTCAACATCATAGTCTCAAAGTCATAAGCTCACAATCAGAGGGGATACCTCTCAGGCAACCAGATAATATGAGGGGTGTCCTCATGTATCAAAAGGGTGGAGTAGCTAGCTCCCATAAATGTGAAAGGCGTGTATTGTACTGATGCGTGGGTTTTGCAACCTTACAACAGGTTTTACCTCTCGAGGGATCTCAAGAGGCTTACAACCCCACCAGGCAGTGTACCTGACCGATGTAGTATAGTGTAGTGGTAAGTACGGGGGATTGATCGTTCTCCACAGGGAATAGTGTTCGTTAGGTGTGAAAGACTACTCTAATTAGGTCTAAGGGTTGAGGAAGATTCTTTTTTATGTTTTTATATTTTTATGAAAGCAAGTAAAATCTCGGTTTTGAAGGAGTGGGCGGAATTAGTTGCTAGTCAACTAACCCAGATAACTACAAATGCAAATAAAATAAATAACTGAAAATAAAATGTGGTGAGAAACTTATGTGTAGAGAAATGTGTTTACTTAGATTTCCTTACTCCCTAACTATCTTTTACCGGTTAATTAGTGTGTATTAGTCGCGTGGATGACGGGTGTATTCCTTAATACCATTCGTGGGGTGGCGTACTTACTTCCCCAACTCTACAAGCTCCTACTTCACTCCTATGTCGAGCCGGCTAGGAAGCTCCTAACATGGGATCACTAGAATTCGCTTGTGCATTAAATACAACCATAAAAACCTTTAGTACGCATTTGGTTCATGTTTCTTAAGACGTTCAAGCAAGTTACCGAATAGGAAGTTAGCCAGTTTTCTTAAGCCTAACATAGATAAACAATCATCCAATACAACTAATAACACATTAATAACCGATAATCAATAGCTAGGTTTCATTAGATCTAAGCAAACACAAGATAAATTTAGCCTAACATGTTAAACAAAAGACAAGAATAAGATAGAATCAAACAACACATAGACATATTGAATGATTAATTGATAACTTATCTTTCAATGTAACATGGAAGATCTCAAGGCAAAAAGCCTTGAAAAAGGAGCTAAAATCGTCCTAGGGTTTTCTCCCAAAATTCCACACACTAAGCTCTCTTTAATGACAAAAAATTAGAAAACTATATATAGACTTTGACATCTGACGGCGTCACCTTATGGAGTGTGACGCCGTCACCTCGCCGCTTTTAGGGTTCCCGGATGACCATCTTGACGCCGTCCCTCTTTAGCTCTTCCAAAATCCATTCTGGCTTATCAAGGCTTGACGCCGTCAGCTCGTGAACGTGACGCCGTCCCCTTATGATTTAAGCCGTGACGCCCTCGATCAAGTTAAAGCGTGACGCCGTCAGAATTTACATGCTATTTTCACTGGCTCATCATGAGTAAATTTCACGTCCACCTTTTCTTGCCAAGGCATGACGCCGTCTGGGGTTAATTGTGACGCCGTCAAAGGTAGTTTTTAGCCGATTTTTGAGACTTTGTCGTTTTCTTCACTTTAATGCTCCAAAAACGTCCAAAATGCCTCCTTTTCCAAATTTCTCCTAAAAAGTACCTAAAATGACAAAAGAAACGATTTAGGGCAATATTTGATCAAATAAATACGATTTAGGTCTTAAATGACCCCTTAAAAGCGGTACACTTTTCGCCTCATCATGTACACAAGCACCAGTCACCTCAAAGTCATACTCAAAGTCATAGTTAAATCCACTAAACAAAACATGCCTAGGATTGCAATCCATACGCCCCCAAACTTAAAGTCAATCTCAAAGTCAAGTAGCCATGGCAGATAATATAAAAGGGACGGTGTGAGAAATCACTCCCCCACACAGGAGTCATGCTAGTGGTGCATCACAGACATGGCCAGGTTACCTTCCTGGCTAGGAAGGGACAAAATGGCTCGGGTATCAAACTAAGAGTCAGGTCTCAATGTCATATCAAAGTGTATCTCAAGGTCATAATCAGAAAGTATATCTCAAAGTCATATCAGAAGGTTCATGTCAAAAGGTTCATGGCAAAGGTTCATGGCAAAAGTTTAAATCATAGCTCAACATCAATGCATAGGTGAAAAGACACCCTTACTAAAAAGGGTAGAGTATCCGTACCTTATGACGAAAGCACAAATAGAAACAAGCACAGAAATAGGGGACAGCTCAAAGTCTCTCCTTCTTCACACCTAGAGGAGTAGAAGGGAATTACAATTCATTCATAATTACTTGTCTTTCCATTTAAAGTAACTTTCCCTTTTTAGCAGGTTTCCATAATTAGTAAGTTTCCACTTTTAGAAAGTTTCTATTTTTAGCAAGTTGGAGAACATAACTTAGTTAAATCATTATTTCTGGAAGTAGGGTATCCTTTATCATATTTACATAATTGGTCCTTAAGAATTCACAATTTACATTTTATACCCCTATATTCCAAAAGTTACACTTTAAACCTTCAAATATTCATAATTACATATTAAACCCTTGGTTTATCAAAATTACACAATTAGTACTTCATTTAATAAGTTATACGAATGTCCCTTTAATTTTCCATAATTTACACAATAGGTCTCTCCATTTAATTTATTTACATATTAAACCTTAAAGTTTACATTCCAATCTTTAATTAATAATAATTACACATTAGTCCAATAAATATCCAATTTTACACATTAGCCCCTGAATATAATTCATTACTCAAATCAACCTTAACTTTCCAGAAATTACATATTTAGTCCCTCTATTTAATTATTTTACAAATCGATCCCTAATTAAATAACAAATACATTTTAATCCTTAAAAATGTAAAAATGACATTAGACCCCTTCAACTTATATTTTATATGAAAAGTACACATTCCAAAATAAGTTCTAAAAATGACCCTCGAGTTTTAAAGGTTACAAAACTAGCCCAAAACATTTTAACCCAAATCGTATGGCACATAGATCATATGAATTCGAAACCCTAGCAACTCTAACCCATTTTTAATCATTACACAATCAATAAAAATCATTAAACAACCCATGAACAAGCCCTAATTTCCAGATTTCAGATCGAACGAAATTATTTTCCTTTTTATACGCTTTACTTAAAAACCGATTAACACAAGAAATTCGAAAACACAAGATCTAAGCCATGACAATTCGTTCCAACATTTTTCCAGACCCAATAGCATCATAACACACGCAAATAAATTATACATGCAGCCCAGATCAGTCGCATAACATTTTACCCAAGTTTTATACGTTTTCATGGTTATTGTTTCGTATAATTCATAGAACGTGCATGGATTGAGTTAAACATTTTATTTGATGTTCTTAGTACGTATAAGGTCTGAGAAATACCAAAACCAGATTCGAACGTGTGAAAAGAGGCGCACGAATTCTTTTATACGCGTATAGCCAAAACGAGCCAAAAATCACCACGACCTCACGAATGACCTTCAGACCTTGCAATCATTTTTCCCAGAGCATATTCGACATAAGGATCATGTGAAAAATAGCCAACGAATTTTATAGAGATCGTGGGAATAAATAACGAATTACCTTGCTTCTATACGCTCGAAAGGAATGATTTCCTCAAAATTAGCAAACGACCAAGAACAGCTCCAACAATATTTTTCCTAGGCTTTACACGTTATGAGGAGTGTTAGAAAAATGAGAAACGAATTTTGTGGTGATCGAACGAATTATACCTCTTTGTTATGTCGCGATATGAAACAATTCCACCAAGAATGATTCGAACAACGAACAACCTTGAACTGATTTTTCTAGTACTCCTTAGATGCTACTCAAACTCAGAAAAATGCTTTGGAGATTTTAGATAATCGAATGGAGGCTAAATGAATTTTGTGTGTGTTATTTTGAATCGGCAATTAGGGTTTGAGGAGATAAATGATAAGGATTGGTTTTAAAATAGGAAAGCCGAGTCAAGGGGGGGGGGGAGGATGACCAGGAATTTTGGTAAAATTGATTGGCACAATCAAGTGATTGATTTCTTCCATTTAATTCATTTATTTCACTTTGTATAATTTAAAATGTTAAAAAAAATGTCATTCGGCTCTATGGGGGCATTTTAGTAATTTTGTCACTTGTATAAATGTTAAATGAAGTTGTTAAAATTATTTGGGATCATAACTTATGCATTGTCAGAAGTTTGGGATTTATTTGATACTTTATAAGCTTTTAATTAATTTTTAAACTTGCAGGGGCATTTTGGTCATTTTACATGCTTTTCGAATTTTAGGTGTTACACTAGTACCATATAAATCAAGATTTACCACAAAAGCAAGAAATTCTCTAATTTGTACAAACATCTCATATATGTCGAGCACTATATAATTAAATACCAAGGCCTAGCTTTTTCATTTTAACAAAATCTACACATTTAACACTTGGTAACATCATTAGACATCAAATGAACATGAAATCAACAAGATTAGAAAAGTTTTGATGTTTCCTTCCAATGCTTATGTTTGTATGTGAGCTAGGATGACCAAGAGTGACCCAAATTGCACCAAATTTTCCCAAAACACGTTCTAATTAACCCGAAACTCTTGAATGTACACCCCGATTAACATGAACTTCAAAAAAAATTTGTGGATCTTGAAATCTTTATGTGAGCCGTGAGATTTTGAAGAAAAATGATCAAGGAAGTTTTTGTGAGTAGAAATGGATAAGAAAACTTGTTTGTGTATCATTTAGGGTAATGACCTAATATTTATAAGATAAATATGAGTTAGTGGTAAAAATTTGTCCCATAGTGGGGGAGTTTTACTTGTGGTCGGGTATGGACAAATTAGAGGGGGAGGGAAATTATTTTTACTCCTCGTTGGTGTATCGTGTGTCGGTTTGAGCTAAAATGTTACCGTAAAGTCCTGGTTTGATGTTTTTGGACACGTATACGTAAAATAAAGTTTTTATCCACGTTATTGTCAGAAATGTAATAAAATGTTATTACTGACTCAAAAATATATTTATTTGACTGTTACCATATATACTGTGCTGTCGGTACGCGTGTGCGGTTGCTTTTCAGTAAAATGTGAGAAAGCTCTCAGTTAATTACGAAACTTGTCAGTAACTATCAGAAATAGAATAATTTATGTTTATTGACAAAAATAAACTTTTTCTGCAGTGACTGTAAGCTACAGTATGCGGGGCAGCTCCCAAAAATGCACAAAAATACTCAGAAACATGCAAACGCGCATAGAAATGCTCAGCTTAAAAATAATAAATAACCATTTTTTACTAATTAAAAATGTGAAAATTACCATTTGTCACAGTCTCCCCAGCTAATCGGGAAATCCGTCCCGGATTTCAATTTACGTTACTCGTTGGGTTCGAAAAGAGATGAGGATATTTTTGCTTGATTTCATCCTCTCGCTCCCAGGTGTACTCGGGGCCTCTGCGAGAGTTCCAACGGACCTTCACAATTGGGATACGACTCTGCTTTAGCCGTTTAACTTTCTGGTCCATGATTTCAATCGGCTCCTAGATGAAATTCAGCTTCTCGTCAAGCTGAATCTCATCCAAAGGAATGACAGCGTTATCATCAGATAAGCACTTTTTCAAGTTGCTGACATGAAAAATGTCATGCACAGCTTTAAGCTCGGATGGCAGTTCGAGTCGGTAGGCTACCGGCCCGATCTTGGCAAGAATTTCTAAAGGTCCAATATAGCGAGGGTTCAACTTACCACGCTTGCCAAATCTTATCACGCCTTTCCATGGCGAGACTTTTAACATCACTTTGTCACCCACTTGGAACTCAAGGGGTTTTCGCCTCTTGTCGGCATAACTCTTTTGACGCTCACGAGCCGCTTGCGTTCGGTTCTTGATTTGCCTGATCTTTTCAGTAGTTTCGTGGACTAGGTCTGGTCCGGTAAGTTGGCTTTCTCCGACCTCAGCCCAACAAATTGGCGATCTGCACTTACGACCATAAAGCGCCTCATACGGTGCAGCCTTAATGCTGGTGTGATAGCTGTTATTGTAGGAAAACTCGACTAAAGGCAAATGCTTATCCTAGTCGTTCCCGAAGTCAATCACACAGGCTCTCAGAATATCCTCTAATGTCTGGATGGTCCTTTCACTCTGACCATCAGTCTGAGGATGATAAACTGTACTCATGTCAAGGTCGGTTCCCAATGCGTCCTGAAGCGACCTCCAGAAGTTAGACGTGAATCGACTATCTCGATCAGAGATTATAGAAACAGACACACCATGCCTTGCGACGATTTCCTTCATATACAGTCGCGCAAGTCTGTCCATGCTATCATTCTCCTTTATAGGAAGGAAATGAGCTGATTTAGTGAGATGGTCAACGATCACCCAGATCGTGTCGTAACCGCTCGATGTCTTAGGCAGCTTGGTGATAAAATCCATAGTGATACGCTCCCATTTCTATTCTAGGATTTCAGGTTGAACAAGCAGACCGGATGGTCTCTGTTGTTCAACCTTGACCTTCGAGCACGTTAAACACTTACTGACGTACTCACCTATATCGGCCTTCATGTTTGGCCACCAATACAACTTCTTTAAATCTAAGTACATCTTGTCAGATCCTGGATGGATGGAGTACTTGGATTTGTGGGATTCGTGCATAATCAAATCACGAATTCCTCCATATAGCGAGATCCAACTCCTGTCCCCATAGCACAAAACTCCATTGGATCTTTTTACGAAGCCATTCTCACTCTCTGGCATTCCGTAAATTTTTTCACGTAGTGAGTTTTCATCCTTGAGTGCCTCACTCTAAGCTTCAAGAATTTTCGCAAGAAGCGGCGAACTGATCGTCAACCCTAACGATCTGACTCTGAGGGGTTTGATCCGCTCTTTTCTGCTGAGGGCGTCGTCAACCACATTTGCCTTGCTTGGGTGGTAACGAATCTTACAATCATAGTCACTAAGCAATTCCAACCATCGGCACTGTCTCATGTTCAGCTCCTTCTGGTTCAAGATGTGCTATAAACTTTTGTGGTCGGTATACACCATGCACTTAGTGCCATAAAGATAGTGTCTCCAAATTCTCAGTGCAAACACGACTGATCCTAACTCTAGGTCATGTGTTGTGTAGTTTTTCTCATGGGTTTTCAGCTGTCGAGAAGCGTATGCTATCACCTTCTCTCTCTGCATCAGCACAGCTCCCAAACCTTTGTGTGATGCGTCACAAAACACAACAAAATCTTTACTACCCTCGGGTAAGGCCAAAATAGGTGCACTACACAATTTTTCCTTAGGGAGTTGAAAAGCTTCTTCCTCCTTATCTCCCCAGTCGTATTTCACATTCTTTTGTGTCAGTTTCGTCAACGGCTTAGCTATCTTAGAAAAACCTTCAATAAACCTTCGGTAATAGCCAGCAAGTCCTAAAAGTTGTCCTATTTCAGTAGGCATTGTGGGCGTTGCCCAATCCTTTATTGCCTCAATCTTGGCGGGATCCATGTGAATGCCCTGTCTATCTATCACGTGACATAGAAACTGCACAGTCGATATCCAGAACTCACACTTTGAAAACTTAGAATATAACTCCTCCTTTTTCAATAATTCTAGAATTAGCTTGAGATGTTCCTCATGCTCTTTCTCATTCTTGGAATGTATCAGGATATCGTCAATGAATACTATCATGAATTTATCCAAATACGGCTTACACACTCGATTCATGAGGTCCATGAATACAGCTGGTGCATTAGTCAAGCCGAATGGCATAACTTGGAATTCGTAATGACCATATCGGGTTCGGAATGCGGTCTTTGGGATATCCTCTTCCCGGACTCGGAGTTGGTGATAACCTGATCTCAGGTCTATCTTGGAATAAATCGATGAACCTTGCAACTGATCAAATAAATCGTCAATTCTCGGGAGTGGGTACCTATTCTTGATGGTTAGCTTATTCAGCTCCCGATAGTCAATACACATCCTGAAGGATCCATCCTTCTTCTTAACAAACAAGACCGGAGCTCCCCACGGCGAAGAACTCGGTCTGATAAAACCTTTTCTGGACAATTCAGCTAGCTGATCAGACAACTCCTGTAACTCCGTCGGTGCTAGCCAATAGGGCTCGCGCTACAGGCACGGCTCCTGGCACTAAATCAATTTTAAATTCGATTTGTCTGGCTGGTGGGAGTCCAGGTAGGTCTTCTGTAAAAACTTTCGGGAAATACCTCACGATTGGCACATCTTCCAATCGTTTTTCTCAGGGCTCCTTTTCCCTCTTCTCAGTAACGTGAGCTAGAAACAGGTGGCATCCTTTTTCAATGTACTTCTGCACCTTCGTACACGAGATGATGCTCAATCTTGACGAGCGCGTACGATCACTCCGATCTCCTTCAATTATCAGAACTTCATTTCCATAGGGTACTCTGACGATCTTTTCATAACAGATGATGACGGCATGATACTTCGATAGCCAATCCATCCCTTTGATGACGTCAAAACTACCTAACTCTACTGGAATAAGGTTAATGTTGAATGGGCGGTTTAATAAATTTAGAGTACAACCCCTTATAATGGTACCTACTCTTTCTAGGTTCTCGTTAGCTAGTTCTATGTCAAAGACATTATCTAAGGTGGTTGGGACTATATTAATTATAGAACTAAAAGCAGTCGACACAAAACTTCTATCTGCTCCCGTGTCGAATAATACTTAAGCATAACGATTATTTAAAAGAAACGTATCCGTCAACAAATTCGGGTCGTCCTGGGCTTCCCTTCTGCCCACAGCATAAACTCTTCCACGGGCTCCTCGTCCATTGCCCTTGTTTCCATTGTTGACCACTGCTACTTGGTTTCCTGGTCTACCACCATTTTCCTGGTTTCGGGGCTTTTTGCACTCATTCCGGTAATGACCCTTTTCACCGCACCCAAAGCAGGTGACTTCCGCTCTACAGTTGTGGGGTGGTGCTGCTTGAGCGGTGGCTAGGGGTCTTGCCCTATAGTTCCTTGCCAAGTGTCCTACTTTCTGGCAGTTATTACATTTCACGGTGCACTGTCCCTTGTGATGTAGCTTACAGCGGTTACAAAGAGGTGCGTTCCTGTCATACCCCCTCTTATCACCTGAACCAGCTGCGTAAGCTTTAGCTACATCATGCCTCTTGTTCTGAGAGTTGCTGTTACTACCCTTTGAGTGGTCGTCCCACTTCCTATTGTGGTCAGCACTCTTCTCTGGAACTTCTTCCAGTTCCTGATCCATCAACTTGTTTGCTGTCTCCATGGTTTCATGAAGATCTGCAGCTCTCGAGGTAGTCACATCACCTCTTATGGACTTCGGTAAACCACCGATATACCTCTCAATCAACCTTGTCTCAGTCTGAACCATTTCAGGACACAGCAAAGCCAGCTCCTGAAATCTTTGGTTCTAAGCAGCCATATTGTTGTTTTGCACCTTCAAATTCCAGAATTCTATCTCCAACTTCTTGACCTCATTTCGTGGGCAATATTTTCTAAGCACTAATTCCTTAAAGTCTTCCCACGGCATAGCATAAGCAACATCCATGTTTACAGACTTTATGTAGTTGTTCCACCAGGTCAAAGCGGCATCCATGAAAGTGAAAGACGCATACTTGACCTTGTCGTCATCGTTACAACTACTGATGCAAAACACGGTTTCTAGCTTCTCAATCCATCTAGTCAGGCCAACGGCTCCCTCTGTTCCTCCGAATCCTCCAACCATGATCTTTCGGAATTCAGAGTAAGTGCAACCATGGTTGTTGGTCACTTGCCTTGACGTTTTGGTGTTGGTGGTCAAATTGTTTGCGGCTGTGAGAGCGGCGGCCACACGATCAGCAGCGAGCTGATCCAGAATTGCGTGATTCTCCACTGGTGGATTTGCCGCGGCCCTGGTTGGGGCGGCATTCCTAGCAACTTGGCCCTGTGTGGCTCTTGCCTCCCCGACATTCTCAGCAGTCCTTCCCGTTACTGTCCTTGTTGGGGTAGGTGTGTTAGCAGTTTGTCCTCATATGACTCTGGTTGACTTTCGTTTGGGTGCCGTTTATCTGCATCACAGAAAGATGGCGATAAATGAGATCTTGTTTATGGAAGGAAAGAGTCATATGAATATATGGATAGTGCAACAGAACACAAGAATAAAGTCAACCACTGAGGAAAAATGAATAATCGGCTAGAAAACCAAGCTTGTTATATAAATATCGAAAGGATAGAGGTTTACAAAATTACAAGCGTGGTTATAAGTTAGTGCTGGAATACTAAAGATAACTAGTCAACCTAACGAATACATCATCAACTACAACTACTCTAGGCTCGGTCACTATCTAGGCGTAACTGCTCAAATGCTAGAGTCATCCTTCCAATGGTAGTCTCCAACTGATCAATATGGTCTCTCAACTCTTGATTCTCTCTCATCACTGCTCTAATTGTATACTCTGCAGTCATAATCCTCTGCCACTGAGTACGATCAACACCTCTAGCTCTTCTCAACATACCATGTATCCTGGTCTGGCCTCTGCCCAAACCAATAGCCCTAAAATCCAAGTTCCTAAGCTCCCTACCTTGCAATCTCTCCAAAGCATCCAATCTAGCTCTCAATCTGATCATCACACGTCGATCCGAATACATCTCCTCAAATAACACACAAGTAGCCCTGTCAACAGTCCCAATCCTCCTATCCACACTCTGAATACGGTCAGACTGCTCCAACCTCTCGATCTGGTCTGAGTGCACATCAAGTAAACTGGCCTAATTCGTTAGCTGAATCCATATCTGCTCCATCTCAGTGGGTTCCTCGAGCTCTGCAAATGGAGAAACCACTGGTGATGGAAGTGGAGTAGGCATCAGAGATGGAGGTGGTATGAACGAAGGAGATGACGGTGTGTACTCTGGGCTAGCTGCACGTACACCCGTGCTGACATCACAAGCAATATCCATCCACTGACTTTCACTCACATCCTGTATCTGGGCATCCCTAGAACTCTGCCCAAACTCAAATATACCCTGCACATCCTTCATGATGCCCTTACCATCTCGTGGCATCATCACCTGATCCAAATCCATAGGTGCATCTCTGTCCCTGTCATCATCTGCACAAATAGGAGTGTGCTCAATAGGTGCTGTCATAGCTGGGGTAGGCTCATCCTGAACCTGCTCTAGATCCTCCACTGGATCCTCATCATCATCTGAATAAGTCTCAACAGATCTCCTAAGTCTCTGGCTAGGTGGGGAATGGTCTGGAGATGATATGGGTGACTGAGATGGTGATGCAGTAGGGGTACCCTCATAGTCTGGTCTGGTCCTCCTCCTAGGTGAAAATAGCACTGATGACAACTGGAGGCGACGTCCACGGACTCGCCTATACGAAGCCCGATGCCTGATAGGTGGGGTATCCTGAACATGCTGGGTGAAAGTGTAAAGCTGGGCTGGGGATGAGCGGTGAGCTGTGGTGTATAGGGGTAAATATGGTGAGGTAGACACTGGAGTGGTGTGTGTATGCTGAGCTGGAATGAGTGGCTGAGCAGCAGCTCTGACAACCTCCATCAACGGGTCATCCGCAAATGGAACTGGCTGCCGCAACGGAGAAGTGTGTCCAGCAGCAAATACCTCATCATGTGTACTGAAAGGGAGAGACATAGTATTTGACAAATATGGTGCGACACGTGTAAGTACATAGAAAATACTTATATCATATATGCTTAATAAAATATTCAAATAGCATATCATAACACTTTATCAAATAAAGCAAATAATGCTCAAATCATAGCAAGCTAAGCTGGCAAGCATCTGGCGGTCAGAAGGAAAAGTTTATCATAAATCGGTTATAGTTTAAGGTTTTTATAAACCTAGTTCTCTATAACCTAGGCTCTGAATACCAAGCTGTAACACCCCCAAAATCATAATATTGCGGAAGCATACACTTTGGGTGCTACTAAATCGATAATCACAACACAAGATATATAGAACGGATTGAAAATCCATTTTAAAAATACATTACATATTCAAAGTCGTTTTGTTTTACATAAAATTCATTTCACATAAAATGTAGCCCATTTAACAAAGTGGTCCGAATTTCAGAGTTAACGCAAAAATAAAAACATTTCCTACAATTATTATGTCCATCGCCATGCCCTGCCTTCAGTAAAACACACCTCAGTTTCCTGAGAAAAACATGCTAAAAGTCAGCAAATGCTGGTGAGTTCATAGGTTTAAAGTAAATAAGACCATATGGACCATAGCAATATTCAGCAACAATTCAGCAATAACACACTATCCTGCTATGCAAACACTAAGCCTCATCTAACCGAACTAGACAAAGCAGCATGCCAAGATGGCATTAGCAAATAAAAGGGTGCCCGTGAGTGTTAATCCACAGACACTCAGACTAATTTCATATCGTTTACGTTCGCTTTGACTATGCCGAGCCAACCGAACAGGGGAGTCACCCCAATAGATCTATTTATGTCACACGGTTTCCCAGTAGGAATTGACGGTTGATGATAGTAGGCGTAATGGGATTCAGCTAAATTTAGGTTTCTGCATACAAGTGTGTATAAAAACAAAATCCATTTTTGGTCTATGAAAACAATTTTGCATGTTTCTCACCCCAAGGTTTATAAAACAAAACGTATAAAAGTATGGGGCTATAAACTCACCTTACAACAATAGCAACCTGCTAATCAATCAACAAAATAGTGCAACCGCTCCGACACGCAACCTAAATCAATATGGAAATTCTTAGCGAAATATTCGTGTCCTATATGTCTTTACTTTATTTGAAAAGTTCACGTGTGACCAGTGCTCGTGTATTTCTTTCTTGCTGTGTGGTAACGTATATTTCAAAATGATTTATCGTATGTAACTCTTGGTGGTGGCTCATGGTGAAAGTGTACGGTGGGAATACGTGTGACGGAACATCCGTGCTAGTATTCATCGTTAAATTTCGTAAGTAATATATATATATTAACATACATATATATTAGGTAAAGTTTAGTAATTATGTATTTAATTAATTAAGGTTAAAATTAATTAAATAGATTTTGAGAAATTAATAAAATAATAGTGTTAATGGAGGAATATTATATTATAAATATTGTTTATTATTTATAATATACTCTTAATTATAAGAAATTTCGAATAATTGTTAAGTATTTAGAAAATTAAACAAATGTAAGTATTTTTATCAAAAATACTCTAAATGTTGGAATTTTAGGAAAAATTGGGCATGACGCATTCGTTTATTCAAACGTTTCTATTTTCTCATGTGTTGCAATTTAAATAACTCGCCTTGTTATAAAATTTGTCCGTAATATATATATTTTAGTCGTTGTAAGTATATTTATCGTTATAAGTATCATTATCGTCACGTTTACTTATTAGTAACAGATTTCGATACAAAGTCAACGTTTATTCAATATACCTTCAAAAGTCAACAGTTATAAAGATTTGGTCAAATTTTCATTTATTACACTTTATGAGACTAACGCGTCTCAAAACAAGTCCAAACTAGTTTTAATTATATATATATCGTATCGTTAAGTAAAAATATTTATAGTGGATCGAAAAATATTTCAAAACTCATTTTTGCCACCCGACATATTTATTGGGCCAAAAATCATTAAATGAGCCCAATAGTCCAAATTTTAGTCCAAAACTATTTAGCATTTTTAAGTTACGATATATATATCGTTAGTTTGCTAAAAAATTAATTTAACACATTTGTTACCATGTTTGGTCAAAAAGTCAACTGTGACCGAGTTGGGTTGGGCTCGGCCCAACTGTCACTGAAACCTCACAAGCCCAAAAGTATTAGTTTAAGCCCAAATTTCTTATTAGTAACACTAATTACGTAACTAATTTTAATTAAATCAATTAAGCACTTATAAATAAGTTATTAAGCTAAAAAGTCAACCATGACCAAAATTTAATGGGTTCGACCCATATAGTACCATACGACCCAAAACCATATTTTTATAAGCTAAACACAATTAGTTATGGCTTATTCAATAAGCTATTCAAAATAAACTTTTAAGCATTAATTTCACCATTTCACCACTTGAGCCAAAATTTTATGTTTTTCAAAACCCCAATGGTTTTGTACTTTTATTTTAGCCGATCCATATATATAAACATAAAAATGTATATATTGTCTTAAACTCGCGTAATTAACACTAATCACATTTGTATCATCAAACTAGTACCATATACATCAAGATTTACCACACAAGCAAGAAATACTCTAATTTGTACAAACATCTCATATATGTCGAGCACTATATAATTAAATACCAAGCCCTAGCTTTTTCATTTTAACAAAATCTACACATTTAACACTTGGTAACATCATTCGACATCAAATGAACATGAAATATGAGTTAGTGGTAAAAATTTGTCCCATAGTGGGGGAGTTTTACTTGTGGCCGGGTATGGACAAATTAGAGGGGGAGGGAAATTATTTTTACTCCTCGTTGGTGTATCGTGTGTCGGTTTGAGCTAAAATGTTACCGTAAAGTCCCGGTTTGATGTTTTTGGACACGTATGCGTAAAATAATGTTTTTATCCACGTTTTTGTCTAAAATGTAATAAACTATTATTACTGACTCAAAAATACATTTATTTGACTGTTACCATATATACTGTGTTGTCAGTACGCGTGTGCGGTTGCTTTTCAGTAAAATGTGAGAAAGCTCTCAGTTAATTACGAAACTTGTCAGTAACTATCAGAAATAGAATAATTTACATTTACTGACAAAAATAAACTTTTTCTTTAGTGACTGTAAGCTACAGTATGCGGGACAGCTCCCAAAAATGCTCAAAAATACTCAGAAACATGCAAACGCGCATAGAAATGCTTAGCTTAAAAATAATAAATAACCATTTATTACTAATTAACAACATCAAAATTACCATTTGTCACACAATACCATTCCTCAATCTTTTCTGACATGATTTACTAATTACGAACCCTGCTTTTGCAGCATATTTCATATACATGGTAATGCACTCATCAATTGAATCCTAAACATTGCCCTTAAATGGTAAAACATCGACAAGAACTTTAGGAATATAATAAATTGTTTCACTAGGAGTATCAAAATTTGAGTGAGTAACAAATGATTCAAGAGTTTTCGAAGCATTCGAATCTGTAAATCAAACGCACAAATAAATACAGTGATTAACTAAAAATGCGATAACACACACATGTAGGGGTGTCAGTAGGGTCGGGTTGACCCGACCCGAACCCGAACCCGAACCCGAACCCGATAAGGCTAATCGGGTCGGGTCTAATCGGGTCAAAAATTTTAGTCGGGTTGTTTTGACCCGACCTTATAACCCGATAGTGTTATCGGGTCGGGTTCGGGTTAAATAAAAAATGTTATCGGGTCAACTCGATAAGACCCGACAATCCTTTGCTTTTTTAATTATTACTTTTTAATTATTACTAGAACTTCTTCTGGCTTTTGGCTGTTTTGAGTGTGCTAAATCTAGGGATTTTTGTGGTTGTTGCAAAGTGGCATGCGAGTAAAAGATCTGTTGGAATGATCATGTGATTATGTAAGGATACTGATTTGATACTCATTGGGGTTTAGTATGAGAATGTAGCGTGTAGTTGTTTATAGATCTTTGTAAGGTCTATTACTCTAGTGTTCTGTTCTATATGATGCCAATTTATATCATGAGTTATCTTAAAGAATGTAATGTTCCGCCCTATTACTCTAATTTAACTATACTACTTATTTGTTAACTAGTCATTCTACAAGATAAAGTGTGTAATTTATGACAGATATGGTGATACTGATAAGAAAAGATTAACCATATGGGTGATAATGATTGTGTTGTAAGTTGTAACTCTCATTTCATCAAAATAATCTTGGAAATTTAAAATAATATTAAAAATTTAGAGCAAAAACTAAGGTGTATTTGAAAGCTTTCTAGCATATTTAACAGTCTTATCACCTTGGAACAAAAGGAATATTTTATTGTGCTTATAAACCAACCAATGTTGAAGAAACAAAAATGGTATAAATTGAAGTCACTGATGAAGCTCCAACAATGCAACAGACCAAGTAAGAACAACTATGTATTTATTAATCGGGTCACCCGATAACCCGAATCACCCGACCCGACATAACCCGACCCGACTACCACCCGAACCCGATAACCTGATTCCTTATCGGGTAGGGTTACGGGTGAGTTTTTAAAAAATCCAAACCCAACCCGACAAACCCGATAACCCGGCCCGATAACACCGCTACATACATGTATTGAATAAAAGTTAAAATCACATGTGATATATCTAACAAAATCAGCTTATCTAAGAACTATTCCCTCTATCCCAAAAAGAGAGTCCATAAACAAAAAGTGAAGAAATAATTATATGTGTAATTAATGCTAGTTTTGATTGATAAAAAATCATTTTTACCGTCATAGTTAATATAGAAATAAAAAATGAGTAATTAATGCATGTTTTGATTAGAAGGGTAAAGTAGGATGTGGCAAATGGTAAATTTCCCTAATATTTAATTCATGACAATTCATTTTTGTGACCAAATCACCTGACCAGACCATTTTATGTTTAACACGAATAACAGACCTGCACACTATGTCACCCGGAAATCTCACCAAAGAACAGTGAAATTATCACATCTCACAATTTACTCGCTATATTGTAGTAAAAACGGGAGGTTGTCCCAGTTTTACTCAGACGGACACCACACGCGTACCAGAGTCTAGACAGAAATTAATCAGAAGCTCAGGGATTATAGTGAATACTTAAAAACTCAAAAAAAAAAAAAAAAAAAAATACATTTAAGTATTAAAAAAAACAAAAAAAACAAAATGTCTCTGAAAATACAATCTTCCATATTTAAAACGGTTCCGGGAAGGACCCGAGTTTGACTCAGTTTAACGAGACGCGGGTATAATATACTACCCTTTTAGCTAAACTCAACAATAATTCTTAAAATAAAATAATAACTCACCCACTCACACTATTACCTAAAATCTGCTTCTTCAACCCTAGGTATTCCCACCCTTTTGTCTGCCCACCTTCATCCCAAAAACACCATTCGAACCATCTCTATCCTCCATTACTGTTAACACCTCCTTTTGACCTAGAGACCTTATCTTCTTCACGGATCGTGAAATACACCCAAGTCAAACCTAGGATAACAACTTAGAAGTGGATAGAACACGCGAATGGAAGGTTTACTCCTCCCAAATTTGAAAGTCTCCATGGAGTTACTCTCCAAAATTATCCATTTAATCCACCTCTCTAGGGGATATCGAACCACAACTCAACAAAAACACACCAAGGTTATGAGAATTTACTCAAGAAAGGATAAGTGTGGTGGTGATTGTAGTTCGGTTTGGAGTATTGGGTTATTTGGATTTGGAGCTTCATTCGAGTCCTTCATCTCTCAGAAATCATTGTAAGGATTGATTATATTCGGATTCATTTTATTTTCTTTTTAAATCCATTTAGGTTAGAGTAACTTAGCTCGAATGAAGGATTAAATTAGGTGTTATTATGTTTATTTCGGTTGTAATTGTCCAGAAATATTGATTGATTTTGAGGAAAATCTTGTTGAATGTTGTTGTTATTAGTGTGGCGTAAGAAATTAGACATCATAGAACTAGATTAATAGGTTTAAAATTGCTAGTCATTGTGGCTATATTGTGCTCGAACGACCCTAGGAAACACGGATTCAAGGATTGAATCTAGGAAATTTGTGGTAGTAGACCATAGGCTAGAGTGGAGGAACCATGTAGGATGAGGCATTCTTGCTAGGTTAGTGGTAACGACCCACCATGGCTACCCCTAGCCGAGTAATGACCACCCAAACAAGGTGTTTTGGTGGTAAGTGTTGGCTAGAAAACCGCCTCGCATAGGGGAGATATTGGCTAAGATTTCTTGCCAAGTGAAACCCAAGATTCGAGAGTTGTACCCTCGGTTCGAATCTGGGATGTGCCCTCTCAAACTCAAGACCAAAACACCAAAAAGATAGCACAAATTCGCCCCAAAACAAACCCACCAAGGGTTGTTAGTAATCGAATGGAGTACTCTTTCTTTATGGGAAATAGGCTTCAAAACTAGAAATATAGTAACATTTTGAGTCATAGAAGTTAAGTCCACTCGAGGATGATTTCTACTCTTTTCGACACATAGGGTGTGCCAAAAACCCAAAATCTTTGTTAACACCGAGACTCCAAGGCCTCGGAGTTGAGTAGTACTCGAAGCCTAGCCAAGGAGATAAATCTTAGACCCTTGTTGGTAACCATTTTCGGTCAAGAAGAGTCCTAGGAAGACACAACACAAGTCTTCTATACTTGTGTATACTCTGTGTTTCTTGTACCAGGCCAACTGCAACCATAAGGCCTAATTAGGACCTGAACACAAGCCCAACAGAATCCATTATTTCAGTCCATGAGATGGGCCTGTGGACGAGTAGTTTTGGTCCACCAGACCTTTGTAGCTATTCGTGATAAAGCCCAACCCGTTAGCGACCCTTTATTCCCCCTCCTCAAATTCAGTGGGCCGCAGCCCAACTAGTTATAAGTATACAAAATTCGGTTAACACTGATAGGAATAGTTGTCGCAAAAATTAAAATTTACATAAGCCGTTCACGAAAACATTTTGTAGTAACTAACATATATACATATATAAAACTTGTATAGCCGAGTACACAATTAAATTTCATCTTGAACTAGCATATATGTACATAAAACTTGAATAGCCGTAATGTAACTCTTGACAACAATAATTGAACTATTTAGACTATACTAGCACTATGTATATTGTATCGACAATGGAAATATAAATTTTATACAAACTCATGTGTAGTTGAAAATGTGGAACTCAAGGGAAATAAACGACAAACCAATTTCACGGTAAGTATAGACAATAACACATGTCGGGAAGTATATAATTTGATACTTACACTTATCATTTTAAAACTAAGTCAACAAATAAAGACGTCACTAATGGAAAACTAGGAAGGATATATCAAACTTAACCCTCACTTGAACAAATTTGACGATATATATTGTTCTAAACTAAAGATGTGTAAAAATGAGTCATAATAAATTATTAATAACAAAGCAAACTTAGTAAATTTTAATTAACCAAGTTTACTAAAATTAACGTTATATTAAATTCTTCAAACGATTTAACTAGTAAGTAATAAACGTCACTTACGTTAGGCCTTACTTCTAAAATCAACATAATCGGATATAACGATCAAACTACACAACAATAATAATAATATAAATATATATATATATATATATATATATATATATATATATATATATATATATATATATATATATATATATAGGGGATAGTTTGGCTACAATCCTTCACAAAAAATACACAAGCAATAAATCAGGGACCCACGGAAAAGAATCAGGACCCACAAAAAAAATTAGGGGCCCACATTTATAGCACAAAATTGTAGCCAATTGGCTACAATTGATTGTAGCTAATATATATATATATATATATATATATATATATATATATATATATATATATATATATATATATATATATATATATATCACATCTCGATTTAATTCATTCGTACTTTAAATTGTTCAATATCCCCAAATTCCTCATTACCGTACCTTTAGGTCATTTGTAGAGCTACACCTTACCATTCCTTAGGAAAATCCTTAGTAACCACACTTGCCGCTACACAAGTGACAACAGCATAAATACTCTAAAATATTGAAATTAAGTTATGAAAGGACTTAAATTTAATACTTGGAACTAAGACATGGTTATTTAATCTAGGTTTCGTGTTGGTGTCGTGCACTCCTTAATTTCACAGCATTCACTGTTCAGGCCATTAAAGGTGAGTTTATAGCCCCATTTTAATTATACTTGTTTTCCAAATATGGGGTGATAAACATGCTAATCTTTTTATGGACCATAATATTATAACTTTTCTCAAAACTATTGCGAAGTTAGCCTAAGCCCTATAACCCACTATCATGCCCATTTTTATGAGCTGTTAGTTCCCTTTGGGAAGCGCGATTGCTTTAAATAGATCTATTGGGATGACTCCCCCGTTCGGTTGGCCAGACAGGTCAATGCGGATGTATAGCAAGTCGGACTTCGAGTGTATTGGGTTAAACACTCGCTAAGGGCCCCTTGACTATTATTTATTTGTTATAGATTAGCACACTAAACTGTCGAGCTTCGGTTGCATGAACGTAGTGCTAGCGCGATAGAAACTTTTGTATGACATTATATGTGTTGTAATGATCATGCTGGTCCAAATTAACTATTTGATGATTTTATTTAAACCTATGAACTTACCAGCTTTTCCTGACTTTTTAGCATGTTTTTCTCAAGTGTTTGATTTGATTTGTTATGGCATAATTTGGCAAGGCAAGGGTCATGAAGCTTTTTCTGAAGGATTGGCAATTTAATTTGAGACTTGTTTTTGTGTGGGACCACTGTATTTAATGGGCCTAAAATTTTATCTAAACAATGAATTAACTTTTGTAAAACTCTAAATGTTGATTTAATTAAAAACGGAGTAGGTATTCCGTTCTTTGTTACCTTCTGTTGTGATTTCCGATCTTTGCACCCGTAGCACCCTTAAAGTTCTATATGCTTCCGCGACTGTTGAAAATTTTGGGGGTGTTACATAGGAAAACTAGTCATAATTACTGTCCATATATAAAAATTGGACGCTTATTTTGGTACAAACATAAATAGTAAGGTGGACATTTTTTTGGGACGGAGGGTGTACTTAATTTTGTATAACAAATCTGCTTATCTAACAAATCAGTTAAATATCACATGTGATATATCTAACAAAACCAGCTCATCTAAGAACTAATTAATTCTATATAACAAATAAGCTTATCTAACAAAATGAGTTAAATATCACATGTGATATATCTAACAAATCAGCTACTATCAAAACTGCTTAATACTATCAACTACTATCAAAACAGCTTATCTAAAGAACTAGAATTTAAATAAGTTTCAAACTACCTCAAAAACTGCTTAATTCTATAGATACTTTAGAGTAACACGTTATATACAGTAACAAAAGAACATAATAATCAAAAAATAAGCTTATAGTTGCAATTTTCGTTTCACTGCTATGTTCGTATGCAATAATCTCTTCAGTATCTCAGCCGTAACAGCAAAATCACTCACAACCGGATTTTCCTCAATTATTGGAACCAAATCCATAACACCTAATTATTTTACAAAAATATGAATAAATTAGCTTATAATTTGACGGAATAACTTCAATTTTTAATAATTAATGAGTTTATTTAGATGAATTACCTTGATTAACGAATCAAAAATCGGATCTGACGCAAATACGTGATGATGAGTAACGTAAAGAATGACCTAAGATAAATGTAGATGAACGATTGACGAATAAAAAAGAAAATATTAGGGTTAGGTGATGATCGATTATGATGAAGGAGGTTACGTGATAATAGAGAGAAAACAGGGGAGAAAGAAACACACCCTTTGTGTGTGTGAAAAAATATGAGTGTTTAATTGGGCGGGTTCTAAATTATGCTTTTTATATTGACCAAAAATATACATGTAGTGTAAAACCTGATTTAAATCTGAGCCATTAGATCAATGAGGATTTTGCAAATGATCTGAAATTGTGGGTTTTAAAATCAGGTTTATATATGGACTAAAATAACCTTCTATTGTAAACATTGGAGTTAATCATAGCCATTAGATCAAATGAGGATGAATGTGAAGATTAATCCCTTAATATGTTAACATAGTTTGTTATGTAAATGATCTTAAATCTATTTATATTATCGGAATTAGCAAGTGCTCTACTGCATATGGCAACATAATAAGAACCATTTTTATTTAACCATAAAACAGTAAGTACATCATGAAACCATATGCTTAGCATCATCAGAGTTGAAAATGCAAACAATTATTACTAAAAACGGGGAGTTGGCACAACCAGTAATGGTGACTTCTTATGAACAACTATTCCAACAATCTCACTCATATCTAGCTCTTCAGGTCTTCCATCATTTGGCAATGCCAAATCATACTTGTACACAATGTTCGCTAAAACAAGCTCATTAATAGCTGCAGTAAACTCAATACCCGGACACCCTCTTCGACCAGCACCGAAGGGTAACAATTCAAAATCAAACCCTTTATAGTCAATAGAACTATTCAAGAACCTTTCTGGCTTAAACTTGTCTGGTTCATCCCATAGCAAAGGATCTCTTGCTATTGCCGAAACATTGATCATCACTTGGGTACCTTGTGGGATGTCATACCCCATTAAATTTACATCTTGTCTTGATTCATGCGGAACGAGTATTGGGAGTGGAGTGTGTAATCTCAAGGTCTCTTTGAGAACAGCTCTTAAGTAATACATATTCACCATATCATCTTCTGTGATCAGTGGTCTTCCTTGAGCTATTTTTGTTACCTCTACTTGCAGTTTTTCCATCGTCTTTGGGTGTCTTATTAGCTCACTGAGTGCCCATTCTATACTTGAAAATGTTGTATCGGTTCCACCAGAGAACACATCCTACAAAAAGTATAAAATTTTGAAAAATGCATGAAGTATAAATGTATAATAATAAACTATACACATTAATATTAGTTAATGTCCTTCGATTTCTATATATTTTAGCTTGTTGACTACAATTTTTTTTTAATAACATCTTAATGAATGCATGCATGCAACAACATTGATTTCAAGTTAGAATTAATCACAACTTTCAAAAGAGAGACGATAAAGCTTACCGAGATGACAGCTTTGATTGTATCTCTCTCAAATGTAAAATCAGCTGTGTCATCTCTTTGTATATCAAGTAGGATATCAACTAAATCTTTCTCCTTTTCATTTCCGTCGTTCACCATTTTGTTCTTGTTTATATGCTCTTCAATAACGCCATCAAAAAACTCATTGAGTTCTTTAGCAACTTTATTTGTTCTTCCCTCTAAACCACGCAACCAATCCACCCATGATAGCCATGGAATATAACTCCCTACACTCATAACACCAAGTAGGTTCTGAAACGCTACTAGCAACTCCTTAAACTTTTTATAATCACCATAAATCCTTCCTAGGGCCACCTGACAAATTATGTTGTTAGTAAGTGAAATAATCATCTCACTTAAGTCAACTACAGAACCACGGGTTTTCCCCATCATATCAATCATACTAATCGTTTCTCTTTCTCTTATGCTCCGAAATGAGCGAACTCGTTTGCGACTTAGAAGGTGGACAACTGTAATGCTCTTGACCTGCCTCCAATATTCTCCATAGGGAGCAAAGCCTATGTCCTTAGCCCCATAAGTAAGTTTGGCAGGAATACTTAATTTAGGCCTATTTGAGAATATTAAATCATGCGTTTTCAAGACTGCTCGAGCACCTTCAGCTGAGGAGACTACAACAACAGGTACACTACCTAAGTGAATCAACATAAGTGGTCCATGTTTTTTGCTCAAGGCTCGCAAAGAAAGGTGGGTGTTGGAGCCTAGTTGGTGAAGGTTTCCAATAATTGGAAGCTTTGGTATGGATGGTAGTGTGTTTTTTTGTTTTTTAGAAGTGGATGAAAGCCATTGAAATGGAATCAAAAGCAATAATAGAACTAGAAATGAGATGAGAGGAAAAACCAGAAACTGAAAGGAGAGAAACATTGTTTTTGCAATGGTTTTAGCTAAAAATATCACTTGATTCCTAAAAAGGGTATATGTGCTACACACTATTATATAGACTCAAAGTTGTGGTTACATATGATAGTATATCATACTCTTATAACATTTTTATTCTCTAATAAATAGCGTTACACTAATATTATAACAAGATATGTATGATATAGTACTTTATATTAATATCACTATAATCGTATTCTTAATAAAATAGCTTATAGTTGTGTTATAATGTAAAATTCTTAAAATAGTAATAAATTAATAAAATAGCTTATAGTTGTGTTATAATGTAAAATTCTTAAAATATGTGCTACACCCTATTATAGACACTCAAAGTTGTGGTTCATATGATATAATGTTATACTCTTACATTTTTATTTACATTTTTATTCTTTGATAACCAGTGTTACAGTAATATATTAATATCACTATAATCGCATTTTTAATAACATACCTTATAGTATTGTTATAATGTAAAAATTTTAAATTTGTAATAAATTAATATTTTATATTACCATAATATATAATAAAGTAGTGTTACAACTAATATATTAATATCACTCTAATTGTATTTTTAATAAGATACCTTATAATATTGTTATAATGTAAAATTCTTAAATTAGTAATAAATTAGTAGTTTATATTACTATAATATATAATACAATATAAATATTGATATGAGAATAAAGTTAATAGAATTTTAAAAGTATACTGTATAGAATTGAGTTATTTTGTATCCATTTATTTTTCTACATTTTGGGGACCTATATTAACCATCCAAAACATTTGATTCAAAAGACCATATCAAACATTAAAATAATATTAACTTCCACCTTTTTCACCACATCTTTTTTAATTAAAACTCACTCTCACCATCTTTTTTTAAAATTATATATCTCAAAAACCGTAAACCGTAAACCTATAAAAATTACACAATCGTGACGAGCATTTAATTATTTTTCAATAGAGTGGCACTTTCATATCCTTTCGACAAACTATTTTTTTTCTGGGTGCCGTATTTTGCTTGATATATCACTTATGATTTTACCATAGTCTGTAAGTTCGAACACTCAATATGTTGTTTTAAAATTAGCATAAGTATTTATGTAGAACTCAAAATAATTCACCGTTTTTTGCATTTAAAAATTCAAATTATTAGCCTTCCAACCATATATCAAACATAATATTTGAACATTCAAATCATTACACTTTATTCATAAAAGTTTGAAAAATATAAAATATATGATTTTTTTTTTTTATATATTTAAACACGCTTGATGTATCACATGTAATATAACACTAAATTTTAGATTCGAAGACAGAAGATATTGAGATAGATGCAAAAAATGATGAAACTTTTGGAATTGTATACAAATACTTATGCCCATTTTACGACAACATGTTTAGTGTTCGAACGTACATATTAGTGTTATATCACAAGTGGTATATCAAACGAGTTTGAATATCATTTTTTTTTCTATTGTCAAAAACCTCTATGATTTAACCGTATTGATTTAGAGGTTCAAATATTATGTGTGATATATGGTTGAAAAGCTTAAAATATGTATTTTTCAATACACAAAATGGTGAATCTTTTGGAGTTTTATATGAATACTTATGCTCATTTTAAGACAGCATATTGAGTGTTTGAACTTAAAGATAAGTAATTTATCACATGTTATACGTCAAGCGAGTTTGACTTTCAAAAAAAAAAATCTTTTATTTCCTCAAACTTTTATGAAAAAAGTGTATTGATTTGGATGTTCACGAATTATTTTTGATATGGTTAGAAAGCTAAGGATGTGTATTTATTAATGCCAAAAGATTAATCATTTTAAGTTTTAAACAAATACTTGTGCTCTTTTCATGACATTACATTCAGTGTTTAAACTTACAGATTATTATTATATCACATGTGATAAATCAAGCGGATTTGGTTATAAAAAATTATTCTACTTATCACACATAATTATTTTTAAATCATTTGTGATATATCCCTTGTGATATAACACTAATCTGTAAGTTCGAACACTCAACTTCTATGAATAAACTGTATTGATTTGGAGGTTCAAAAACTATGTGTGATTCATGGTTGGAATGCTAAGGATGCGCATTGTTCAATGCTAAAAACGATGAGTCATTTGGAGTACTACAAAAATATCTATACGCATTTCATAAAATCATGTTGAGTGTTCGAACTTACAAATTAGTGTTATATCACAAGTGATATGTTGAGCAAAATACTGCACCGAGGAAATATACAAAAAATACCTAAAAAAAATATTTGTCGAAAGTATATGAAAGTGCTCCTCTATGGAAACATAATTAAATGCTAGTCACGATGGTGTCAATTTATTTAGGTTAACGGTATACGGTTTTTGGGATATGTAATTTTTTTTCATTTTTAGAAAGTGAGTTTTAATTAAAAAAAAGATGAGGTGTAATGGGTGGTAGTTAATATTTTTTAGTGTTTGATCTTATCCATTAGATCAAATGGTTTAGATAATAGTGATTAATCCCTCAAAATATAAAGAAATAAGTGTCCCTAAATAAGTTTTTCTCATACTAGATGATTACCCGTGCATAGCATGAGATTTTATAGTGGCATATTTTATAATCATATTTTGGTGAAGTGTTTTGTGTAACGTTTGCGTAACTAAAGTATCACTGTAATTATATGCCGCTATAAAATCTCGTTGCTATGCACAGGTAATCTTCTAGTGATAATATACATATACATATACACATACACAAATCATATATGAAACCGTGTCAATTTAATGTTTCAGTTCAATTCAAAAATTATCTATTAGCTATACGTGTATATTAAACCGTGTAAGTGTGTATGTAAGATTGAAAAGTATAATAAATAGTTGCTTAACATTGGTTAACTGTCTCTCGGTATTTGACAAATTCTTGTACTCTTCATGTTCAAGCTCATGAGTATGTATAGTATCAAAAGCATAACATGTGCTTTGCAGCCTGTGATATGCAGGTATGAACTTCTCTTCTGCTTGTTGCTATTCTCTAAATCTAATGTGGCTATGTGTATTCCTTTAGGACAACCTTCCTTATTACACAGTAGATACTTTTGTTTCACAATACCATTCCTTAATCTTTTCTGACACGATTTACTAATTACGAACCCTGCTTTTGCAGCATATTTCATATACATGATAATGCACTCATCAATTGAATCATAAACATTTCCCTTAAATGGTAAAACATCGACAAGAACTTTAGGAATATAATAAATTGTTTCACTAGGAGTATCAAATTTTGAGTGAGTAACAAATGATTCAGGAGTTTTCAAGGCATTCGAATCTAAAAATTAAACGCACAAATAAATACAGTGATTAACTAAAAATGCGATAACACATACATGTATTGAATAAAAGTTAAAATCACATGTGATATATCTAACAAAATTAGCTTATCGAAGAACTATTCCCTCTATCCCAAAAAGAGAGTCCACAAACAAAAAGTGGAGAAACAATTATATGTGTAATTAATGCTAGTTTTGATTGATAAAAAATCATTTTTACCGTCAAAGCTAGTATAGAAATAAAAAATGAGTAATTAATGCAAGTTTTGATTAGAAGGGTAAAGTAGGAAAACTAGTCATAATTACTATCCATATATATAAACTGGACACTTATTTTGGAACAAACATAAACAATAAGGTGGACATTTTTTTGGGACAGAGGGAGTTCTTAATTTTGTATAACAAAACTGCTTATCTAACAAATCAGTTAAATATCACATGTGATATATCTAACAAAACCAGCTCATCTAAGAACTACTTAATTCTATATAACAAATTAGCTTATCTAACAAAATGAGTTAAATATCAAATGTGATATATCTAACAAATCAGCTACTATAAAAACTGCTTAATACTATCAAAACAACTTATCTAAAGAACAAGTATTTTAATAAGTTTCAAACTACCTCAAAAACCGCTTAATTCTATAGATACTTTAGAGTAACACGTTATATACAGTAACACTACAACATTCGACCCTTTCGGATGGGACATTTATGCCCTTTCGGCAGGGACACACTTTCGGCAGGGACATGTCCCCGCCGAAAGGTTCCCGCTGATACTTTTGGCGGGGATGGATGTTAACTTTGGGAGGGGACTTGTGGGTCCCACAACCTTTGAGCTGGTCAAAGTTGGTCCAACGTGGTACGACTTTTGGCGGGGACATGTCCCCGCCAAAAACCCAGATAATTAACCAGAAAGTCGCTTAATTACGAGATTATACGAATTAATTACGCTTTTTGGCGGGGTCACGTCCCCGCCAAAAACTCCTTCCACTGTTGTATTAACATATTTTGGCGGGGACATATCCCCGCCAAAAAGAATGATATATTGTTTCATTAAATGCTTTTGGCGGGGATATGTCCCCGCCAAAAAGCTTAACCATATAAATCTGGTTCAACCTTTTGGCGGGGACACATCCCCGCCAAAAGCTTCTGACCCATTTTGCAGCATATTGCTGCAAAATGGGTAATTTCCAGGTTTTTTCCGGAATTTTAAAGGAAAAAACCTACAACAACACAACCTGATCACAACCTGTTTTATGCTACAACACATCGCCAACTTCGCTAAACATACAACAACAACAAACCCAAATTCGCTAAAAATAATATGAATCCAAATTCGCCAACCTCGCTAAACATAGAACCTGTTTTTACAATAACTATCCAAATTCGCTAAACATAATCATATGAATCTAAATTCACCAAAAACGGTTCAAAAACCGTGATCACATGATCATCTACAAAACTATACATAAGCTAGCTATCCGCAAAATGGTCCAAAAACTATACATAAGCTAGCTATCTGTAAAATGGTCCAAAACTATACGCGGGGAACAATTTAGCGGGAATCCTAACACATAAACTACATAAACACATAATAATCCATCTAAATATACACAACTTTGTCCATAACCCCAAACAAATATAAACCGACCCATACGCTACTCCCTAGTCTCCCCACCATCCCCACTACCCTCCCCTCGACCTCGTGACTTGCCCTGTGAAGCATTTTGTGATCCCGATGTCCCCGGCAAGCCACTCGCTAGTTGCTCGGTAAAACCCGGCTGTCTCCTAGCCCAATCCAGCAAAATATCAATCTATGTCCTTTGCGTGGACAGCTCCTGGGATTGCTTGTGCACGGTCTCTTGTAGACCAGACGAGGAGGCTTGCTCGCGAGCTCTTGAGGAGCTGAGGGTCGTCTTCTGACCACTACCGGGTAACACTGGACCTACACCAGGAACATGACCGCGCTGCTTATCGCCGATCACCTGGCGCATAATATGCAGGTCAGTCATACCCGTCCCGGAAGAGGTGCTCTTTGTCCGCCGCCGTACCATCTCATTCTGTTTAGTTACAAAAAAACAAGAAAAGTAATATATAAGTCATGATTTATTATATTGCATTAATGTGGGTGAGTTTTTGGAAATAAATTATACTTACGTATCTGGCCTCGGACACTGGAGACTCAAAGGCGTCGCCTCTCATATGGTTGTGTTTGTAAAGGTCGATCAAGTCTCTACGATCCGTGGAGTCGGTGGGGAGGCTCAACTATTTATAAATAAAATCAATCAAGACTCACCCAACACTATATATATAAATAAAATGATTAAAAAGTGTCTTACGAAGTTATCGCGTATAACAGCTAGCGAGTGGGATCCAGAAGGCTAGAACTCGTGCTCTTGAGCCGGTTTTGCTTGTTGATCTCCCCGATCCTCAACTTCTTTAGGTCTGACTAGTGCTTCACCTGCTTATTATAAATAATAAAAACTATTATATAAATGAAATATTATTATTATTATTATTATTATTATTATTATTATTATTATTATTATTATTATTATTAATAATAATAATAATAATAATAAATAATAATAATAATAATAATAATAATAATAATGATGAGATAATAATAATAATAAATAATAATGATAATGATGATGATGATGATGATGATGATGATATGATAATAATAATAATAATAAAGTACGTGTCGATCCAAAAATTTACCTGTTTCTCCCAATTTTCAGTCGTCTTGTTCGCCGGACGCTTTTTCTTGATCTCGTCCATTTTCTGAACCCCACCTTGCTGTGTAAAATTTTTCTTTTTGAATTTGTACTTTGTGACAAATCGTAATTTCAGGTCAATACTATTCAACAAACTCGAATTTATTTTCATGACATTTACTTGAGAACAATTCATGCATGACTTTTTCTAGAATAAACGTGAAAACCTAGAATATATTTCTATTACATTAAGAATTAGGCTAAATTTAGTCCACAACGATCAAGTACCTTGCTCCTACTCCAATTCACAATTTTAAACTCAAAAACAATTTCCTTTTTTCTTAAAACTACTTACGGTTGGCAATTCAACAAACATTGTTTGTAATTCAAAATTTAACACCCGATATACCCAAATTCTCCCAACGATTATTTCTAATGTATTTTTATACTTCCAAAAAGATTACAAAAGTTCCAAAAATATTTCCTTAAACCAAAAATAATTTCTTTATATCCTACGTTTATTTACGTATAACTTCCGTTAATCACCGAAACAACAACCAATACCTATTTTTAACACCCAATGCATACAATATATACACTCTTGTAGCAAAACTACACATTTTATCCATTTTACTTGGATTTTCGCCCCCCCCCCCCCCTTCCTTGGTTGGAAAATAACACTAGACAAAAGTACCAAGCATTTATGTAACTCCATACTTCTTAAATTTCAAAGCATGGTCAAGTTAAGATATTTGGAGAAAATCTTGCCCCACCCATCCCTTGTCCAATCGGCCATGCCCTCCCCCCATACCCAAACCATACCTAAATTGACTACTACTTGGACTTTAAAGATCTCTTGCTATATATATACTTCAAGTAACCTCAACCTTGCATTAGTTAGTTCAAGAAAAAAATATATCACCTTCCCATCTATACATAAAAAGTCGACACATAGGAGGAGCAAGGAGGAGGAAAATTTTGTTGTGACTAAGTTCAAGCATTCCTAGGGCATTCTAACAAGTATTTAGAACATTAATCTTGGGGTTAAACAAGTGTCTTGCACTTATATCTCACTAATCACTTTTTTAAGTAATCATACACTACGAAATTTCATGTTTTCTTTATATTATATTGCTAGTCAAGTAAATATACTAGTTATCACTTGGTACATGTTGATAAATTCTTACATTTACAAAGATCCTTTAACAAAAGATTATGTTTTGAACAAGTTTTGGTTACAAGAAAACTAATTAGGGAAAACACTACACAAGAAAATGATGAAAACATTATATATACATGTATGTTAGTAAACTAGTAGCTTTATACACTCTTGATGATTATTACATGGACCTTGGAATATTGTTAAGTTTATAGTTAGATCACTATTATTATGATTGAGAAGTTAATGGGTGAACTAGGACTAGATTTGAAGTGGTTGTTAAGTGGATATACTAACTAGAAGATTAGAAATATGGTTTTGACACTCTTGATAAACAATCTGCCCTGTTTTGATAATTAAAAAAAAAATCAGTTGCTCAGGGACACTATTAGGCTATAAATATGGAAAATATACTTAATAAGGAAAACGTAGTCGCTTGAATGAGTTAAAACGGGCTTGTAACGAAAAAGATACACTAGTTTCAATTTTTACGACGAAAACATTATTTTCAGAAAATAAATGAATCTGTCCAGAATTTTGAAAGATAAAAACTGAGGTTAAATGATAATAGGTTATTGTCTAGGCTAGCCGAGACCTTGAAAAGCCGATAGTACACTTAAATACCTTCGCGGGGATAGGTCAAACTTAAGAAACGAAGCTACGACGCAAAAGTTATGGCCTAACGAATGTTTACGTCAACATATACGTTGACAGCCTATTATTTCCTCTATTAGAAAAGCTGATGGAATGTATAAAATGGATTTTTGGACCTTTTTGAGGACATTTTGGCTAAAATGACGTACGCGGAATTAGTAGAACATTGTATATATTTATTTAGCACGTTAGAGATTTTTGAAATAGCCATTAACATGAAGACTAAAATTTGGTCGCAAGATTTACAAGATACATTTTCTAAAAAGTGGTAATTTTCTAAATAAATTATCAAAATGACGCAACTATATTTTGACAACAAATATTACAACAATATGTACAAGTGATAAAGTAAAGTATGAACTTGTGTGCATGGTCTTGTTATCGAACCTATGACATATGCATTATTTAGGTCGCGGTTAGAGTATCGGACCTATATTTTCAGTTACCATTAATACCAATCGGGAATTGCTTTTGCTAAGGTGAGTTTTCATAGCCCCGTTTTCAATTTACAATTTCATTTCTAAACTTTCGGGGGAGAATACATTGCACATCATTTTATTACGAGCCCAAGTATGTTAAATTCATTTACATTGCTTAAGTTATTTCATTACCATATTAAAGTCCCCAGTTTATCATGAACCGTTAATTACGAGTAAGCGAGGGTGAGTGAATAGATCTATTGAGGGTGACTCCTCTGTTCGTGTTGGTAGCACCAACTGGTCTACGAACGCATTTCATTTGAGTCATATTAGAGTGTCTGGTAAAACACTCTGTTGGGGCGTTCATTTTCTGTCTAGCTTCGGGGTCATGAGCTTAAGTGCCAATGTATTATTTTCATGTGGCATTCTGGCCATTTCACTTTATACTTGTGGTTATCGTACAGAACATTTAAATAAACCTATGATTCTCACCAACATTTTTGTTGACCGTTTTAGCAATGTATTTTCAGGTGATTAAGACATTCACTTCATGGCATGCATGAGGACCTATCATAGAGTCGCGGCGACGACGCGTCTCACTTGTATTTTTATGCACTTAAACTATCGTTTGGTTTGTGACAAACTTATTTCCGCAACTTTGACAAATCTTTTGGGACCTATCTTTTGTAAACTTTGAATGTTTTATGTAATCAAACGATGTACTTTTAAAACGACACTTTAGGTCATTCAATATAACTGTAACTATGATGCTATGGTAGTCACGCCCCAAGTATTCCATTCCGCTGCAAATCTGGTATTTGGGGGTGTGACTGATTGGTATCAGAGCTAAGGTTATAGCGAACTAGGTTGTCCATGATACCCTAGACTATAACCACATCATCATCATAACATCTCATCATTTTATCATTAGTGCATATTCACTATACATACGGTTTCATTCATACATTATGCGGGTTATTTACTTTCATTTTACGTCGATTTTCACAGAGATGTCTTCAGATACCCATCCTATCTTCCTCGACTCGGATTCAGATGGGGACGATTTGTCATCATCCACTGTCCCGACCACACCAGTCATTCCTGTTCCTGTATCCTCCGGCGATGAGTCTGCTGAGACTGAGCCATTTGAGGAGGCTCAAACCATATCTACACCTCCGATACTATCACCACCCATTACACCTATCCCTCTAGTTCCATCACCACCATCATCTCCACCACCATCACCAACATTCACTTACCACCAGACTACCACAGGTCCATTACCACCATCACCCAAAGATATTTCTGACACTTTGCTGTCACCTCGTAAGAGGGCTTGTACCATGACACCATCACCTTCTGATCCCTATGTTATGGCTGCTGCTGAGGCCTCTACTCGACCCGGGGTCTGCAGACGGGTTGAGGCCCGTAAGTGGTCATTCATTCCACCTACTCTCAGTAGATGGAGATACGATGAGGGTACTCCGCGTACCTGGGAGTTAGGAGAGAGTTTCGAGATGGCTACTGCTCGTGTTCTACCAGTTACAAGTGAGCCTGTCCATCATACTATTCCACTTCTGATCGCCAGGATGGTCCTGCATGAGGACCGTATTGGTCGAACTTTTGATCATCTCGATGAGATCCCTTTGAGCCGAGTTGAGGCGATGGAGGAGGAGATAGAGGGCTTGGTTTTAGGCAGGGCTTCCATTGATGTTTCCTATAAGGGTTTGGAGACTAGACAGCAGGAGGATCGTGAGCGCATCACTGAGCTGAGGAAGGAGATGCCAGAACTGTTTAACAGAGCCCAGATGTCGCAGGATGAGCAGCAGCAACAGGCAGGTGAGTTAGTTTCAGCACGTGCGAGGATTGCTACATTAGAGAGCAGGGATGTTGCTACTCAGCATCAGTGTAAGATCTAACCTTATTGATTGTGTGGATCTATTCGGGTGGTCTTGGATCTTGAAAGGTCAAGAAACCCATTGTTTAGAGTTAGAGAGATGAGATGAACTAGAGAGAGAGGGAGACTCTTGAGAGAAAACCTGGAAAATATTAGATTAGTGTGTGTGTTGTTACAAGAGTTCCATCCTTCCCACGTGTGGGAAGGGGTTTATATACTTACTAATATTTGTGCCCCTAGTGGGCTGTGGAGTGAGCTGACAGTGGGGAAAGCCCCGACCCACTCCACAAATATAGATATGACTAATCTAATAATACTAATAATAACAATAAGCCTACGAGCTACATAAATGCTAAATAGATACTCGGGGTGACCGAACCTTCATATGAATATTTATATTCCTAACAATCTCCCCCTAAGGGAGGTCACCCCGGAAATAATATTTTGAATTCTAGCATTTGATCTTTTGATCTTGACTTCATAGCTCGTAGTCTTCGATTCTTCAACGTCTTGAAACTTTGTGCATTCAGCAGTAATCTTTTGATGACTGATCGGTTGTCTTGGATGATCTTTGAGAATTCTTTGAGTTCATCATCCAATGTTTGTCTTCAAGTCATCTTTCAGCAGTATGTCACCACGTGATGTGTTATTCTTTGAGCGACATGCTCACTCTAGTCAGGGTCATGACTTTCAGCATCAGAGTTTGCAGAAGCTGTGTTGAAGGTCTTTTAGGTTGTCATGACTTCTTTGAATATGATGATGAAGTAGAGTGAACATGTGGTAATGGATTGTGTATGTTGTGTCGACATGCTCACACTTTTCTGGATCATGATCTTTAGCTTCAGAGTTGCGGAAGCAGTGTTGAAGGTCTTTTTAGATTGATCATGACTTCTTTGTTTAAGATGATGATGTAGTGTGAACATGTGGTAGAGGATTGGCATCTTTTCTGCAACAGCTCAACAGCATACAGCATTCCACAGCTACAATCACCAGAAGTTCCTGCATACGACAGTTAGCAACAAATCGACGGTATTACAGGTTCGGACTTCGAGATTGTTAACAGCATAGTGTGAAAACTCTCTCTAATCCTTACCAAGACCGTTCCTAATCGAAAACCCACAGAGGGCTTTTTAAGATCGAACCGTAGCACATCAACGATTAGGTGAGTCGCTGGAGATCACTCCACGACTGTAGACCGTTTGAAACCGCAGTGACCACTAAGCGTAATCCATAAAGAATTACCGAAGTGACCTGCTTTCAGGGCTGCTTGATGTTGACCCTGGCAGGAATTTCCATTCAATCATTGAGAATTACATTCGTAAATTCTCTCATAAATGTTCTGGCAGATTGCTAAGATCTGCGTAGGACTCATAAGTTTACAACTGGTGTCCTTAATGTTGAACAACTAGTGTAGAAATAACTCGTGTTCCTATGAGATCTTATTATGCATCTCGTAGCTCTAGACTCGATAGTGCATTTTGATTTAGTGAGCGGAGGCTGGAGAGAACTGCAACCTTTTCAATATCATCTAACTCGGAGTGAGTGAGACGATAGAAATGTATTGAACTCCGTAACAATTGAAACAAGAATCCTTTGAGGGACCTTGAGTGGCTAGGGAGGGTTGTGCAGTGTATCACTGGGTCCATGATACTTTTTCTTCAATGTCAGCAATCAACTAAGTGATTCTGACAGCATATGAATTGACCCGGTTTCTGCCTAAGTTTGTAAGAAGGGCTTCTTTCTTTTCACCCTTTATCTTTACAATTCTTTTTCATTCTTCAACCCCTTCAGCGCTTATCGAGACTTCATTACTAGAACCTTGTTGGGTTTGTTCCAGTACTAGCTCCATCTCAGTCGGCACTCTTCCCTAATTCACATTTCTCAATTTTTTAATCATACCTAAGGACTTCTACACTATCTAGTGGATTGTCCCTGGGAAGATCCCTCTAGCTCTGGCGAGATTGTGGGAACTTGAACCTAACCTTACCATCCTTATAACTCCATGCATTAAATAAAATGGTCGGTCTTTGGTGTACTTCCACGATTGCCAAACCAAATCTTTGAAAAATCTCTCAAAGTGTTCATGATTAAGAAACACGTTTTAGTAACACCTTGAGAGTTTTGAATTTTTCAAATGCTCCCCCTCAACACGTGCTCAAGTATTTTAATTTTAAATTTTGCACATGTCGGGTGAAGCTCACACTTTTTGAATTGATCAACTTTCAGTGAACATGACCGATTCGAGACACGCTTACATCACTGGTTAGACCAGCTTGAAATTATTACCCGGCCTGGTCACGTCCAAAGAAAGTTTCTCGAAACGGTACACTCTACTCAGATACGTCTTTTTCGAGACACGCTTACATCACTGGTTAGACCAGCTTGAAATTATTACCCGGCCAAGACGCATCCTTTCGATTGATGACAATTTAAGTTTCGTTAATTCATTTGTAACGTCTGAGTCACGCTCGCATGAGATGCCTAATCCTTTGCTCCCCCTCAATAAGTGCATTGATATACAAAATAGTTTAGCACTTACGGGAGAGCTTTCTTTCACATCCAAAATATTTTGCTCCCCCTCAATATGTGCATTGATATACAAAATGGTTTAACACATACGGGAGAGCTTACTTTTACATTCAAATCATAACATTTTATCAGATTTCATATTTAAATCACATTCTCTCCCCCGATAAAAAATTTCAAACCTTTTGAGATTTGTGATCCCAATTGATTTAAATAAGTTAGGAAAATGTGTCCAATTTAATGTATTCTGATGATGAAACATACTATGCTCCCCCTTAATCAAAGAGGGAGATTCACTGCTTATTATGCACAAAGTGATTATTATGACACAAATGATTTTGACCTTTTTGCGCAGACGATGTAATCATCCGCTTTTCTGAGTGAGTCAGTGGTCAACATCGATTATCCATCCACCAACAAAAACGTCCAAGTATTGTATATCCCTACTTGGCGAGATTGGAACAAATATTGCTTTGTTTCATTGAAGGTGGTGGTGGTGATGAAGGTGTTGATGTTGTTGTTGCTGCCGATGTTGTTGTCGTAGTGAATTCTGAGCCAATCAATAGAGTTTGAACGTCTGATCAAATAGTTAGAGCGGGAACTGGTACATTCATTTTGGCTATGGAATCTGCATAAGAATATCAACACAGATATACATACATACAGATACACTATCCCTTAATAGCTACCCTTCAGCAGCTTGCCACATTATAATACCAAATTCATCTTAAAATCTAACCACAATCAGGAAATACGTCAAACCACTATCTAGCATGAAGAGCAATTAGCAATCATGAGCATGGCAATTCACACAATTTCAATATTCAATTCAGGATCTTAGGAACGTGATTCTATCATGATAGATATATACCTAAGCGAATCCTGAGAACATATGCACAATATCAACAACATTTAAGCAGCAATCGACTAACAAGAGTCAAACAACATTTGAAACTCATTCATTCAGATCATACAAATGTCATAGGAGTATTCAAGAACATCAAACACAACTGGTTTTCTTACTTCTTTTAGGTTTTGAGTCTTAAAGTATTTAGGAGATTAAACGAGGATACCAAAGTAACACAAATGAACCTTCTAGATACATAAAGCTAGGAAACTATAAGCAAATTGCACATAATGTCCTAAGCTTTCTAGCAACTAACACGTTTGGCCATTTGATATAAAGATTTAGCAAGATCCTCTTCAACTAATACCCCATTAACTACAAAACCATTTCTAACAAGTATGATTTAACCAATAAATCCGTTTGATGATATTAAATTTGAATTCACTCTCCCCCTCAATCAATGACCCGTATTCTAGTTAAAGATTTGTAGTCGTTGGTTGAGTGACAAATTTTATGCATAATCCAAGAGTAAAAGAATTTCAGGTAACACATAATCACCAAGTGTCTCACAAATAATTTTCAGAAGAATCATTGAATGAAAACTATTTGTATGCAAAGAAGACTTCTCTTTTTAATCAAGAAATGATGCACTGAAATGTACATCAAATCGAAGAAACATGGATATAAAGTAATCCATGCCCAGGTGAACATCACCCAGTTGGAGGAACAGCCGTCTTTTTGGCGACGTGCTTTCCCCAGTTTGAAGCGTGGGTTGCTATCTAAAGTAATAGCAAGCCATTTAGACATGTTTTAACCATCCATTTTAACTTCTGCTCGAGCTTCATTTAAAGACCCGTGCCATTATAGAATGGCATTTCTAAGTCCGTAAATGTTATCGATAAACAGAAGACATGCCTAGGTGAAACTATTTTTTTTTTTGGTATTTTCTATTTTTCATTTTTTATGGGTTTTTCTGGTTTTATGTTTCTCTATTTACAATTTGCATGTTTTCTATATATCTATTTACAAAATGGTATAAGATATGAACAAGTATATATATACAAGGATACGAACCATAAACCATTACTCCTCAGCATCCTGAATCTTCTTCGCATTCATCACTTGACTTGCTGAAGAGCAATGTGAGCACTTTTAATCAGGGATTGATTCAGGCTTTTCACTCTCCTCTAATTAGTGCTCTCCCCCAATCTGACAACCTTTCTGATGAACACCCATAATAGAAAGGAGACTTTGGATGAACGCCCATAGTATGAAGAAGTCTTTTGATAACCAAATGCATGCCGTCTTTAGTCTTCTAACACTCCCGTCCTTGAGTAAAGCCGTCAAAAACCTTAGGCCTCTTTTCGTAAGTTTAAGTTGAGCCTCAACTGAAATCTAGCTTAACCCCACAACTCATCAAACAAGAACTGTCATGAGGTTAAGCTAAACCACAAATTTAAGCCCAGTAACAACTTGATTTCAGCTTAACCTCACAACTCATCAAACAAGAACTGTCATGAGATTAGGTTAAAATCAAGTTGGACCTAACCTTAAACTACATAAAAACTTGAACCTAACTTAACTCCATAACTCATCAAACAAGAACTGTCGTGGGATTAAGTTAAATATCAAGTTGTAAGAAAAGAACTCAACATTTTTGAATGTAGAGAAGACTGTAGACTCGACCTTCTTCAAGATTGCCCAATGTGGAGGAACAGAATACCAATCATCTTCATCTCACCAAATGCCTTCCAGTAACCTTACATATAACCCATCAGCCCGCAGCATACACATGAGATGATAACACCCAACAGAGAATGAAGAGTAGACTGACGACTCGACCTTCTTCAGTCTTAAGTATAACACCAAAGTAACAAGTTGAACCACTGATCATCTATAGTATGTATCCATCCTTGGATATTAAGCCCTGATCACGTGAACCTGTTGTGCGTCCTTGATGTACACATTCTCTCTCCCCTGATGGTTACGATTAATCAGCCCATGACGTACAAGCGAAACGATAATACCAAGGTAACAAGTTGAACCACTGATCATCTCTGTGGTTATCAACACCGGAATAACTTCAATTCGGAAGCAGTATAAAGCCCGATCATGTGAACCTGTTGTGCGTCCTTGGTGTACACATTTCTCTCCCCCATGATGGTTACGATTAATCGGAATCATCATCATGATGTGTACATGTAGCCTAATGACGTATACATGAAGCATTGACTAGAAACCCTTTGTTGCTGATTGAACCAGCCCGTGAGAATATGTAGATTAGCATTCCATGACCATGTTCTTCAACACCTTGATAGACGGAAGAAGTAGTGTTGGAGAAACATGGTTTGCACGACTCCTGAACTGACGTATTCAGGAGTCGTATGACCATTTCTCAATCATCAACTAACATGTAGATTAATATTCACCCTTCCCCCCCCCCTTAAAAATTGCATATGCCTGCCAACTGCAATTTTTGATGATTGAACTAGTGAATATGAATACCATCAACGGTAAGTAGCTCCGCTTGACGGTTCTTGAAGACTGACATGTTGTTTATTCACCCTTTCCCCCCCTCAAAAATTGCATATGCCTGTCAACTGCAATTTTTGGTTGAATATGTGAATAAAAATATACTCCAATATGCGCCGATCCACTTGAAGACTGAATAAGCACGGGAAGAGCGTGAAACTTGTTGATCAGAATGGCCATAAATAAGAAGATTCCTCTTCTTTTGAAGATAAAGTGCACTCAAGCGTACACTTTTCTTTTCTTTGAAGAACGAGGCCTGAACTGAGGTATTCAGACGTCATTATGATGAAGCGCGAGGCCTGCACTGATGTGTACAGACGTCATTATGATGAAGAGCGAGGCCTGCACTGATGTGTACAGACGTCATTTCTCTCTCTTTACTACTTCTCTCATCTAACTCGTTAACAACCCCATTATCATTTTGTCGGCTTGATGTCGTGACCACTGATGGAGAAAAACCCAATATGATGAACTTGAGACTGAAGTAACATAACCCGAACTTGTGACTTAAACTTGTACTAATGCGAGACAAAGAGCGGTGCAGAGACTTCGAGCAACATCGAATCCCTAAGTACTCTATACTCTTCAACCAACCAACCATTAAGTATAAGACGTACATCACCTCTTGGATATCCACAACTTCGTGTGACACTGAGCACTACAACGTAACTCCTTAAAGTGATAGTTATTTTGTAATAGAGAGAAAGAAAAAATAACTAGATATCCAAGTCCTCGTCATTGTAAAGGTTAAAAGCTCGAACAAGGATCTCGAAGAATCTTCATCCAACCTCCCCGATATCTTCAGATACTAAGTACACGCACCCATGAAATTTCACTTCAGCCTCAAATAAATAATACTGAACTAACGCCATAGTCACATCTTGTTGATTAAATGCCTCGATCCAGCCATTTGTGATGTTTTAGCTGAACTTTGATAATGGTTTTAACCCGATCATGGTCAAGAGCGCATAGTCCATCATCACGGGATTTTACAAATCTATGATTTAAACCGAGAAATAAGTTCTTTCGCGGGATTTTACAAAACCAAGAAGAAACCGTGAGATAGTAACAGATTGAATGTGGCATGACTGATTTGATTTAGGAGAACATCAGTTTGGGTTAAGAGTATCCCATGAGAATTACAGATCACATCACAACTTTTAAAACCTTTGGCCAACTAACCAACCTTGTACACAGATTAGTGACCACTTGATTAAGGAAACCCGATATACCAATACTGAAAACTGAAGTAGAAGTCCCCAAATTTGTTACTTAAGCTTGCACTAATGTTGGAAGAACGGTGTAGAGAATTAATGCTTCATGCAAATCTCTAAGTGCTCAATACCCAACCAACGTATGAGACATTAACACCTCTTGCGATTATCGACATCGTCAATGACGTGTGACACTGAGTACTCCAATAACTCTTAAGTGATTGTTACCCCAACTGCTGGTAACTAGATAACCCAAGTCCTCAACTTATATCTTAAGCACGAGCAAGTTATCATTGAAATCATGCATCCAGCCAACCCCGACTTCAAGCTAAAATAAGTAGACGCCTTCGTGAAATTCAACTTCAATCTCAAATAAAGAATACCAAATTAACTTCGTGATCATTTTGTGCGGTTGAATAGTCAAAGGGAGAAAAAACATGCGCTAATTATTAGCAGTGCCCATGACTCATAGTCTGTCCTATCAAACACAACTGTCTGACCCAGCTACTTAGATGTTATCAGGTGCAGTGTATGGAATAGTTGTCGTACTGTGTACAGGATTTTACAGTTCTTGAGATTTATCCGAGAAATAAATTCAAGAACAAACTGCACAACAGTAAGTAACAGACTGCTGAAATCTTAGGCAATAAGACCCAAACCACTGAAAGCTAAACCACTGAAACTGGAACCGCTAATCTTCAAATTGCTGGAGACTGAATCACTGAATTTTGAATCGCTACGATCTGACCCACTAAAACCGGAACCGCTAAGATTCAAACCGCTGGAGACTGAACCGATACGATCTAACCCGCTGTAACCGGAGCCGTTAAATTCACATCGCTGGAGACGGAACTGCTAGAAAACACGCCTAATTCTCCCCCTCAAAAAGGGCATGAAATGACCTTTTTGCCAAAGTTAAGAGTCTGTGATGATCGTGAAGTTGACAGGCACAAAACATGGAAAGAGACAAATGAAACTACTGCAACGAAGATGGTGATTAAGACTCTCTTGTAGTAACCCCTTGCTTTCCTCCTCATCAATGGTTTAGCAGATTAACAATTCATTGAAGCTCGTAATATGCCAAAACCGCTTGATGAAATGTGTATAACTTTAAAGTGAGTAAAAGGTTAAAACACGTCTCTAAACAAATCACCTCTTGTCTTTAAGTCTGACTACCTCTTGAGCAGATCTTGTACTACAATCCCATTAGAAGCTTGAGAAAAAACAATCACTTGATGAAGCTTGATAAAGAACAAGTCCGCGACTTAAACTTGCACTAAATTGTGATTTAGAACCTATATTGAGCACAACAACGTAACTCCTTTAAATATAGGTAGTGATATATACCCAACCTTCCATCCTTTATTGTATATATCCACTTCTTGAACACCCAAGTCTAATCACCTTAAATACGCTTGAGCAAGGGTCATCAAACATCGTGCATCCATCCACCCTGAGATGTTTGTGACACTAAGTACACCAACCCTTGAATTAACAAACCACCCAAGCTACCATAATTTCCTAATTCCTGCCGATCTCGAAGCACAAACTTATCCCGAAAAATTAGTCAAACCCCGTAAGTTTTATTATGTCTAAATCCAAGTCCAGCCTACTTGTCCAAAATTAATTTCACGGGATTTTACAGCCCTTGAGATTTAAACCGAGAAATCGAATCTTTCGCGGGATTTTCTAAAATCAACAAGAGAAACCGTGAAATCAACAAGAACAATTAAGAGTGAGTTGCAATACTAATCTTCAAAATTCAAGTCAAAGAAGTCAGATCTCAACTTGATCAAATCGCAACAAGTCAAGTTGCAGTTTGTCAAATCGCAACAAGTCAAGTTGCAAAAAGTCAAATAGCAACTTGTCAACTCGCAATTAATCAAATCGCAATTTGTCAACTATAACTCATATCGCAAAGATCAAATTGCAGGCTCACTCAAATCGTAGACACCAAAAGGACAATGATGCCGAATCCACAACTCTGTAATCACGTTGATATTCATGAACCCAAATGCAAGCCGTGACGTTTTACACGAATCCGATAATGGCATCCCGTAGTTATACCCAGAAAACCCGATTAATCCAATCCCAGAATAATACCCAATGACGAGCATAATTGTAACTGTGGTCCAAAATTACAACCCAAAGATGTTCACCGAGTACCACAATTATCAACAACAAACTAATGCTAATTTGGAAGCACAAATGCAGTTCACAACTTAGCAAAGTCGTCCTTGTGATGGACTCGACATTGAGTCATCAGTAAACAACAAATAGGCCCAAAGTCAATATTTCGGAGTCCACCCAAGTGCTCCAATGAATCACGGCCCAATGATAAATTCAGGAGCAAGCCCATACTCCTCCAATTATCCTTAATAAATATTGTGTATAAAACACACCCTAATCCCAAATCAGTCTAACCCTAATCTCAACTCACATCGCCCCCATCTACTTCTCTTATCACACTTTGCAATCAACCACAAACCCCAATATTCATCAAACCTTAACCCTAATCCTTATCTCATCCAAGTCTGCCTCCCTCCTAACTCTCTCTTCACAAAACACTTCTCATCACAATCTCAGTCATCAATCCGTCTTTAACCCTCTACGAATGAAGAGCAACAAGGTATTCGGCATCAAGGGCATAAGGATCTCAGGTAGGGTTATGCTTCATGTTTTGGTTCTGATTCGAATCAAATAAACGGGTATAACACACTTGTTATATATATCGTTTATTTATATTCGTGTATTTAGTGCAAAAAACCGAACCAAGAAAGTGATTATAACACTCTTGTTATAGATCGTTTCTTTTTGTGTTTCGGATATTTAACATGAGGCTTGGTCTCAAATAGAATCAGTGATGATCGATTTAGTGTGTGTGACCTTCAATGGTCCGATGTATCATCGTAGAACACAAATCAGATATGAGATATGCTAATGATTTCCATTGAAGTCCAGGTCTTGAACATTCAAAATTGATCGATGATGAAATTTCTTTCGTTTGTTTGATCTTTTAAAAAATCTTATATACTGATGACACGAAAGAAGGTCTGAGATTATTTAATTTTATTTAGTATCAATTAGTCGTGATGGTTGAGAGAGTAAAATAGGTTGAGGAGACTGACTGTTGTTGAAGTTGTCGAAGGGTTTTGGATAGTTAGTGTTGATGCTTATGTTATGGTTGTGGTAACTTTGCTGTTGCAGGACTGATGTTGTTCGGTTTAATTGTGACTGATGATGTTTAAGACTGAAGTCACCCAACTGAGTCAAAGCATTGTGATGTGGTCAAAGCATCTTAGACAAAACGCCACCCCATTTGAAATTTTGGCAGCATTTAGTTTAGGTTAGGCCAGACAAATCGCCACTTTCAGACAAATGGCTAGAACACAAGTCGCTGGATGACAAATTGCTAGGACAGACAAATTGCTAGAACACAAATCGCTGCTTTTTCAAATCGTTTGACCAGTCAAACTAACTTTTCCGGAAAAACCGGATATGAGTTTTCTCTTACATCAAAACGCCACTAAGAACATATTCCAACTAACCCACGAATTGACTAAAAATCACCACTATGAACATCACAACTAACAAGATGATGCACATATAGCCACAAACTGAGCCACGAAACACTTGATAAGCTCATAACCATGAACAACCGAACATAAACCATACCCAAACAAACTAATGAGCATATTGATGAAGTGGACTGAGAACCCAACTGGACCATCAAATAAACATATTGATGAAATATGTTTGTATGTGAATACCTTAATATATATGTGCTGGTACTTTGAACTATTCGAGTGCAAACCAAAACGGACCAAGATAAATACCACAAGCCACAAGAAACTAACCACCGAAAGTATTGTACAAGTCTTTGGCTCAACAAGAATTGGACAACAACACAAAAATTGGTATTCGAACAGTATGTGTTAACCACAAGTGTTGACCACAGAAAATATAGCTACAATAAGAATTAGACTTGTGATATTCTTACAAAACTAGTGAAGCCCAACATACACATGGACACATACACATAGACTGAATATTTGAACAGATAGAACAACAACAAAAAAAACAATTTGACAGCTCTTGAAAAAGTGTCCGAACCAAACCAAACAAATAAAATAGAAACCACAAATCAAGGCACATACAATCAATCGAACCTAACCTGGCTCTGATACCAATTGTAAGATCTAACCTTATTGATTGTGTGGATCTATTCGGGTGGTCTTGGATCTTGAAAGATCAAGAAACCCATAGTTTAGAGTTAGAGAGATGAGATGAACTAGAGAGAGAGAGGGAGACTCTTGAGAGAAAACCTGGAAAATATTAGATTAGTGTGTGTGTTGTTACAAGAGTTCCACCCTTCCCATGTGTGGGAAGGGGTTTATATACTTACTAATATTTGTGCCCCTAGTGGGCTGTGGAGTGAGCTGACAGTGGGGAAAGCCCCGACCCACTCCACAAATATAGATATGACTAATCTAATAATACTAATAATACTAATAATAACAATAAGCCTATGAGCTACATAAATGCTAAATAGATACTCGGGGTGACCGAACCTTCATATGAATATTTATATTCCTAACAATCAGCTTCGTGATCTGACTGATATGGTTGTTAGCTTAGCTACACAGGTCCGAGAGCTTCAGAGTCGATCAGGCGGAGCACCAGGAGATGCCTAGATTAGACTTATACCATGTTAGCTTTTACTATTATTATCCTAGTCACGGGTTGTGCGATATAGTTTAAAGAACTTGTAGTCTTTTGGTTGTTGTACAAACAAAATGTATCAAGTGTTGACTCTACTATGTAGGAATGGTTGTGCTATCTATGATATCGGTCTATGTAGGCCGAAATTTTCATGTATTATATTCACGTGTGTTGTGATTATAATTATGATATTTCGTGGTTGTTTCTCGTTGTGATTTCATTGTATTCATACATGTTGTGGTTGTATATAACTGTGTGTGATGATCATTTCTATATTGTATGTCACCTTAGGAAGTTAGCATAACCTAGTTGTAACCAGAACCTTTTTATCGAATGAAATCTCTATCTTCCGTTATGTCCGCAATACTCGCAACCTTCTTCCATTACATTTACTATATCATTTATCTTATTCCTAGCCATTTCAAAACAACGTACCACTATCCTGTTAGGGGTTAGGCAAACTTCGTCTTTGACTATAGACTATTACCATTCTGTGAGGTTCTCACACACATCCTATAACCCATTCAACAAATTTTATCCCAAGATATTTTACTACCACTTTGATTCATCGAAATCAATGCATTATTTATTTCCTAAGAATAACAAGGCAAGCTTGTATTCCCGGGTCGTTATCCCCAACGAAGGCGTGAATGGAATTCGTGATTCGGATTTGTGAAACGTGTCGAATAGGAAAAATAATGAGGTTTTGGGTTTTTTAGCTAAGGATGATGAACATAAATTAAAAACAACTTAAAAGATAAGAAAAACGATAATCTAAAGTACTCGTGAACAAAAACGTAAAGGAATTCTAAAAACGAGCCTAAACCGAGAAAACCCGAGCCTAAAAAGCTAGAATAAGCTGAGGTACCTAACAATAGGTTCAAAAGGATAAATAGATACCAAATAAGCTGTGAAATAAGTACTAGAATCACAAAATAAGCACCAAGGGCTGCTGATTTTTAAATTCGCAGGGCAAAAAGTGCCTTTTTCAAGCCCTTAAAAAGCTGCTAAGAAAAAATATTAAAAATAAACTAAAAATATGGCCAAGTACACAAGAAAGCCATCTCTATGCGTGCCAAATTTCAGATGAATTGGACTTAAGATGAAGAAATGAAAAATAAAAGAAATTTACTGCAGATGTGAAAATCCGAAAATTAAGTCTGCTATAAATAGTGGGTTGTTTTGAGTGAATTAGAGAACAAGGGCATAAGGGATTTAAAGCATACTTAATATGTACTAAATGGGAACTATAAACAACAAAAATAAGAGCTGGAACCACAACAGCTTATAACAAGCTTATTTGGACAGTTTTGTTCTAATATTACACTAATACACTCAAAACCTCTAAAAGCTTCATATCGCTAACAATCTCCTACAAACAACTTTAAATCAAGTAATTTAAGCAGGATTAAAGCGGAGCTAATGGCAATTGTACAGTAATTAACCCTTTTTACCCGTTTGACCCATTGGCAGCCCTTAAACCAAACACCCCTTTACATGGGACTGTTTTGGTTTTAAAAATGAAACAAGCTAATCTAGGCTAGGATTTTGAAAGACAGATGAACAACTAGCTATATTAATCACTAAAAAGCATTTCTAAAATGAAATTAAGCAGTTATAATAAGCAGTTTATTATTAAGCTATTTTTGGTTTTTTTTTTTTTTTTTTTTTTTTTTTTTTGGTTTTTAAGTAAAATGAGCAAAAGGCTATTTAAGACTTATGAAACTGATGAAATATAATCAAAAACTACTAATAAGCATAAAATGATTATAATAAGCTATAAATAAGCTAAGTAACAGTGTAATAGAAAATGATGCAAAAATGTGAAAATAGCTTACAACTGTGATGGTCTATAAAACAGTGGAACTAGATCAGAAACAACCCTAGCTTTTTAACAACAAGCTAGAAACCAGCTGAGCTTGTCAAGAACAGCTTAATTCAACCCAGACTGCTTATTTGACCATACAGTTGACTTTTGTTGACTTTTTAGAACTTTTGAATTGTATAACACCAGGAACCTCTCAAACTCTTATGGTATCTCTAATAAGCTTTTAAGAGCTTATTTGCACTAATAAAACGGCTTATATCATTAAAATGGTGAAGAACAATTTTGGCGGGAATTTCAGTTAACACTGGAAACTTGGAATTGATTTAATTAACTACTCGAATTACAATTCAAATGACTTAAACAACTTAGAATTAACAAAACCCAGCAAGGTTTTTACATAAAAATTACATACGACACTAATTTAACTAATTTAAACTAAACTAAAATCTACTGTTATCTACTACTCGATAACTGTGTGAGTATGTGGTGTCTTATACACTTCCAAAAGGTCTTCTCAAAATTCTGAATTCATCCCAGCCGTTGGTGTAGGCAACAAACAGTGCAAGTGGGAGAGTTAGCTTGTGAAGGCATCTTATTGGAGGAGGGGGGAGGTGTAGCAGAGAAGGTGCAGGGATAAGGGTGGTATGGCAGAGAAAGTGGTGGGTGAGGGTGGTATGGTTTGGCAGGGCAATGGTTTAGAGGGTGATGGGTTTTTTTTAGTTTTGATTTAGGGACCATTGTTGTAAAATCTGAAAGTTCAGGGACCATAAGTGACAAATCTGAAAATTGTCTTTAAGGACCAATCTTGACAACTTGATATTCTTGAAGGTTGATTTTGACATCTTGATCATAAATATGGTCCAAACTTGTAAATTCCTTCCCCGTCCTCGGCTTTTCACGATTTTTTCAATCTTGTGCTCGGTTTTGTTTGTTTTTGCCCTGTTTTCAATCCTTTTGTACCTGAAACACATAAAAACACAAACCAAGAATATTTGCAATATATTTGATCTATTTGGGTGTTTTTGGTCATTTTTGTGTCTTATATGGGTATAAAATGATGAGTATTTACACACTCATCAATCCCCCACACTAAGCTATTGCTAGTCCCTAGCAATCCGATCATGTGAAGTAATGAAAGGATCAAAAGAATACCAAGCATACCCCGTTTTGATATTTTATACAATACCAGAAATTTAAACTTAGAACAAAATATATAAAATGCTTGATTTCCAAAAAATGGTATCACGGAACGGGATTCACACAAACTGGGTGTCTCCAGGGAATTGTAATCGTCATCCTCTTTTTGATACTCCCAACTAAGCTTAAACTCAATGCGCAAATGCTTTTGTAAAATGCTAACACTACTTATATCAATAATCTATGTAAGCCGAAACTTAACTTTTCACTCCCGCATATATTAAGTTTAGGTGACTGTGCTCATTTTCAAAATTTTGACCGCGAAAATCGACATTTATTATGGTTGTTATTTGTTTAAGGCAAATACTAATTTACCGGGAACCTAAAAAATCTAAGGATCAAAAGGGCCTTTTCCATGTAGCGGCTTTCTTCTCGGCACATCCCAAACCAGTTGGTTTTAGGTGACCAGGCTTTTGACACCTTACAGAGAATAGTACCGGAATCAGCGGAATTTCGATTTCAAAGATTTAAGATATTCCCACTAAGCTAGTATTAAAATACTTAAATAGATAACAACAAACGATCATTCAGAGATTAGAGACTCAAAGATGAGATCACTCCATGTAACGGTTTTCTTCTCGGCACATCCCTAACCAGTTGGTTTTAGGTAACCAGGTTTTTGACACCTCACAGAGAATAGCACCGGAGCTTTCGGGATCTTTGGAATCAACAATCTACTAAATTACCGTTTAACTTTTATACAAAATTGACGAATCCAAGTTCAAGTTCCGATTTAAATTTAAGAGAAAGCAATTTTGCTACATTTATACAACACATACTTCTTTATTTTCACCATATGAAAACTTATTGCGTTTTGCAATCTCTTTATATTTTTGCATTTTGCAATATCATTCCATTTTATTTTATTTTTCTTTTACATTTTTTCATTTTTTCGTTTTTTTTTTTTTTTTTTTTTTTTTTTTTTTTTTTTTTTTTTTAACTTATTAATTTATATATATGCTTTCCCAAAAATTAAAATAAGAAGTTGAACTCGGGCTCTATATCAAAATTGTATAAAAATTTATTTTGCATAACAACATGATTTTAACGTTCAAACGTTTGAAAACAGCACGTATTTAATCAGATTAGTTATCTCCTGGGAGGAAAAGCCATAGATTACTTATATAAGCTCTAAAGAAAACCATTATTCTATGCTTAGCATTTTCATTTGCACATATTGTAAAACCTTAGTCTAATCGTTAAGGAAGCAGCCAGATCAATACTCTGGCAGAGTCAGGATTCCCTTTGTTCTAACCTAATCAAGACTAAACACTTCTTCTTTTTTATTGCAATTTCTTATTTAAAAACGAAAAAATTTTAAAATTTGGGCCAAAACGGGGGTACTAGGGTACTAGAAGCTACATATGTGACAAAATTCGAGAGAATTCCCCCCACACTTAGAATTGAATATTGCCTCAATATTCAAAGTACCGGCTATTATGCCGACACTTAGAACGTAAAAAGGTAAGACTAATAGCCAAGTGTGTGAAATAAATCTCTATTTTCACAAACAGGATTAAAAAGATATCCCTAGATAATCGTTAGCAAAAGGATAGGATATTGGGCGGCCGGATTGAAAATAGGCGCGACAATCATCACAATCCAAGGGAAACTTGCAAACAACACACAAACACAGCACAGTAGAGGAATTCCCCCCACACTTAGTGTCAGAAAATAGAAAGAAGTCAGAAACATGGGTTGTCACCCATGTGGTGCTAATGTTTTTGTTAACCGAGTCACTAGCTTGACTCGACCCCGAATTCATTGGTTCATGGGGGAGCAAGTGGAAGAAACCATCTCCATCGGACTTTCATTCAATGTGTTTAGATCAACATTGAATTTCTTGAAAGATACACTCCGATGAGATACATCCGGCTCAAAAGAGATGCCGGGGTAAAAAATTTTGTCTTCACTCCCGATCGAGTTCGGGAAAGGACAAGCTACCTTATAAGCACATAAAGGTAGAAAAACTCGAACGACATATGTGAAGTCAATATAATGGAGATCCTCAACGGGAAATGTCACATATGTCAGAGAAAGATCAATATCGGGATTAAGAGTAGAGATCACATCATCAAGTTTATGAATAATAGAGTCCTTGACCTCATCGTTTTCTAACTCTTCATCAAAGAGAGGATTTATTTTGATAGAAAAGTGCTCATCATCAAATTCAAAAGGAGAATTCGAATAGACTTTGAGACTTTCATTTTGAACTTCCTCATCAGAAAGTGATTCGTCATCTCTAGAGGAAAAATCATCATTGGAATTGAAAAGGGGATTAGAGAAAATCCCGAAAAATTCATTGTTTGAATTGAAAAGAGGGTTAGAAAACGTCCCGAAAAAATCATCAGTAGTGTCAAAAGGTTGATCACTACGAAAAGAACCATCACTTTCACTGTCCGATATATCCTCAGACTCACTTGGGATTGGGATAAGGTTCTCAGCAATAGACTCTATGAATTCGTCCGATTCCTTTTCAGGAATAGTGCTAATAGGCTCATCCCCCATAATAAGAGAGTCCTTGGAGTTCATATATGGTAAAAATGATGTGATTGCAATAGACTGAGGGAGTTGAGAAATGATATTGCTCAAAGGAATGGTACTCTGCTCGTCGTCTTCATCTTCTTCATCGAGCATGCACGCTTGATTAAACAAGAAACTATTGTGTGCTGCTCGTTCAATGGCGAGTAAATCTTCCATAGATTCACCATGACGCTTTTCTTGAGTATGCCTAGCAGCCAAATTATTAAGTTCATTCCTCATATCTTGAAGTTCCTGGAATAAATCTTCAATAGCTAAAACTTGAGGAGATGGCTGAGGCTGAGGCTGAATTGGTTGATACTGTGGAGGTTGGTCATGACAAGAATAGTCGTAATTGTTACAAGGGACATGCTTATAGACAAGCGGGTTCCTCGTTTGACAATTGGATTCACAATGTGGACCACCACAGTACTTACAACAATACATTTGTTGTAACTGATTCGGCGAATCATATGGATATTGGTCATACCCGAAGTTTTGATTACATGGATCTTGTTCATAGACCGACGTATTTCCTGCTTGACAATCAAAACTTGGGTGTGGACCTCCACAATGTTCTCAAGAATATGTTTCCATCTCATGGTGTGGGGGCTGGTCGAAAAGGTCGGGTGTTTCATTGTAGGGATTTTGGTCATGGACAAACCCGTTTCCCGAATTGACAATGCTACAACCAGAGCAATTCCCATCATTTAGAGGTCCCCCACACCATTCACAAAGTGAATCATTTTTCGATGGATCTCCACAATTAAAGCAATTTTGTTGATTGCTTGGAGATGGCTGGGATTGTGGAGGGTAGTCGGAAAATTTTGGCAGTTCATTGAAAGAATTTGGATTTTGATCATAAGCAAATGAATTCCTCGAACCGCAAAACAAACAACTTCCGTCTTGAATATCATTACCACATCGTTCGCACGTACACCAACGACACGGTAAACCGAAAAGCGGCTCTCCACAACCGACGCAAGGAATTAATGATTCCATCAGAATTAAACATAAAGAGGGTTAAGAAGATAGAATTAAACGTTTAGAGGATGAGATAAAGAATTAAACAAATAGAGGGGATAAGAAGAATATTTTTGGATTTTAAGAAACATTTGAAAAATACAAAGAGAAAAATAAAATTTTGAAATAAAAATCTTTTTGGGTTTTTTTATAAGACGATATTTACGAGAGAAAATGAAAACTTCTCGAAAGAAGGGTCTTCAAAACACGAATCGATAAACGAAAATCACGAACTCACTTCAACCTTCCCCGGCAGCGGCGCCAAAAATTGATTCGTTGAAATCAATGCATTATTTATTTCCTAAGAATAACAAGGCAAGCTTGTATTCCCGGGTCGTTATCTCCAACGAAGGCGTGAATTATCTCCAACGAAGGCGTGAATGGAATTCGTGATTCGGATTTGTGAAACGTGTCGAATAGGAAAAATAATGAGGTTTTGGGTTTTTTAGCTAAGGATGATGAACATAAATTAAAAACAACTTAAAAGATAAGAAAAACGATAATCTAAAGTACTCGTGAACAAAAACGCAAAGGAATTCTAAAAACGAGCCTAAACCGAGAAAACCCAATCCTAAAAAGCTAGAATAAGCTGAGGTACCTAACAATAGGTTCAAAAGGATAAATAGATACCAAATAAGCTGTGAAATAAGCACTAGAATCACAAAATAAGCACCAAGGGCTGCTGATTTTTAAATTCACAGGGCAAAAAGTGCCTTTTTCAAGCCCTTAAAAAGCTGCTAAGAAAAAATATTAAAAATAAACTAAAAATATGGCCAAGTACACAAGAAAGCCATCTCTATGCGTGCCAAATTTCAGATGAATTGGACTTAAGATGAAGAAATGAAAAATAAAAGAAATTTACTGCAGATGTGAAAATCCGAAAATTAAGTCTGCTATAAATAGTGAGCGTTTTGAGTGAATTAGAGAACAAGGGCATAAGGGATTTAAAGCATACTTAATATGGACTAAATGGGAACTATAAACAACAAAAATAAGAGCTGGAACCACAACAGCTTATAACAAGCTTATTTGGACAGTTTTGTTCTAATATTACACTAATACACTCAAAACCTCTAAAAGCTTCATATCGCTAACAATCTCCTACAAACAACTTTAAATCAACTAATTTAAGCAGGATTAAAGCTGAGCTAATGGCAATTGTACAGTAATTAACCCTTTTTACCCTTTGACCCATTGGCAGCCCTTAAACCAAACACCCCTTTACATGGGACTGTTTTGGTTTTAAAACTGAAACAAGCTAATCTAGGCTAGGATTTTGCAAGACAGATGAACAACTAGCTATATTAATCACTAAAAAGCATTTCTAAAATGAAATTAAGCAGTTATAATAAGCAGTTTATTATTAAGCTATTTTTGGTCTTTTTTTTTTTTTTTTTTTTTTTGGTTTTTAAGTAAAATGAGCAAAAGGCTATTTAAGACTTATGAAACTGATGAAATATAATCAAAAACTACTAATAAGCATAAAATGATTATAATAAGCTATAAATAAGCTAAGTAACAGTGTAATAGAAAATGATGCAAAAATGTGAAAATAGCTTACAACTGTGATGGTCTATAAAACAGTGGAACTAGATCAGAAACAACCCTAGCTTGTTAACAACAAGCTAGAAACCAGCTGAGCTTGTCAAGAACAGCTTAATTCAACCCAGACTGCTTATTTGACCATATAGTTGACTTTCGTTGACTTTTTAGAACTTTTGAATTTATAACACCAGGAGCCTCTCAAACTCTTATGGTATCTCTAATAAGCTTTTAAGAGCTTATTTGCACTAATAAAACGGCTTATATCATTAAAATGGTGAAGAACAATTTTGGCGGGAATTTCAGTTAACACTGGAAACTTGGAATTGATTTAATTAACTACTCGAATTACAATTCAAATGACTTAAACAACTTAGAATTAACAAAACCCAGCAAGGTTTTTACATAAAAATTACATACGACACTAATTTAACTAATTTAAATTAAACTAAAATCTACTGTTATCTACTACTCGATAACTGTGTGAGTATGTGGTGTCTTATACACTTCCAAAAGGTCTTCTCAAAATTCTGAATTCATCCCAGCCGTTGGTGTAGGCAACAAACAGTGCAAGTGGGAGAGTTAGCTTGTGAAGGCATCTTATTGGAGGAGGGGGGAGGTGTAGCAAGAAGGTGCAGGGATAAGGGTGGTATGGCAGAGAAAATGGTGGGTGAGGGTGGTATGGTTTGGCAGGGCAATGGTTTAGAGGGTGATGGGTTTTTTTTAGTTTTGATTTAGGGACCATTGTTGTAAAATCTGAAAGTTCAGGGACCATAAGTGACAAATCTGAAAATTGTCTTTAAGGACCAATCTTGACAAATTGATATTCTTGAAGGTTGATTTTGACATCTTGATCATAAATGTGGTCCACACTTATAAATTCCTTCCCCGTCCTCGGCTTTTCACGATTTTTCAATCTTGTGCTCGGTTTTGTTTGTTTTTGCCCTGTTTTCAATCCTTTTGTACCTGAAACACATAAAAACACAAACCAAGAATATTTGCAATATATTTGATCTATTTGGGTGTTTTTGGTCATTTTTGTATCTTATATGGGTATAAAATGATGAGTATTTATACACTCATCACACTTCATAAAACCGTTTCACATAATTTTACTCAAAGTTATTTTACTACCACCTTAGGGAATTATTTCACAAGATTTTAAAACACGTTATATTACCATCACCTCATAAATTGATTTACTAGCATTCTTCCAACTATTTACTCCCATACGAACTGATTTTTCTTGTTAAAACATAATTTAGACTACCATTTTACCAAACAACACGTTGAACACCATCTAAAACTTTTGAGAAACATAATGCTACTTTGAGTAAACCGAGCATCGCATCATTAGTCCTCAATTATACATAGCCTGATCACCTATGTCTAATTCAGGAAGAATTATGCCATGAAGGAAACAATCATCTTTTCAAAATTCCTAATAACAATCTTCATTCAAAACATCCCAAAAAGTAAAGCTTTGTAACCAAATAGAATTTTTAATAAGCATCCCTTTTGTCAAACCCTCTCTAGATACCTATACTACATGTCACTCACTCAGCCGTTAAGTGGACCTTTACCATTGACCTTTCTAGGAAAGACTTTCCATTTACAAGGAGTATTCCATGACATAAGAAAAACAACGAAAGGATTTCGGAACTATAAATAAGGACTGGAAACAGACGGTAAGTTGATTCATAACGCAACCGAAATCTTAAGACCTCACGAGGCAATCCAAATCACTATCTTTGGCATAGTCACCAAATTCTATCATTCCAGAAGTACTAGATAGACCAAGAAAGACAACAAACCTAAGACATGATCCATTTTAAAAATGACCAAGTAAGTTGAATGCTCATGCCTGTAAGACTTACCTAATATTAACCAATAGGCATTATCCGACACCAGGAACAAAACGTTAGACATCTAAGCATTCATGCAGACATACCTACCTGACTATTTCATCCTTTTTAATGCTTTCAATTCAAACGAGTTTTCTTTAAAGTGCGTTTGTACAAATCATATACCTTGTAGGAAAATATTTTTTCTAAAGTACCTATTTTGACGAATAAATCCCTTTTGGTCAGCCTTTAATAAAACTATTGTACGTTAAGAAAGGTATAACATCAATCTTTACTAAACGGTTCTATTCACATCATGCCGAAAACCTGCCTATAAAACTTTGGGTCACATTTGAAAACAGTCCAATCTTGCATAACCACTGAAACTATTCAAACTTGAAAATTCACTTATTCAAAGAAAGATTTCAAACAAAACACTCCATATCGAGAGAGTGATTTCATTTGTTCAAACTTGAAAATTCATTTATTCAAACTTGCAAATTCATTTATTTAGAAAAAGATTTCAAACAAAACACTCCATATCAAGAGAGAGATTTCATTTGTTCAAACTTGAAAATTCATTTATACAAACTTGCAAATTCATTTATTCAGAAAAATATTTCAAACAAAACACTCCATATCGAGAGAGAGATTTCATTTGTTCAAACTTGAAAATTTATTTATTCTAACTTGTAAATTCAGAAAAGGATTTCAAACCAAACACTCCATATTGAATCAAAATTTGAAAAATCAACCACCGAGCTAAAACACTTCATACATTTAGGACCTTGTGATTGTCAAACAGTAACATGGAAAAATTCAATGAAGGAAATCTAGGGAGATACTATTGAACAGTAAGAATCTTAGTAATTAAGACCAAGCACCTTAGGTGAAGAGAGACTCATATCATGACATAAGTTAGAGCAAGACACGAGGAATCAAGACTGCTACCATAACTTTATCCTTCTGATAATGCCCTTTTCGATGAACTTATGATCATAGAATTAGTCACGAGACATGTTGTACCAATTTCAAATACTCTTAATAAAGGGTAGACGATCACCCCAAATTTCTGGAAATCCCTTTAAGATATTCTTACCCAATAAGATATACGCACGATCTACCATCCTCGGACCCACGAACATTGAAGAGAACTATCCAAACATTATAGGACGTGCTCAGCGCCATACAATCAACTTTGAATTGTTTAGAATAATCCAATGTTGCAAAAATCGTGAATCGGTACTGAGGCAGTCCGGGGCCGATTAGCGATTTTTTACCGATTAATCGGCCGATTTTCTTGACTCGGCCGATTACCTTGGAATTCTCTCCAAGTTCCAGGGCCGATTACCTTGGAATCGCCGATTAATCGGCCGAATCGGCCGATTTTTGCAACACTGGAATAATCTTTTAACATTGATAGATTTCACCTTCAACAATAGCCATCACACGAATATAAAGGCTGCACCCTTTGAGGCACCCTATGGTCGAAGTACCAATCACCTATTGACAGATCGAAATCAGAGAAGCCCAACTCATTAGTCGAGGACTTAATTGTGAAACAACAAAAGGAAAATTGTACAGGTCAAGAATCAGTTTCAAGCGAAGCGACAAGAGAACAATAGAAAAGTTAGGTCGGTACCTGACGCAAATCATTGGAATTAGGTGTCCCTAAGCCGCGAACCATTAGGATTCAAGTTGGAGAAGGAGTTATGTTGAAAGTCTTGCCTTAGAAAGGCATGATACAATTTTGGAAACACGAAAAATTGAACCCTAGGTGTATTGGACAATTTAAGATTCTAGCTAGAATCGGCCGACTGGCATACAGACTTGAGCTTCCGTCAGAGCTCAGCAGCGTACATAACTCATTTCACGTTTCAAATCTCAAGAAGTGTCTTTTAGATGAATCACTCGTAATTCCATTAGAAGAAATTTAACTCGACGATAAGCTTAATCTCGTGGAGGAACCAGCAGAAACCATGGACCATGAGGTCAAACAGTTGAAGAGAAGTCGAATTCCTATCATGAAAGTTTGCTGGAACTCTCGAAGAGGTCCCGAGTTTAATTGGGAGCGGGAAGACCAGATGTGACTCAAATATCCACATCTTTTCACTAAATCCACTCCAGAGACCAACACTAACTGAATTCAGGGACTGAATTCCTTTTAGGGTGGAAGACTGTGACAAATTGTAATTTCAGGTCAATACTATTCAACAAACTCGAATTTATTTTCTTGACATTTATTTGAGAACAATTCATGCATGACTTTTGCTTGAATAAACGTGAAAACCTAGAATATATTTCTAGTACGTTAGGACATAGGCTAAATTTAGTCCACAACGATCAAGTACCTTGCTCCTACTCCAATTCACAATTTTAAACTCAAAAACAATTTCCTTTTTTTCTTAAAACTAGTTACGGTTGGCAATTCAACAAACACTATTTGTAATTCAAAATTTAACACCTGATATACCCAAATTCTCCCAACGATTATTTCTAATGTATTTTTATACTTCCAAAAAGATTACAAAAGTTCCAAAAATATTTCCTTACACCAAAAATAATTTCTTTATATCCTACGTTTAATTACGTATAACTTCCGTTAATCACCGAAACAACAACCAATACCTATTTTTAACACCCAATGCATACAATATATATACTCTTGTAGCAAAACTACACATTTTATCCCATTTTACTTGGATTCCCCCCCCCCCCTCTCCTTGGTTGGAAAATAACACTAGACAAAAGTACCAAGCATTTATGTAACTCCATACTTCCTAAATTTCAAAGCATGCTCAAGTTAAGATATTTGGAGAAAATATTGCCCCCCCATCCCTTGTCCAATCGGCCATGCCCTCCCCCCATACCCAAACCATACCTAAATTGACTACTACTTGGACTTTAAAGATCTCTTGCTATATATATACTTCAAGTAACCTCAACCTAGCATTAGTTAGTTCAAGAAAAAAATATATCACCTTCCCATCTATACATAAAAAGTCGACACATAGGAGGAGCAAGGAGGAGGAAAATTTTGTTGTGACTAAGTTCAAGCATTCCTAGGGCATTCTAACAAGTATTTGGAACATTAATCTTGGGGTTAAACAAGTATCTTGCACTCATATCTTACTAATCGCTTTTGTAAGTAATCATACACTACAAAATTTCATGTTTTCTTTATGTTATATTGCTAGTCAAGTAAATATATTAGTTATCACTTGGTACATGTTGATAAATTCTTACATTTACAAAGATCCTTTAACAAAAGATTATGTTTTGAACAAGTTTTGGTTACAAGAAAACAAATTACTGAAAACAATACACAAGAAAATGATGAAAACATTATATATACATGTATGTTAGTAAACTAGTAGCTTTATACACTCTTGATGATTATTACATGGACCTTGGAATATTGTTAAGTTTATGGTTAGATCACTATTATTATGATTGAGAAGTTGATGGGTGAACTAGGACTAGATTTGAAGTGGTTGTTAAGTGGATATACTAACTAGAAGATTAGAAATATAGTTTTGACACTCTTGATAAACAATCTGTCCTGTTTTGATAATTACAGAAAAATCAGTAGTTCAGGGACACTATTAAGCTATAAATATGGAAAATAGACTTAATAACGAAAACGTAGCCGCTTGAATGAGTTAAAACGGGATTGTAACGAAAAAGATACACTAGTTTCAATTTTTACGACGAAAACATTATTTTCAGAAAATAAATGAATCTGTCCAGAATATTGAAGATAAAAACTGAGGTTAAACGATAACTAGGCTAGCCGAGACCTTGAAAAGCCGATAGTACACTTAAATACATTCGCGGGATAGGTCAAACTTGAGAAACGGAGCAACGACGCAAAAGTTATGGCCTAACGAATGTTTACGTCAACATATACGTTGAAAGCCTATTGTTTCCTCTATTAGAAAAGCTGATGGAATGTATAAAATGGATTTTTGGACCTTTTTGAGGACATTTTGGATAAAATGACGTATGCGGAATTAGTAGAACATTGTATATATTTATTTAGCACGTTAGAGATTTTTGAAATAGCCATTAACATGAAGACTAAAATTTGGTCGCAAGATTTACATGATACATTTTCTAAAAAGTGGTAATTTTCTAAATAAATGATCAAAATGACGCAACTATATTTTGACAACAAATATTATAACAATATGTACAAGTGATAAAGTAAAGTATGAACTTGCGCGCATGGCGTTGTTATCGAACCTAAGACATATGCATTATTTAGGTCGCGGTTAGAGTATCGGACCTATATTTTCAGTTACCATTAATACCAATCAGGAATTGCTTTTGCTAAGGTGAGTTTTCATAGCCCCGTTTTCAATTTACAATTTCATTTCTAAAATTTCGGGGGTGAATACATTGCACATCATTTTATTACGAGCCCAAGTATGTTAAATTCATTTACACTGCTTAAGTTATTTCATTACCATATTAAAGGCCCCAGTTTATCATGAACCGTTAATTACGAGTAAGCGAGGGTGAGTGAATAGATCTATTGAGGGTGACTCCTCCGTTCGTGTTGGTAGCACCATCTGGTCTACGAACGCATTTCATTTGAATCATATTAGATTGTCTGGTAAAACACTCTGTTGGGGCGTTCATGTTCTGTCTAGCTTCGGGGTCATGAGCTTAAGTGCCAATGTATTATTTTCATGTAGCATTCTGGCCATTTCACTTTATACTTGTGGTTATCGTACAGAACATTTACATAAACCTATGACTCACACCAACATTTTTGTTGACCGTTTTAGCAATGTATTTTCAGGTGATTAAGACATTCACTTCATGGTATGCATGAGGACCTATCATAGAGTCGAGGCAACGACGCATCTCACTTGTATTTTTATGCACTTAAACTATCGTTTGGTTTGTGACAAACTTATTTCCGCAACTTTGACAAAATCTTTTGGGACCTATCTTTTGTAAACTCTGAATGTTTTATGTAATCAAACGATATACTTTTAAAGTGACACTTTAGGCCGTTCAATATAACTGTAACTGTGATGCTATGGTAGTCACGCCCCAGGTATTCCATTCCGCTGCAAATAAGGTATTTGGGGGTGTGACATACTTGTTGTCATCGTATCGCTTTCGAAGGTAACCTTCGATACTACTGAAAATATCGTCGCCATCTGGACCGGCAAGGTGGGGGCCGAGATCAAAAAAATACTGCAATAAAATATAATTAAAATAAATATACAAATTTAAATAAGGAGATAAATTTAAATAAATAAACACATTTAAAATAAATAAACGCAATAATTAAAAAAATAAAAGATAAAAAAAACTTACGTGGAGCTGGTTATCAATGTGTGCCTTCGTGGTCTCGGGAACCTTATCCCACGAATTGTAATACATGGGAATTGATTCCCGTAACAACGTCCCGACCATGTTCGAGAACCATGAAGCGTGAGTGCCAACATGCTCCCACATCCCTTTCACGTTCTTCTGGAATCTGATCAATACCGGACGACCAGTCTCATTCCTCATTTGGTTTAGTTTCGCGTTCTTTATGGGACCACGCACCACCTTCCCGCCTTTGCCAATTTTGGCATTAGGCTTGGGAGCTCTAGAATTAGACCCTGCAAGTAATCAAATTCAAGTGATGGTGACATAAAATAACAAGTTATCAATTACAAATAATGATCAAGTTTAATTAAAATAATCAAGAAATTCTTACGCTGGCAGTTAGTGCCTATCCTCCTCACTGGACCATGGGGTGGCTCATTACCTCCATCCCCACCGTGGCTCGTAGCTACAACATCTGCCATCTGTAAACGTACTAGTACAAGAACATAGAAATTAGTGAAGAAAAACATCTACGCATATACCTCCATCCCCACCGACGCTAGCACGAGATAATGAGACTCAACTCTTATCAATTGGCATAACTGCGTTTTAATGATGCAATAAATAATTATATAGAATTAAACATGTTCACAAAAATCTACACGTAAATACATAAAGGTGGAATTACGAGTTGTGCATTTTTTTCACCTAATCCAACTATGGAAGGCAATCCTAACCCACTCTTTGAATGTTTCATCTCATATATGAATGCGTATAACTGAATTTACTATTTTAGAAAATTTCGGCATCATTTCCCCTCAACTCCCCAAATATGTGCATTAAAGACATATTCGTAGGAGTAAAGGGGAAACACTGTCGAAATTTTCACAAATAGTAAATCAATTATACGCATTCATATCCTAAATGAGACAAAACATTCAAAAAGCAATCCCAAATAGGGGACTTTCCAAAATTAATTTCTAATAAATTAATTTCGGACGGGTTTTCTATGGGATGATTAACTTCGGACAGGGACTTTCCGAAATTAATCACTAAATTCCTAAAATCATTGACAATAGTCTAACACAATCTAATTCCATATAATTATAAACAAACGACTAACATCTTAAAATCAAATTCAGAAACAAAATATTATAATTCTAAGCAAGTAATTAACCAAACACAAACAAAATAACTTACTGATTGTGGTCTTGGCTCTCGGCTAGCTGGTCTTAACAGAAGGCTGGTCTCGGCTCTCGGCTGGTCTCGACAGAAAAAAAATCAAAAATATTAATAAAAATCAACAAATGAAAACAATTAACACAAAATTAATAACAAAATTAACAAATAACATATTCATTAAAAGTTTTCTAGCCCACTTAACCAAGAACAAACACATTCTATTGTGTCTGAAAATAACATCATCCTTTGCTTAGTCGTTGTCAACCGAGACAACAAATATCCTAGTGGCGTTAGTCGAGCCGGGTGCAAACCAAACACTGTTAGGAACACGTTTTATTTAATATGTCAAGTCTTGTTCATTTCATTTAAAGTGTTGCTCGATTAAGGACTTTAAGTTAGATTTAAGGTCCGGTCCATTAGAAGTCCATAGGCCGGCCTTCTTATCATTTTTCCTTCTAGAATACTTCATGTAAGAGTTGCCCTAAATGTTGCCTATAAATAGAAGGCAAGGGCACTCATTCTAGTTGTTGGTTTTTCATTTCTTGTACCGAACCTTTGCTCCTATATCGTGTGAATGATAAGCCTTCCATTTTCCTCTTTATTTCTCTTCTCGTACTTAGCTTATTAGCTTATTCTCTATTCGTAGCTTATTTAGATAAGTAGTAGTGTGTGTTTAGCTTTGGTACGTGTGTGTTGTTGAGATAATTACGACCTATCAAGTGGTATCATTCGCCTAAGGGATAGTTAGGATCGTGTTTTGAGTAGATTTAATAGTTTTCTAGGTTGGTTTTATAGATTACGTAAGGTTTTTGTTCTCGTTCGATCATTAATCTCTTTTGTTGGAACGTATCTTTCATCTCGTGTAAAAGCTCAAAAATCTCATCAAATTTTCATTTCTTCCGTTATAGATCTTAAATTCCTTCATATTTAGTGATTACTAATCGTTAGAAATCAAAAACAATCCGTTTTCATTGATTTTCTAGATGATTTAGTGAAATTCGGATAATTAGCGTGTTGGGAAAGCTGGTGAAAAGTGAGTTTTTGACATCTGGGTGAATTCCGACAAGTTAGGGTTTATCACGATTCAATTTCGACAAGTTAGGGTTTATCGCAATTGGCAAATCTTCAAATTATCGGCATTGGGACTCAGTATTTTACTTCCTTGTATAAGAAAGTTAACATACTTCGACTTGGTTGCTTCTCTTCTCTTGTATAAGAGTTGAGAATTATCGAAATTGGAATTTAGATAAAATTATCGAAATTGCCATAAAATATTGCAATTCTGATAAATTATCGCAAATTGCCTTTTCTATCACAATTTAAGATAACTTATTCAAATTGTCATCTTTTATCGCAATTTTACGATTTATCGCAATTTCTATTTCCTTATCGCAATTTGGATTTTATCGCAATTGGGTGAACAATACTTATCGCAATTGGTTGAATAGTAATTGTTGGGTCTAAAGATGTTGCTGTTCGAGAAATACACTAAGTATAACTCTGCTGATTAGTTCAGTGACTCTGCTGATTAGACAAAAACTCTTCTGTTTGTTAACTCTGCTGGAATGGTATAATAAGCAAGGTGTAACTCTGCTGCTAGCCCACGAAGACTCTGCTGGTAGACTAGTTACTTGCTACTTATTAGATATGTATAGTATGTTAAGGATAAGTATAGAAAAGATACGTAAGAATATTTTTCTTGTATAGAAAGTCTTGTAAATCGACTAGGACTCCTTACGCTATAAAAGGAGGATCTAGGGTTAGGTTAGATATACGTATCATTATTGTTTTACACTTCAAGGTTTCTTGTAACCCTATTGCTATCGAGCAATCGTATTAATATATTGAAGTGTTGTTTGAGAATTCGTTTGTGTTTTAATTCTTCTTAAGATCAAATATTAAGTTCTGCATAATATTTGATATACAACTCAAGATCAGTTTCTATACCGATTGCTTTAGGTTTATATCTAAAGTAATTAATAAGATCGTGAAGCTCAACTGGGATCAACAAGTGGTATCAGAGCTTGTGATCTAGAAACTGGTACCAAGAAGAATTACTGAATACAAGATCTGTTAATCATCAAAGTAAGCAATGGAATCCGATTCTACACACATGGTTACTGCATCAAGGGTCCCCATGCTCAAGACTGGAGAATACGAGATCTGGAAGATGAGAATTCAACAATACATGAGAATGGTTGATTACTCACTTTGGGAAGTTGTTCTACATGGCGACAGTCAACCAGCCAAGACTGCTACTGGATCAGTCTTGACTCTCAAGACAAGTGAGGAGAAAGCACCAAGAAGATTGGAGGTCAAGGCTCACAGTATTCTCATGATGGGAATACCTAATGATTATCAACTGAGCTTTAAGCATATTGAGTCTGCTAAGGATTTGTGGGAAGCTATTAAACTTCGTTTTGGTGGGAATGAAGCTACTAAGAAATCAAGAAAGAATCTACTAAAGCACCAGTTTGAGACTTTTACTGCTTTGAGTTCTGAGAACATCGAGGGAACTTATGATCGACTTCATAAGCTGACCAGTCAGATGGCACTTTTGAAGATTGAGGTATCTCAAGAAGATATCAATCTAAAGTTTCTGAGAAGTCTATCTTCTGAATGGAACACTCACACAGTGATTTGGAGGCACAAGGAAGATTTTGAGAAGATGACATTGGATGATCTGTATAACAATTTGAAAGTTTATGAATCTGAAGTCAAGGGATTGTCAAGTTCATCTTCTACCACAAACAATCTTGCTTTTGTTTCCTCAAGCAACAAGAATTCTGGTAGTCATCAAGAACAGCACTCTGCTGGTGGTACTTTTGTTCCTGCTGCTGGTTCACATGTCTCTGCTGCTGACTCTACCAACACCAACACCATCAGTGATGCTGCTATTTGTGCTTATTTGGCTGAACTTACTACAAGTACTTCAGTTATGCCTCAAGATCTGGATGAACTTGATCCTGATGATGTTGAAGAAATTGATATGCAATGGTAGTTTGCAATGCTAACTATGAGGGCAAGAAGGTTTCTCAAAAGAACTGGTAAAGAGATGAAGTTCAGAAGGAACAAGAATGTGGGATTTGACAAATCAAAGGCTGAATGTTTTAACTGTCATAAGAAGGGACACTTTGCTAGAGAGTGTAGAGCACCAAAAAGGAACAATGAGAATGTCAAGAAGTCTACTGATGAAGAGCCAAATCCTACTACTGCTATGGTGTCATGTGATGGGTTAGGAGAGTATGACTGGAGTGATCATGCTGAAGATGGTCCAAATTGTGCATTGATAGCTGAAGAGGAACCTCAAGTACAACATTTTGCTCTCATGGCCTACTCTTCCTCTGGATCAGACTCTGAGGTATCCAATGAATCATCTTGTTCTTTTAAATCATGTTCTGATACAATTGAAATACTTAAGTCTAATAATGGAAACCTTAAAATGGAGAATGAAACACTTAAGTTAGACAATCTTAGTTATGAATATGGTTTAAAGAATTTAGAAGAGAAGCTTGAATTTTATAAAAAGGCTGAAATTGAATATCTTGATAAGATCACTATTCTTGAAAATAAACTTATTAAGAAAGATTGTGAGATTAAGGTCCTTATGGGAAAAGTAGAAGAGGCTGAACAGGCTAAAGATTCAGCTATAAGTGAGACTGAAAAACATATTGTTAGGGTGGAAAAACAACAATTTGCCACTGACATTCTCAGTAAACCAATAGGAAGACACTTTGCAGACTCAGGAAGTGGTCTAGGATATAATGTTGTTGCTCACCCTAAGAAACTTAGTGCCAATGCCCCTCCTACTAGGACATTGTCATTCATACCTGAGTCTGAGGCCAAACCTGTAGGTGAACCTAGTGATACTAATATAGAGTCACCTAAGGTTGAGAAAAAGTTGTCTGATGCACCCCTTATTGAAGATTGGGAGTCTGACAGTGATGATGAAGTTGTAGAATCTGATTCAACCCCTAAGAACAAAAAGAAAGAAATTCCTGCTGTTGTTGAATCTAAAGTACCTAAGGCTAAAAAGGTTGAGTTTATTAAGCCTAAGTTAGGTAAAGGTATCTCTAGGAAGATGGCTGAGTATAAAAACACACCTAGAGTATATCCTAAGAAAACCAATAACTTGCCTAGAGGAAACCAGAGAAATTGGAACAACCTAGTTTCACAAAGATTAGGTACTGATTTTCAATTACTTAAAAAGGCATGTTATGGTTGTGGTAGTTTTGAACATCTGCAAGATGAGTGCTACTACTATCAGAAACCAGTTTGGAACCAGTACACAAGGGTGAACCATAGAAACTTTGCTAGAAAGACTCACCCACATCCCAAAAGAAACATGGTTCCCAAGGAAGTTTTAATGAGAGATGGTACTTCTAGAGTTATCTCTCCTATTGCACCAAAAGGGCCCATAAAGAAGGACATAGTTGATTCTGCTGTTAAGGTAAACTCTGCTGTTAAGGCAAACTCTGCTGTTAAGGCAGACTCTGCTATTTTGCCTAAAGTTGTTACTGATACTGTTGTGGGCAACCATTTTTATGCTGTTAAGGCCTCAGCTTGTTGGGTCTGGAAACCTAAGGTTAAAGTTATAGATCATGTTCTCAGACACAGCAGTGCACCAATGCAGTTGAAGAAATTTGACTACTTTGATGCACAAGGCAGATCCAAGTCAGTAATGGCTTGGGTCCCAAAGAGAAACTAATTCTCTTACTTTTTGTGCAGGGCAATCTACAAAAGGAGCTAAAGGATAAATGCATTTTTGATAGTGGATGCTCTTCACATATGACTGGTGACCAAAGCAATTTGGAAAACTTTGAAGCTTTGGATGGTGGATATGTTGCCTTTGGGAATGATCCTAAAGGAGGTAAAATTGTTGGTAAAGGCATCATCCGAACTGGGAAATTGGATTTTGAGAAAGTGTATTTAGTGAATGGACTAAAGTTCAATCTTTTTAGTGTCTCACAAATGTGTGACAGAAAGAATTTTGTTCTTTTTACAGACACTGAATGTCTTGTCTTATCTCCCGACTATAAGATACCTGATGATAAATTAGTACTTCTTAAAGTCCCTAGAAATGACAACATATACAGTGTGGACATAAAGAACATTATTCCCAAAAGATATTTAACTTGTCTATTTGCCAAAGCCACTATTGATGAATCCAAACTATGGCACAGAAGGCTTGGACATTTGAACTACAAGGCTATCAACAAGTTGGTGAAAGGGAACTTGGTCAGAGGATTACCTTCAAAGGTTTTTGAGAATCCTGAAGTATGTGTTGCTTGTCAAATGGGAAAGCAACATAGAGCATCTTGTAAGTCCAAATTGGTGAATTCTATTACTGAACCCTTGTTTATGTTACACATGGACCTATTTGGACCTATTTATGTGAAAAGTTTGAATAAAAAGATGTATGGCTTAGTGGTCACTGATGATTTTAGTAGATTTACTTGGGTATTCTTCTTAGCTACTAAGGATGAGACACCTGGCATTCTTAAGGCTTTTATTACAAGGATAGAAAACCTATTTAATCACAAGGTTAAGATCATCAGATGTGACAATGGAACTGAATTTAAGAATCAAGTAATGAATCAGTTCTGTGAGGAAAAGGGTATAACTAGACAATTTAGTGTAGCTAGAACTCCTCAGCAAAATGGTGTTGCTGAGAGGAGAAATAGAACATTAATTGAGGCTGCTAGGACAATGTTGTCAGAGTCTAAGTTACCCACTATCTTTTGGGCTGAAGCAGTCAACACTGCTTGCTATGTACAAAATAGAAGTAAGATAGTTAAGCCTCACAATAAGACCCCTTATGAGTTATTGCATGGTAGGAAACCACTGATTGATTTCTTTAGACCATTTGGGTGTCCTGTCACTATCTTAAATACCATTGACCACTTAGGCAAGTTTAGTGAGAAAGCAGACATAGGTTACTTTGTTGGATACTCCACTGAAAGTAAGGCTTTTAGGGTATTCAATCAAAGGACTGGGCATGTGGTGGAAAATTTACATGTTAGAATTAGAGAAACCACACCTAATGTTGATGGAAAAGGTCCTGAATGGATGTTTGATATTGATTCTTTCACCAAAAGTATGAATTATCAACCAGTCATTGCAGGTACTACTAACATGTCTGCAGGTACATAAACTAACCCTAATGCAGGTACACAAGCAAAGAAGGATGGATCTGCAGAGGAGTTTGTTTTGATTGAAAAGTGGAAGTTTGATCAGTACTTCTCTCCAACAGATAAAGAGAAAAAGAGTTCTGATGATGTTGCTATTCATAAGGAAGTACCAAAGGTTAATGCAGAAGGTGATGATGAACCTTCTCATGCTGATAAGGAAAGGAATGAAGAGTCAGAAATTGATGGGCAACAAGGGAATACACAAAGCAGCAGTTCTCTCAACTCTGCTGCCAGGCCAAAACACTCTGCTGATAGGCCAAAACACTCTGCTGTTAGGCTAAAACACTCTGCTGTTAGGTTTGGTAAATCTGCTGCTATGCCCAAGGACTCTACTGATGATAAAGATGGTGATTCTCATGATGATTCTTCTGAAGAGATGCCCGAATTAGAAGAAGTATATGTGGATACTGATGATGAAGTTGTTGATGTTTTTGGTGCTGAAGCTGATTTATCCAATTTAGAGACTGATATACCTGTTAATCCCACTCCAACAACCAGGATCCACAAGCATCATCCAAAGGAGCAGATAATTGGTGATGTTCACTCTGCTGTTCAGACCAGAAGTAAAATCAAAAGGGTTAAGTGATTTGCTTGATCAGGGATTGTTTGCTCAAACTCTTAAAAAGAGGAATAGCCACAAGGATTTACAAAATTGCATGTTTGCCTGTTTCTTATCTCAAGAAGAACCCAAAACCATTCACAAGGCTATGAAAGATGAAAGTTGGGTTGAAGCTATGCAAGAGGAGTTGCTGCAGTTCAAGCTTTAAGAAGTCTGGACATTGGTGGATTTGCCTAATGGAAAAAGAGCAATTTGTACTAAATGGGTGTTCAGATGCAAAAGAGATGTAAGAGGAATTGTTATCAGAAACAAGGCTAGATTGGTGGCTCAGGGATACACTCAGGAAGTAGGAATAGATTATGATGAGGTATTTGCCCCAGTTGCAAGAATTGAAGCTATCAGACTATTCTTGGCATATGCCTCATACAAGAATTTTCCTGTGTATCAAATGGATGTGAAAAGTGCTTTCTTGTATGGAAAGATTCCTGAAGAGGTATATGTGATGCAACCACCTGGTTTTGAAGATCCTAAGTATCCTGATAGGGTCTACAAAGTGAAGAAAGCACCGTATGGACTACATCAAGCTCCTAGAGCTTGGTATGACACCTTATCCACATATTTGTTGAACAATGGTTTTTGCAAAGGAACCATTGATAAAACATTGTTCATTAAGAAAGACAAAAAGGATATCCTACTTGTTCAGGTTTATGTAGATGATATCATTTTTGGGTCTACAAATAAGGTGTTATGTGAAGGCTTTGAAAAGCTTATGCACAATAGGTTTGAAATGAGTTCTATGGGAGAGTTTACTTTCTTTTTGGGGCTTCAAGTTAAGCAAAAGTCAGATGGGATTTTTATTAGCCAAGAGAAGTATGTGGCTGATATGTTGAAGAAATTTGGTTTCAATGATGTGAAAGCAGCTAAGACACCAATGGATAAAAACAAACCTTTGCTCAAGGATAAAGATGGGGTAGAGGTTGATGTACATCTGTATAGATCAATGATTGGTTCATTGATGTATCTGACTGCTTCAAGGCCAGATATCATGTTTTCTGTGTGTGCTTGTGCAAGATTTCAAGTGTCACCAAAAGTTTCACACTTGGAAGTAGTCAAAAGAATTTTTAGGTACCTAAAGGGTCAACCTAAATTGGGCCTTTGGTATCCTAATAATTCATCCTTTGACTTGATAGCATACTCAGATAGTGACTATGCTGGAGCTAGTTTGGATAGAAAGTCAACCACTGGAGGCTGTCAGTACCTTGGTCATAGGCTAATCTCATGGCAATGCAAGAAACAGACTGTTGTGGCTAACTCAACAACTGAAGCAGAATATGTTGCTGCTTCTAGCTGCTGTGGACAAGTGCTCTGGATTCAGAACCAATTGCTGGATTATGGGTACAATTTCATGAACACCAAAATTTATATTGACAACAACCGCACAATGTGTATTATCAAAAATCTTGTTTTTCATTCTAAAACAAAACACATAGAGATAAGACATCATTTTATTAGAGATTGTTATGAGAAAAAGTTAATTCAAGTGGTTAAAATACATACTGACAATAATGTTGCTGATCTACTTACAAAAATTTTGATATAAGTAGATTTCAATTTTTAGTTGCTAGTATTGGCATGATCAATCTTTAATCTTTAAACATCTTATCTCTGTATGTTTTTGTAAACTTTTGTAAGGATTTGTGCTGTTGTTTAGTCAACATCTGGTGTTTAGTCAAAATTTGCTGTTTCTTAAATTGTTTGCTGTTTAGTTGTCTGCTGCTATGCTACTCTGCTGCTATTATGGGATATTCTTGCTTGTGTTTGTGGTTTTCTACTAACCTTTTGCAGATATACATGAATACACAATCAAGTAAAGCAAGGAAAGATAAAGTCCATTGATCACAAAAGCAAAAGTACAAAATAAAGTTTCCATACATCCATTGTTCATAAGAAGATCAAAAGAAACCAAGGCCCAAGGATTCACAACCTAAACACACCTATCCCAAATCAAGCTTGTTCCTTTCCCTTTCCAACAAAGTCTGGCATCACCTTGCTGCGAGGTCCTCTAGTACCCATGGCTTCTGATACTCTAGGACAGGGAAGTGCAAGTACCACTGGTCTTGGTGGTGGACTCTGCTGTTGGCTTGAAGATGGAGCTTGTTTCCTCTCCGAATTTTTCTTTGCAACAGGGACTTCCTGCTCCGTGCTTGGCTTTGGACGAGGAGGATCAACACTCTTACCAAAAGCGGCAACAGCCTTCTCCATTTGTCTCTGAAGCTCAGCGGTCAAAGGATGTTGCGGAGGATCGATTTCCTAGGAACCTTGATAGTATGTCATGGATTTTGGCCATGCTGCTGTTTCATCATCATCAGAATCTTCAAAGGAAGATGGAGTCGATGGGAGCGGGTCAGAATATTCTTCTTTTACAATCGCCTTACCTTTTTGTTGTGCTGAAGATGAACTTGGAGCAAAATAATTTGCCCATCCTTGTGACGTATCTAAAGAGGAATCTGATGAAATGTCAATGATCGGTGCTTTGGATGAACTCATGGTTATTTGATTTTGAGTTAGGGTTTGTGAAATTGGGGATTTGTTAAGAGAATGAGGGATTTATAGAATTTAATGAGGAGTTGGTAGTGTATTTAAGCTGTCTAAGGGATTAAATTTGGAGATTTTGGGAAAGTTGACTTTTGGTCAAACCTTTCATAACTCTGCTGCTGAGTTTGAAAGTAAAGGGGTTAATATTGAAAATTTTGGCGCGTCTTAAAACCTAATTAGATCAAAACGGTCTCACACACCATTTCGATTTCATTAACTTTTAATTGCTCAAAATTATATTCGATTCTCTCCCAAGAACATTAATTCATATCATTATATCCAAAACCTCCAAACTCCAAATGGCTCAACGAAAGTTTCCAGATGAGCATAATCAGATTGCATTTCTTAGCAAGGTTTCAGCTGCTGAAGGATTTCATGAAGTTATGGATTTTCTTAGTGCATCTCGATTAAGGTATGCTTTAACAGTTGATCCACCCATTATTAAATCTCATATGCACCAGTATTGGTCAACTGTTAAGCTAGATACACTCGACGGGGAGGAAAGATTAATAGGTAGTGTAGATGGAGAGACTATTGTCGTAAGTGAAACAACTATTAAGAGAAGTCTTCGTCTCTCAGGTGTTCCAACACCCCCTAATCTTACCACTGAGGTTATTTTAACTGAGCTTGAGAGAATTGGGTATGAGAGGCCTGAAAATACTGTAACTTTTTATAAAGGTCTGCTTTGCCCACATTGGAAGTTTTTGTTGCATACTCTTCAACACTGCTTGTTTCCCAAAGTAGGTGGATGGAATGAGTTTAGTGCTTCTCAAGCCATGTCCTTAGTTTGTTTGGCTACTGGATAACCATTTGATTTTTCATCAATGATTTTTGAGGGTATGAAGAAGTTTCTTAATAAGAAGTTTTATTTGTATCCAAGGTTTTTGCAACTCATTATAAACAATCAACTAAAAGAACCCTTGGAACATACCAATATTGAGCCTAGTAGCAGAATGGCAATCAAGATGTTTGCTTTTCTGAAGAAGCCTGGGAAAGGATTTTCTGGTGTTATAACGCCCATATCTCAACATATTTTGAATATTGTGGCTGCAGTGAATGAGGATGAAGAGGCTGGAACTCCTACAGCTTCCCATCACACATCCTTATCTACAAGTTTGAATGTATCATCATCCTCTGAACCCCAAAATACCCAATCACCTAGGACTTCACAACAAGAGGACATTGTGACACCTCAGACCAATGTCAGTATGGATGCAGATGAGGCTGGTACAGGTGATGTAGGTACCATGATGGAAGAGGCTGGCACTACTGTTTCCAACTTAGTAGTTGAACAGGACAGTGCTAACATACTTAAGACCTCAACCATGGCAACATCTATTGTAGAAGGTTCTCAAGAACCTAATACAACTTATGGTAACCCCAGCCACATGGCTAATATGGGGGGCTCAGATGTTCAATCTAGGGTTGAAACTGAGTTTGTGTCCAAAGATTCACCTCTCGGAGAAGGTAACACATCTCGAAGTGATGAGGACAGGGATGAAACACATGAATTGATGGACACTGATGTACAAAATGACAATGCCCATGATACACCTCTCGGACCAGGTAACACAGGTCGAAGTGTTGAGGCTAGCATTGAACTTGAAACAGAGGATTTGACGGTTAAAATACCTGTACAAAATGCCAATTCCAGTGATCAACCTCTCGGGTCAGGTAACACAGACCGAAGTTGTGAGGATATCATGAAACAATTACAGGAATTGACGAATACATGTACAAAATTGTCACAGGAGGTTCTTGGTCTTAGAAATGAGTTAAAGACAGTCAAAGCTTCTCAGGGTGCTGAAATCAGAAGACTTAAGCTCAGGGTTACACATCTTGAGGGGATGCTGAAGAAGAGTTCCAAACCATGTTTGGAAGAGGATGCTTCCAAACAGGGGAGGAATGATCAGGATCAGGAGGTTATAATAGGTTCAGGGGAGGTTGTCAAGGAATCAGGTGAAAATGTTGCTGTTATTAGTGATAAGAGTGAAAAGATTGACTCTGCTGATGGGTTAAAGGACTCTGCTGTTGATACAGAGAAGAGTGCAGGAGAAAAGGAATCTGCTGAATCAGATGATGAAAAGATGACCTTAGCTCAAGTACTTTTGAACATTGGAACTAAAACACCCACACCATCACAACAACAACCTGCTGCTGAATCTACACATCATGATAAAGAAGCTGCTGAAGAACTTGAAAGGATGCAAAAGTTGAAACCAAAAACTAAGAAGCAAATAGCTTTTGATGCAGAGGTTACAAGGCAACTTCAAGAAAAGGACTTGGCTGATGAAAAAGCTCAGATTGCTCATGATGAGGAATATGCAAGGAGTGTGGCAGCTGATGAGGAAAGAAATATATTTGAATTTATGGAAAGCTCAAATCTAAAGAGGTTAATCAAGAAGAGTTCAATGAACAGTTGCAATATTTCTTAGATTTTGATATGATTGTAAGAGGTCAAGCTTTCTTGATAACGAAAGATGAGCAGTTGGATGCAAGTGAAAAGACAGAAGAGATTGTGGAGTTTATACTCAGAAAGAATAGAGTAGCTAAGTGGGAAGAGCTGATTCTGAGAATTAAAGAAGGACAGAAGCATGGATACAAACCAAAGTCAAATACAAAGAAAGCATTAGTTAATGATATGAAGTATTATTTGAAGAATGCAAGAAATTATCAGATGAAGGATTTCAAGGGAAAATCAGATGCCATAATTACAAAGGAATTTTATGAAACCTATGCTATGCTGAATCCAAGAAAAGGTTTCAAAACTGAAAAGAAGAGAAAGCCAGAGGTTATGGAATTTGATAATGTGAAAGCATTTGGAAGTGTTTTGGAGAAGCAAGATGACAAGCAAACCATGGAGGTTGAGAGGGAAGAAGTTAAGGAAGTCATTGGTTATAAGAGGACTGGTACAAGAAGTAAGATGAGTGCTAGAAAGAAAAGAAGAGTTCAAACTGAAGATTGTTATAAGAACAAACAAGAAGAAGCTGATGCTATGAAAGCTATTATGGACTTCACAATTCATAAACCACAACCAGTACCTAAACCACAGCCAGAACCTGAGATAATCAATGCAGTTCCCTTATCAACAAAGTATCCAATTATATCTTATACTGCTGATGTGTTTGATGTCTGTGATGCTAAATAGGAGGTTATGAGATCTAATTTGAAATGTGAAAAATATGTTAGATTTGATCAGATGCTGGAGTACATGGATAGAGATGATATTGTAAAACTCTGGGAACTTTACAAGGAAAGATATGGTGACAAGAAACCAGAGTCAGTGCCTGAAAGAGTACATTATCTTTGGCTGAGTAACATGTTTGAGCCTGATGCAATGTATACTGAATGGGAAAAATTAAGAAGGTCAAAGAAAGTTGTTAAGTGGTACTTATATCAGTCATGTGGAGTACATGAACTGATTGGAGATGGTGGACTTGGTGTTTACATGTTGATAGAAAAAGATTATCCTTTCTACAACAATGTTGATGTTCTCACTGATATGATGCAACCAGGAAAGTTGATGTTGCAAAGACCATTTGTATCAGATTATCAAGCAGGTGTGCTAATTGAGAAGTATAGAAAGATTTTGCAAGAGAAGATTTCAAAACAGTAAAGTGTTTGGAAGCATCCTCCTAGTGATTAGCTGGGTTTAAAGGAAACTTGATGATTTTTTTGAAGAAAAATATCAAGTTTAGGGGAGGATTGTTGGGTCTAAAGATGTTGCTGTTCGAGAAATACACTAAGTATAACTCTGCTGATTAGTTCAGTGACTCTGCTGATTAGACGAAAACTCTGCTGTTTGTTAACTCTGCTGGAATGGTATAATAAGCAAGGTGTAACTCTGCTGCTAGCCCACGAAGACTCTGCTGCTAGACAAGTTACTCTGCTGCTTATCAGATATGTATAGTATGTTAAGGATAAGTATAGAAAAGATACGTAAGAATATTTTTCTTGTATAGAAAGTCTTGTAAACCGACTAGGACTCCTTACGCTATAAAAGGAGGATCTAGGGTTAGGTTAGATATACGTATCATTATTGTTTTACACTTCAAGGTTTCTTGTAACCCTATTGCTATCGAGCAATCGTATTAATATATTGAAGTGTTGTTTGAGAATTCGTTTGTGTTTTAATTCTTCTTAAGATCAAATATTAAGTTCCGCATAATATTTGATATACAACTCAAGATCAGTTTCTATACCGATTGCTTTAGGTTTATATCTAAAGTAATTAATAAGATCGTGAAGCTCAACTGGGATCAACAGTAATTATCGCAATTGGAAAAAAATTCCAGTTAACCAAAACCAACTTAACATAACTCATCACACAAATCTTAATTATCTTCAAGATCCAGACATGTCTCAACCACCACACTTCAATTACTACTATCAACTACAGCAATATCCACAACAACAGCAATTTCATCCTCAGTATCAACAACAACAAGCATTCGTGCAACAACATCAATTTCTCTCTCCACCACAAGTATCTCCACAACAAATCATGCAACAGAATCAAATGCAGAACTATCCATCCTACTCCAGAGAACCACATTGGTTTAATAAGATGTGTGAGGCAATCAGCAGTCAGCAATCCTGTCATGAGGCTGGGAATCAGGAAACTCCACCTATGCTGACACCTGGTAACTATGTGCAATGGGCTAGTAGATTCCTTAGATTCATTGAACTCCGAAAACCCCATGGGAAATATCTTAAGCAAGCCATTGAAGAAGGACCCTTTCCACTTCCAGTAACTGTTGTTCTAGGAACTTCAGAAAGAGAAGAGACATCAACTCCCATTGCTGTTGCTAACTACACAACTGAACAAACACTGCAACAAGAGGCAAATCAATTGGCAATGTCTTACATACTTCAGGGAATTCCCAATCCTATTTACCAAAGTATTGATGCTCAAAAGATTGCCAAAGACATGTGGGAACATGTGCATCTTCTAATGGAAGGGACAGAGTTAAATCAAGAAGATCTTGAGTCAAAGTTGTACATGGAGTACACTCACTTTATCATGGAACCAGGGGAAACTATTGAATCATACTACCACCGTTTCACAAACATTGTCAATGACCTCGATCGTCATGATATCAAGTTACCAAGGATTGCTATCAATTCCAAATTCCTAGGATGCCTTGGACCAGAATGGCAGAAATATGCAACATTTGTCAGGCAAACAAAGAAGATTGGTGAAGTTAAGTATGGACTAATGTATGACTATCTGAGACAACATCAATCTGAGGTAGATAAGGAAGTTGCAGCACGAGGCGGTCTCATATCAGCACCAACACCTAACTCGCTTGCTCTTGTTGCTCAATCCAACTTTCCACTACCAAACCAGGAATTTGGTCAATCATCTTTCCAACCAAGTTTTCAACCACAACCTCCTAACCAAATCGTTCCATATGAAGCACCATCACAATACTCTGACAACCAAATGGTCCCTTATAACAACTCAGATTCCATGATGTACTCAAATGTTGATTATGATGAAGAAGATGATGCATTCAACTCTCTCAATGAAGCATTTGGATTAATTGCTAAGGCATTTGGAAAGTTCACCAACAAATCCAACAACCGTCTTTGTTCATCATCCAATACCAGGAATCAAGCTGTTATTAACGATGGTAGAGTGGAAATTCAGAATCAGTCTTCGGGCAGATATGGTTCAGGAAACACTGGAAACTATGGGTCTCAGAGGTTTCAGTCAGGAGGGAACAGGTTTAATTCTACAGGGGGTAACAGGAACAGTATGGGAACTACTCAGAGAAGAAATCAGATGGCTGGCAATGCACAGAAAGGCACTGCAAATACTTCAATCACGTGCTACAACTGTGGTGGGAATGGTCATATGGCAAATGCGTGTCCAAAGCCTCGTACTATGGGTAGTGCATATCACAAGGAAGCTCTGTTGATGGCATAGAAAGATGAAGCAGGGGGCACAATGAATGTGAAAGAACAAAGTTTCATGGAAAGTGCTGATTCTGATGATGAGATGGAAGATCTCGAAGCAAATGCTGCAGTGATGCTCATGGCAAACACGCAGGAACTGAACATGTCCGAGACAGGCCCGTTTTATGATACCGATGGTCTTTCTCAGGTACCTGATCCAAAATGTCTTTTACAAGAAATTGCTTCACCATCTGCATCTTCATCTACAAATGAAAATTTTGTTCAACATAATTCATCATTTTCATCTCCATTAGATGATCAAATAAACACTGTTGTATCATTTGATGATGATAAAACCGTTGTTTCATTTGATGATCCTATTGACGATGAAAATTATGATCATCTTGAACAAAATGATCCTTTGCCTGATCAAGATTCAGAGCTTCAGGCCTTGTAAATGACCACCCAATCACAAATTGAGAAATGCAATGAAATCAATAAAAATCTAAAAGCAAAAATTGCATTGTTAACGAAGGACAATGAGTGCTATAAACTACAACTTTCAGGATATCAAAAACAAGAAAAACGTGAAAAAGGTTTTGAGATTGCTTTCCAAAAAGAGTACGTAAAAGTTCAAGATTTCGAAAGTCAAGTTCGTGAGCTAACCATTTCCAAGGCTGAGCTCCTCTCTAAAAAAGAAAAGGATCAATTTGAATTCAAAAAACAAATTGATATTTTAAATTCTGAGCTGTTAAAAACTCAATCGAGCTTTTAACATCTCAAAATAATCTTCTTGAAGAAAAGCAAGCCACAAGTAAACGCGTCAACTCATATCTTGAAGAAATTGTCACTTTGGAATCCAAACTTAAAGAGTTTCAAACTATTGTATACAAAAATGGTGAATCAATAACTCAAATTCAAAGGCTAACGGTAAAACCAGTTCCGAAAGGATTTGGATTTGCTATTGGCTGTGACCAACCACGTTTTCTTTCTAAAGCACTCAGCAAAAATCCCAAGTTATACAATGCAAAAATTATTACTTGATGATACCTTTCAAAGAGTTGTTGTGCTTAGTAATGATGAAGAACTTGAAAGTCTTGAACGTCAAAAAGAACTTGAGAGTCGACCAAAAACAGACAAAGATTTTTCCAGAGTTCATTATGATTATAACGCAAGACCTCATATCAGTAAATCATTTGTCCCTCCAAAGGACAAACCAGAACAAATGTTGTCAAACACCTACATACATGCTTCTTCTTCAGTAATTCTGTGTCCAAAACTGTTACACATCTCAAGGATGCTTTGACAGAGGATGAAGTTGATCCACAAATGCCTCAAGAATGTCGAATTCTTCGATATTTTAAGACATTTATGGACGACATATTTCTTTTGGAGAATGAAATTGAGTTTAGTTCTCAAATCACAGTCTCTACTTTTCATTCTCCAGTCGCGAAAGAAAAGCGAGATATTCTTCAAAAGAAAATTCTGCCTCATGTCAAACATCTGAAGAAATGTGCAACACAATGGGAACAAGAATTACACACGGAAGTAGCATCTATGAAGAGCATTTTCAAAGCTAAAGACGACAAAGTTCAAAGACAAAAACTTCAAAAGAAAACTTTAGCAAAAGAAAATGATTTGACTCTATAGAAAAAGTTCTGTGTCATGACGTTGTTTCTGTGATAATGAATTCGCTTTATGAGTCATGCAATGAGTTACTTGTGAATGATCATGCTGTAAATGTTGAGATGTTGCAAATGGAGATAGATAATTTGGTAAAAGAGAATGAGGATCTTCGTCAAATCAACCATGATGTGGAAAACAAAGTTTTCAACCTTCACAAGAGGCTTGACTGGTGTCAACATCAAAGTGTCATATATGAGTTAAATTACCAACATCTAAAAACATCTTTGTCATTTCAAAACAGTCATACTTCTGAATGTGAGAAACAAAATGAAAATGATGTCTTAAGACATAAACTGTTTAAATATGAAAAGGAACTGGATGAAATTATTCAAAACAGAAATGACACAGTCCGCCTCAACAGAATTTTAGATTCAAAAAATCAAGAATACCAACACATCATTGTTGATCTGAAAAAGAAACTCAGAGTTTTAGACAAAGGCAAAGCAAAAGTTTATGAGATTGCCCCAGGGATGTATGCAGTAGACAAGGCACTTACCCAAGCATCAGACTTAACCACTAATGCAACTACTTCAATTTCCACAGGATTAGATACCATGTCTAAGGCTAGCAACTCCAAGACCTACAAGAAACAACAGAAGCGTAGAGTCCGAAAACCTAGGAATGGATCATCTAAGTCTGCAGAAGTTAAAGTTAAAGCAAGTAGTTCGAATAAAACGCATGTAATATCAGGAATAGAATCAAACTTATCTAAGTCTAATTCTAGTAATGATGTAACAGACGTTAAATCTATGAATGTTAATGATGATGTTATGCTTGATGCTAGTTGTATTGTGTGTCATGCTAGTATATTATCTGGTGATCATTAAAACTGCATTGCTAAAACTCTGTTGAAACGAAAAAAGAAACGAACTAGTGGCTCTTCCTCTAGGCTCAAAATTGTTGCCAAGTCCATTTTAGGAAAACCACCACTAGTAGTTTCTAAGCAAACCATAGATACACCCATAGCCACACCTAAGACAACCAAATCACCTAGTGCATTTATTAGGAAAAAGGCTGAGACTAGTTGGACATGGCAACGTTGGTTACAAAACACAGCAAGCTTTAAATGGGTCCCAAAGATAATTAACTCTTGTGTTACTAACCCAACGGGTCCAACCGTTACCAATTCTCCACCTGTTTCCAATATTTGTGATGCAGGTGATACAAATTGTCCTCTGGATTGTTGATAGCGGGTGTTCCCGACACATGACTGGCAACCTCAAGCTTCTCACAAACTTTATCGCAAAGTTCATCGGAACGGTCAGGTTCGGGAATGATCACTTCACAGCAATAATGGGCTATGGAGATTATGTTAATGGGAACATCGAGATCTGTCGTGTATACTATGTTGAAGGCCTTGGTCACAATCTATTCTCAGTGAGACAATTCTGTGACGGAGAATTAGAAGTAGCATTTCGGGAGAAAACTTGCTTCATTCGTGATCTTCAAGGAAATGATTTGATGAAAGGAAAACGGGGAACCAGTCTATACACCATATCCTTTGAAGGCATGACAGCTTCATCTCCTATTTGTTTACTTTCCAAGTCTCATCCCACAAAGGCTTGGTTATGGCATAAAAGATTGTCTCATCTCAATTTCAAAACCATGACTGACCTTGCAAGGAATAAATTGGTTGACGGATTACCCAAATTCAGATATGCCAAAGATCATTTGTGTTCTGCATGTGAACAAGGGAAAAGTCACCGTGCTCACTTTCCTCCCAAAACAGAACACAGCACAGATCATGTCCTATAGCTGCTACATATGGATTTGTGTGGTCCAATGCGGGTTCAAACTATAAACGGGAAAAGGTACATTTTGGTAATAGTGGATTATTACTCACGATGGACATGGGTCTACTTTCTTCGGAAAAAAGATCAAGTTCCTTCAATGGTCATCACGTTTCTCACGAAGATTCAAGTTCAAGTCCGTAACACCGTAAGGATTATTCGAACAGACAACGACACTGAATTTAAGAATCAAACCCTTCGGGAATACACTGAGAAGCATGGGATTGTTCATCAATATTTAATTGCTCGCACTCCCGAACAGAATGGTGTAGTTGAAAGACGAAACTGTACGCTTGTGGAAGCAGCTAGAACAATGTTGATCAATGCCCAATTACCAGACTACCTTTGGGCTGAAGCTGTTAATACTGCATGTTATACCCAGAACCGCGGCATGATCAACAGACGACACAACAAAACTCCATATGAGCTTATGCAAGGCAGAAAACCAAAAATCAACTACTTTCATGTTTTTGGAGCACTGTTTTACCCGAAAAATGATAGAGATGATCTTGGTAAATTAAAGGCTAAAGCAGACATTGGGATATTTGTTGGCTACTGTGAGAATTCTAAGTGAAATAGAATTTGGAATCGTCGGACCGGGGAAATTCAAGAAACTATACACACTAATTTTGATGAACTCACGGAAATGGCTTCTGAGCAAGACCGCTTAGAACCCGAACATAACCGTCTAAACTTCCCTGAATCTTCGGCTGCACCCCTACCCTTTAACAGGAAGGATCTAGAAGATTTATTTGCACCAATGTTTGATGAAGTTTGTGTTAGTAGTTCATCAGATGCTTCCACAAGTTCCGCTGCTCAACATGTCCCAAATCAAGCACCTGATCAATCTGCAACTACTTCTACAGCAGTTGATAACGATGCACCTCAACCTGAACCCTCATCACCCATGGATCAAACACCTCCACCTGCAGTTGAAGATTCTTCCCCCACTTCTAACCAAGTTCCCACACCTTCAGGGTATGACGGGAATGCATTTTTTAATCCATTTGCTCCACCACCAACCATTCCAGAAGAGGAGAATCATCCTCGAGCAATATGGACCCGTCATATCACCATAACAACATTCAACATTTTCCATCCACCCACAAATGGACAAGAGATCATCCCTTGGTAAATATAATTGGAAATCCTGACAATCCAGTCATGACAAGACAAAAACTTCACTCAGATGGTGAACACTGCATGTATGCACTCACTGTCTGTCAATCTGAACCTAAAAACATCAAAGAAGCCCTTACATATGACAACTGGATTGAATCCAAGCAAGAAGAGCTGGAACAATTCAAACGTTTGGAAGTTTGGGAATTAGTGGAAAGACCAGATGGAGTTTATTTGTTGGATTGAAATGGATTTGGAAGAACAAGCTAGATGCAGATGGTACCGTCATCCGTAACAAGTCCCGACTGGTAGCAAAAGGGTATAGCCAAGAAGAGGGTATTGACTTCGAGGAATCGTTTGCTCCAGTGGCTCGGATTGAGGCCGTTCGAATGTTTCTGGCATACGCAGCCCACAAGAACATCACGGTCTATCAGATGGATGTGAAGACGGCATTTCTCAATGGACAACTCCGAGAAGAGGTGTAAGTATCACAACCAGAAGGCTTCGTGGACCCAGATTATCCAAACCATGTATATCGGCTCAAGAAAGCCCTATACGGCCTTAAACAAGCCCCGAGGGTGTGGTACGATAAACTGTCTGCATTTCTCCTTGCTAATCACTTTACCAAAGGAACTGTTGACCCGACTTTATTTATACAGACACACGGGGAAGACATTCTCATTGTTCAAATTTATGTGGATGATATTATTTTTGGTTCAACCAATAAAAAATATTCAAACGCTTTTTCTAAACTGATGAAACAAAACTTTGAGATGTCTATGATGGGTGAACTTAAATTCTTTCTAGGATTGCAAGTTCATCAGTCGCCCCGTGGTATATTTCTAAGTCAGTCAAAGTATGCTCAGGAAATCCTGAAAAAGCCTGGTATGACCAGCTGTGACACCTATAACACCCCCATGTCCTCCTCATCCCCGAAGTTAGATGCTGACATACATGGGACACCCATTGATCCTACGAAGTATCGTAGTATGATTGGGTCGATCATGTATCTCACAGCTAGCAGACCGGATGTTGTATTTGCCACATACCTTTGCTCCCGATATCAGTCTAGACCGACTGAACGGCATTTGACAGCCGTTAAAAGAATCCTTAGATACATAAAGGGAACCATTAATTTGGGGATCTGGTATCCTAAGGATTCTGGGTTTGAACTTGTTGCATTTTCAGACGCTGACCATGCAGGGTGCTTAGACATACGCAAAAGTACATCAGGGGAGTACAATTCTTGGGTGACAAGCTCGTCTCTTGGCAATCAAAGAAACAAGACTGCACCTCACTGTCCTCAACAGAATCTGAATATGTGGCCATGTCTGCCTGCTGTGCTCAAGTCATCTGGATGTGATCACAACTGATGGACTACGGATACGTATTCAACAAGATTCCTATGTATTGTGATTCCAAGAGTGCCATCGCTATTTTATGCAACACCGTGCAGCATTCCAAGTCCAAGCATATTGATCTCCGATACTATTTGATCAAGGAACACGTGGAGAAGGGTACTGTTGAATTGTATTTTGTGGGAACTGAACACCAATTGGCGGATCTGTTCACAAAAGCCTTGCCTCATGCAAGATTTCTGGATCTAGTTCACCGGATTGGTATGAGATGTTTGACGCCAAATGATTTGGAAAAATTTCTTAAAAACAATTAACCAAGTCAAACATCTACAAACTATCTTTGTAAATATATATTAAAAAAAAATTGCAGGTACAAACCCCTTTTACAACACTTTGTTCATTTTAAAATGTCACAAATTATTTTTGAACAAGTGTTGAAGGGGAGAAATAAATTTTCTCAAATTTTCCAAAATTTGTACTTGCATGATTTCAAAAATTGTTGCTTCACAAAGTTTTGGTGATTAGATCATAAAGATGGAAAAGTTATGTGCCTAAATTGCAAAATGTGAGACTTAGAGTTAATGCGTTAAGTGGATAGGAACTTGAATGAGAAACATAACAAGTCTAGGGACTAACGTTGTGAATATTGGAAAGTTAAAAAGATTAGATAAAAAAACAAACAAAATTAAATTCACAGCAGTTATTTCATCTGACAAAATCCACCCGCCGTATTTACTTCTCACCCACCATCATCCACGGCTAACATTCAACCTGCAAATCCGATTAAGATCATAAAATTTTGTGAGTACTTTTGTGTTTAACATGTCAATATAACAGATGGTTTTAATTTATATCATGATCCAACGGTTTGAACTATCGCAATTGTGAATTATAGTTCTAGGGTTTGCGTAAATTTGGGGATCTTCGATTGAGAGTGTTTTAGTTGTGAATGATTGTACGATTATGCTTAGATATCGTTAATGAACCAAGATTGCATGCTTATTCCTTCCCATAAACATCAAATCGTTCTAATTTAGTTTTAGGGTTTAAGCGACAATTTTGGGGAAAACTATATGTGAGTATTATTGAGAAATCTATGTGTTGTAATGTTGTTAGTATGAGTCGAATTGTATGTTTGCAAGATTAAGCCCAGAAACATCATAAGTGATTTAATTAAGTTTGAGGGTTTATGAAGAACGAAGAACACTAACAGATTGATTATTGAGTTTTCGTGGATGAAAATTGTTATAACTTGGTCAGATTATTTAAATTAGTCATATAAACTGTTTGAGATAATCTGTGGTTGCAAAATCTAAGTTATAATGAATTTCGATAAAAATCTATGAGACGATTCATCTTTGTTAGGAATATAAATATTCAAATGAAGGCTCGGTCACCCCGAGCATCTATTTAGCATTTACATAGCTCGTAGTCTAATTAATATTTGTTTAGTACTATTAGTATTATTAGTATTATTAGTGTAGTTACATATATTTTTGGAGTGGGTCGGGGCTTTCCCCACTGTCAGCTCACTCCACAGCCCACTAGGGGCACAAATATTAGTAAGTATATAAACCCCTTCCCTCACATGGGAAGGGTGGAACTCTTGTTACATTCACACACACTTAATCTAATATTCAAGGTTTTCTCTTAAGAGTCTCCCTCTCTCTCTCTCTCTCTCTAGTTCATCTCATCTCTCTAACTCTAAACCATGGATATAATCTTCCATGAACCAAGACCACCTGAATCATCCACACAATCAAGATGGGTATTTCCTACAATTGGTATCAAGAGCCATGGTTAGGTTCGATTGATTGTGTGTGCCTTGATTTGTGGTCTCTACTTTAATTGGTTGGTTTGGTTCGGATACTGTTCCAAGCGACAAATTGTTTTTTTCTTCTCTCTTGTTCCATCTGTTCGTATATCACATGCTTTATTGTTGCTTTATTTTTTTTGGTCTATACGTATGATTAAGGGAAGAGTTAATATTTTTTGAAGTTAGGTGTGCGTCCAAATCTGTGCTCAATACTTCTTGGGCTTCACTCGTGGGTATTTAAGATTAGTTTATAATTGATGTTTAATCATTGGGTTTGATTTGGTTATGTGGTGTAACAGTTAGCCTATTTGGTCTTTGTTCAAATGAAAACTTTTGGGCTTGAACTGCTGTTGCACCCAAATGGTTTGCAACCATTGTTGAATCTTGTGATGACTGTAAGATGGTATGTTTTGGTGTATATTGTTCTTACTAGAGATTTGGTGCTAGTCATACTGGCGGTTTGATTATTTAAAGGATTTGTTGATTGTACATGTTCTATGTAGCGATTTTTGTGTTTTGTCTCCTATCTAAAAAGCAATCTGTTTTTTAACCAAAATGGGAAAGAAGACGAAAAAGGACGAAAGTGACAGTCTTGTCTGCTTGTAGGCGATTTGTCTATATGGCGATTTGTCTGTGGTGATTTGTCTGTGGTGATTTGTCTGTGGCAATTTGTCTGTGGCAATTTGTCTTTGGCGATTTGTCTGTGGCGATTTGTCTGTGGCAATTTGTCTTTGGCAATTTTTCTGTGGCGATTTGTCTGTGGCGATTTGTTTGTAGCGACTTGTCTGGTTTGGAAAAAGGTGGAGTTTTATGTGGGCTTACGTTTTGATAAGATTTCTGTGAGCTAACGATTTGTCCACTAAAAGAAACAAAATAGAGATGAAGCAGTGACTAAGACCAAGACCACAAACCACACACCAAACAAACTCATGGACCTCAGTGTTATAACATCATCAGTCCAACAATCAAACGAAAAAATTTAAAGCCCATTCTAGCAGTGAAGCCCCAACCAACAACAATGAACTTTAGCATATCCAAACCATCCTATGTCCATACTAATCTAACCCACGCTACATCTTACCCAACAAAAAAAATCAATACAAAAGAAAATGTAAATCTCACATATGTTACTAAACACAGTCGTATACTACAGATCTTGAAAGATCTTATGTGCTAGAACAACTCATCATAGATCATAAAAACTAAAACGAATAATAATTTATTCATGATCTCAGTTCTCTTTCGTGTGGTACTAGTACTCCACAGACCTTTATAGATCATAAAGCACAAAGACAAACTCATCATCGATAAAGCTTTTGAAGCTTAGCTTCTTGTTTATATCCGAATGTAAAAGAAGGATTAATAACAATTATGTTATAATCTGACTTTGATTCGTTCTTTAAAAACAAAAAGCAACCACAAATTATCACTTACCCGTGACCATAGTTACGATCTTGATGCCGAAGAAGATTAATTAAAAGGATGTTCGTATTGTGCTCAAGTGGCTGTGAGACGTGAATTAAAATCAAGAATGACAGAAGCACATGAGCTTTGGTTCGTGGGTTAATATCAATAACAGTATATGATGATTATTGTGATGGTATGTGGTGATTCATGTGTTTAAAGAATGAATGGGATAATGGAGAGATAAGGTAGGATGAGATAGTGTGGCTGTGTGAAATAATGAAAATGATGGGGGCACATATGTTAAGGTGATTAGGGTTAGAAGTGTGAGTTTAGAGTATATCTTATACACTAAAAGTAGGGTGGTTAGGTTTATTGTTTTGTGGGCTTGAACAAGGTTGAGCATGGGCCGAGTTTAAGCAATATGACATTGGGCTGCATTTTGTTTCCTCGAGATTGAATTCACAACAAAGAAACATAGGAGTAGTGTTTGTTTACTCGAGATTATGAATTTTGTTTCGTGCTTTGAACAGAGAATGAGGTGCATTTTGTTTCGTGCTTTGTTTACTCGAGATTGTCAATTGATTTGGGTAAATGAATGTCTACGGGATTACTGTGTTGTGGATTTGGCAGCATTGTCCTATTGGTGCCTACGACTTGAGTGAGCCTGCAATTTGATCTTTGCAATTTGAGTTACAGTTGACAAATTGCGATTTGGTTAATTGCAAATTGACAAGTTGCTATTTGACTTGTTGCGACTTGACTGATTGCGATTTGACCAGTTGTAATATGACGTTGCAAGTTGACACGTGCGATTTGACTAATTGTGATTTGGTTGATTGCAATCTAACTTGTGGCAAGTTGACAATCTGTGACTTGACTTGTTGCGATCTGATCAAGTTGTGATTTGACTCCTGTAACTTGAATTTCGAAGATTAGTATTGCACTTCACTCTAGGCAATTCTTGTTGATTTCACGGTTTCTCTTGTAGATTTTAGAAAATCCCGCGAAAGATTCGATTTCTCGGTTTAAATCTCAAGAGCTGTAAAATCTCATGAAATTAATTTTGGACAAGTAGGCTGGACTTGGATTTAGACATAATAAAACTTACGGGGTTTGACCAATTTTTCGGGATAATTTTGTGCTTCGAGAATGGCAGGAATTGGGAAATTATGGTGACTTGGTTGGTTTGTTAATTCACGGGTTGGTGTACTTAGTGTCACAAACATCTCGGGGTGGATGGATGCACGATGTTTGATTGCCCTTGCTAGAGCGTATTTATGGTGATTAGTCTTGGAAGTTCAAGAAGTGAATATATACAATAAAGGATGGAAGGCTGGGTATATATCACTACCTATATTTAAAGGTCATACCTATATTTAAAGGAGTTACGTTGTTGTGCTCAATATAGGTTCTAAATCACAAATTTAGTGCAAGTATAAGTCGCGAACTTGTCCTTTATCAGGCTTCATCCAGAGATTGTTGTTTCTCAAGCTTCTTATGGGATTGTAGTACAAGATCTTCTCAAGAGGTGGTCAGATTTAAAGACGGGAGGTGGTTTGTTCAGAGACGTGTTTTAACCCGTTACACATTCGTTCATCAAGCGGTGTTGGCATATTTTGAGCTTCAGGGAATTTTTAATCTGCTGAACCATTGATGAGAAGACAAATGAGGGGTTACTACAAGAGAGTCTTAATCACCATCTACGTTGCAGTAGTTTTATTTGTCTCTTGCCATGTATTGTGCCTGAAAAATTCACTAACATCACGGACTCTCAGCTTTGGCAAAAAGGTCATTTCATGCCCTTTTTGAGGGGGAGAATTAGCGCGGGTTTCCTAGCAGTTACGTCTCCAGCGATGTGAATTTTAGCGGTTCCGGTGACAGCGGGTTAGATCGTAGCGATTCAGGATTCAGTGGTTCAGTCTCCAGCAGGTTGAATATTAGCGGTTCCTGTTTCAGTGGTTTAGCTTTCAGCGGGTTGGCTCTTAGCGACTTTCCTAAGATTTCAGCGGTTTGATACTTACTGTTGTGCAGTTTGTTCTTGAATTTAATTCCCGGTTAGATCTCAAGAACTGTAAAATCCTGTACACAGTACGACAACTATTCCATGCACAGCACCAATAACATCCAAGCAGCTGGGTCAGACAGCTATGTTTGTTTGGACTGACTATGAGTCTGGGGCACTACTAAGAATTTGCGCATGTTTCTTCTCCCTTTGACTATTCAACCGCACAAAATGATCACGAAGTTAATTTGGCATTCCTTGTTTGAGATTGAAGTTGAATTTCACGAAGGCGTCTACTTAGTTTATCTTGAAGTCGGGGTTGGTTGGATGCATGACCTTCAATGATAACTTGCTCGTGCATAAAATTTAAGTTGAAGACTTGGGTTATCTAGTTACCAGCAATCGGGGTAACTATCACTTAAGAGTCATGGGAGTACTCAGTGTCACACGTCAATGACGTTGTCGATAATCGCAAGAGGTGTAAATGTCTCATACGTTGGTTGGGTATTGAGCACTTAGAGATTTGTTTGGAGCATTAATTCTCTACACCGTTCTTCCAACATTAGTGCAAGCTTAAGTAACCAATTTGGGGACTTCTACTTCAGTTTTTCAATATTGGTATATCGGGTTTCCTTCATCATGTGGTCACAAATAGATGTTTGTGTACGAGGTTGGTCAGTTGGACAAAGGTTTAAAAGTTGTGATGTGATCTGTAATTCTCACAAGATATTCTTAACCCAAACAAATGTTCACCAAAACCAAATCAGTCATGCCACATTCAATCTGTTACTGTCTCACAGTTTCTTCTTGGTTTTGTAAAATCCCGCGAAAGAACTTATTTCTCGGTTTAAACCATAGATTTGTAAAATCTAGTGATGATGGGCTTAGCGCTCTTGACCATGATCGGGTTAAAACCATTATCAAAGTTCAGCTATTACATCAAAAATGGCTGGATTGGGGCATTTAATCGACAAGATGTGACTACGGCGTTTGTTCAGTATTATTTATTTGAGGTTGAAGTAAAATTTCATGAGTGCGTGCACTTAGTATCTGAAGATATCGGGGAGGTTGGATGAAGATTCTTCGAGATTCTTGTTCGAGCTTTCAATACAATGACGAGGACTTGGATATCTAGTTATTTTTTCTTTCTCCCTATTACAAAATAACTATCACTTTAAGGAGTCACGTTGTAGTGCTCAGTGTCACACGAAGTTGTGGATATCCAAGAGGTGATGTACGTCTTATACTTGATGGTTGGTTGGTTGAAGAGTTTAGAGTACTTAGGGATTCGATGTTGGACAAAATATCTGCACCACTCTTTGTCTTGCATTAGTACAAGGTTAAGTCACAAGTTCGGGTTATGTTACTTCAGTCTCAAGTTCATCATAGTGGGTATTACTCCATCAGTGGTCACGACGTCAAGCCAACAAAATGATAATGGGGTTGGTAACGAGTTAGATGAGAGAAGTAGTAAAGAGAGAGATTATGACGTCTGTACACATCAGTGCAGGCCTCGCGCTTCATCATAATGACGTCTGTACACATCAGTGCAGGCCTCACTCTTCAACATTATGACGTCTGTACACTTCAGTGCAGGCCTCGTTCTTCATCATTATGACGTCTGAATACATCAGTTCAGGCCTCGTTCTTTAAAGAAAAGAAAAGTGTACACTTGAGTGCACTTTATCTTCAAAAGAAGAGGAATCTTCTTATTTATGGCCATTCTCATCAACAAGTTTCATGCTCTTTCCGTGCTCATTCAATCTTCAAGTGGATCGACGCATATTGGAGTATACTCTTATTCACTTATTCAACCAAAAATTGTAGTTGACAGGCATATGCAATTTTTGAGGGGGGGAAAGGGTGAATAAACAACATGTCAGTCTTCAAGAACCGTCAAGTGGAGCTACTTACAGTTGATGGTATTAATATTCACTTGTTCAATCATCAAAAATTGCAGTTGGTAGGCAAATGCAATTTTTTAGGGGGGGAAAGGGTGAATATTATTCCACATGTTGGTTGATGATTGAGAAATGGTCATACGACTCCTGAATACGTCAGTTCAGGAGTCGTGCAAACCATGGTTCTCCAACACTATATCTTCCGCCGTCTATCAAGGTGTTGAAGAACATGGTCATGGAATGCTAATCGACATTGTCTCACGGGCTGGTACAATCAGCATCAAAGGGTTTCTAGTCAATGCTTCATGTACACATCATTACGCTGCATGTACACATCATGATGATGATTCTGATTAATCGTAACCATCATGGGGGATAGAAATGTGTACACCAAGGACGCACAACAGGTTCACGTGATCGGGCTTAATCATTTATTCCGGTGTTGATAACCGCAGAGATGATCAGTGGTTCAACTTGTTACCTTGGTATTAACGTTTCACTGTTACGTCATGGGCTGATTAATCGTAACCATCAGGGGAGAGAGAATGTGTACATCAAGGACGCACAACAGGTTCACGTGATCAGGGCTTAATATCCAATGATGGATACATACTATAGATGATCAGTGGTTCAACTTGTTACTTTGGTGTTATACTTAAGACTGAAGAAGGTCGAGTCGTCAGTTTACTCTTCATTCTCTGTTGGGTGTTATCATCTCATGTGTATGCTGCAGGCTGATGGGTTATATGTAAGGTTACTGGAAGGCATTTGGTGAGATGAAGATGATTGGTATTCTGTTCCTCCACATTGGGCAATCTTGAAGAAGGTCGAGTCTACAGTCTTCTCTACATTCAAAAATGTTGAGTTCTTTTCTTACAACTTGATTTTTAAGTTAATCCCATGACAGTTCTTGTTTCATGAGTTGTGGAGTTAAGTTAGGTTCAAGTTGTTCTGTAGTTTAAGGTTAGGTCCAACTTGATTTTAACCTAATCTCATGACAGTTCTTGTTTGATGAGTTGTGAGGTTAAGCTGAAATCAAGTTGTTACTGGGCTTAAATTTGTGGTTTAGCTTAACCTCATGACAGTTCTTGTTTGATGAGTTGTGGGGTTAAGCTAGATTTCAGTTGAGGCTCAACTTAAACTATCGAAAAGATGCCTAAGGTTTTTAACGGCGTTACTCAAGGACGGGAGTGTTAGAAGACTAAAGACGGCTTGCATTTGGTTACCAAAAGACTTCTTCTTATTATGGGTGTTCATCCAAAGTCTTCTTCTTCTTCCTATTATGGGTGTTCATCAGGAAAGGTTGTCAGATTGGGGGAGAGCACTAATTCGGGGAGTGTGAAAAGCCAGAATCAATCCCTGATTAAAAGTGCTCACATTGCTCTTCAGCAAGTCAAGTGATGAATGCGGAGAAGATTCAGAATGCTGAGGAGTAATTATTTCTGGTTCGTATGCTTGTATATATATACTTCTTCATATCGTATACCAAATTGTAAATAGAGAAACGTAAAACCAGAAAAACCATAAAAATTGAAAAATAGAAAATACCAAAAATAGTTTCACCTAGGCATGTCTTCTGTTTATCGATAACATTTACAGACCTAGAAATTTCATTCAATAATGGCACGGGTCTTTAAATGAAGCTCTAGCAGAAGTTAAAATGGATTGTTAAAACATGTCTAAATGACTTGCTATTACTTTAGATAGCAACCCGCGCTTCAAACTGGGGAAAGCACGTCGCCTAAAAGACGGCTGTTCCTCCAACTGGGTGATGTTCACCTGGGCATGGATTACTTTATATCCATGTTTCTTCGATTTGATGTACGTTTCAGTGCATCATTTCTTGTATAAGAAGAGAAGTCTTATTTGCATACAAATAGTTTTCATTCTAAGATTCTTCTGAAAATTATTTGTAAGACACTTGGTGATTTTTGTGTTGCTTGAAGTTCTTTTATACTTGGATTGTGCATAAAATTTGTCACTCAATCAACGACTACAAATATTTAACTAGAATACGGGTCATTGATTGAGGGGGAGAGTGAATTCAAAATTTATATCATCAAACGGGTTTCTAGATTAATACATATTCTTTGAAAAGGTTTTGTAGTTAATGGGGTATTAGTTGAAGAGGAAATTGCTAAAATTTATATCAAATGGCCAAATGTATTAGTTGCTAGAAAGTTTAGGACATTATGTGCAATTTGCTTATAGTTTCCTAGCTTTGTGTATCTAGAAGGTTCATTTGTGTTACTTTGGAATCCTCGTTTAATCCCCTAGACACATTAAGACTCAAAACCTAAAAGAAGTTAGAAAACTAGTTGTGTTTGATGTTTTTGAATACTCCAACGACATTTGTATGATCTGAATGAATGAGTTTCAAATGTTATTTGATTTTTGTTAAGTCAATTGCTGCTTAATTGTTGTTGATATTGTGCATATGTTCTCAGGATTCGCTTAGGTATATATCTATCGTGTTAGAATCTTGTTCCTAAGATCCTGAATTGAATGATGAAATATGAGTGAATTGCCATGTTCATGATTGCTGTTTTCTCTTCATGCTAGATAGTAGTTTGACGTATTTCCTGACTGTGGTTTGATTAAATGAATTTGGTATTATAATGTGGCAAGCTGCTGAAGGGTAGCTATTAAGGAATAGTGTATCTGTATGTATGTATATCTGTGTTGATATTCTTATGCAGATTCCATAGCCAAAATGAATGTGCCAGTTCCCATTCTAACCATTTGATCAGACGTTCAAACTCTATTAATTGGCTCGAAATTCACCACAACAACAACGTCGGCAACAACAACAACAACAACACTTTCACCACCGCCACCACCATTCATCTATTTTGGTCTCGCCAAGTGGGGATCAACGACATTTGCGAAAGATTTGTTGGTGGATGGATAATTGATGTTGACTACTAACTCAGAAAAGCGGGTGATTACATCATCTACGCAAAGAGGTCAATATCATTTGTGTCATAATTGTCGAATTGTGCATAATAAGCAGTGAATCTCCCTCTTAGTTTAAGGGGGAGCATAGTATGTTCCATTATCAGAAAATATTAAATCGGACACATTTTCTCCCACATTTTTCTCACTTATTTAAATCAATTGGGATCACAAATCTCAAATGGTTTGAAATTTTTGATCGGGGGAGAGAATGTGATTTAAATATGAAATCTGATAAAATGTGATGTTTTGGACATGAATGTAAGCTCTCTCATATGTGCTAAACTCTTTCGTATATCGATGCACATATTGAGGGGGAGCAAATATTTTGTGGAAACAAAAAGGATTTGGCATCGCAAGAGATCGTGACTCAGACTTGACAAATGAATTGACGATAGCTAAAGTCAGTAGTCGAAAGGACATGTCCTGGACGGGTAATAAATTCAAGCCAGTTTATCTGGTGATGTAAGCGTGTCTCGCAAAGGACGTGTCTGAGTAGAATGTACCGATTTCGAGCGATTTTCCTTGAATGTGATCTGGACGGGTAATAATTTCAAGCTAGTTTACTAGTGATGTAAGCGTGTCTCGCGATGATCATGTTCTTGAAAAATCAATCAATTCAAAAGTGCTAGCTTCACCCGACATGTGCAAATTTATAATTAAAACACTTGAGCATGTGTTGAGGTGGAGCATTTGAAAAATTCAAAACTCTCAAAGTGTTACTAAAATGTGTTTCTTAATCATGAACACTTTGAGAGATTTTTCAAAGATTTGGTTTGGCAATCGTGAAAGTACACCAAAGACCGACCATTTTATTTAATGCATGGAGTTATAAGGATGGTAAGGTTAGGTTCAAGTTCCCACGATCCCGCCAGAGCCGGAGGGATCTACCCAGGGACAATCCACTAGATAGTGTAGAAGTCCTTAGGTATGATTAAAAAAGGAGAAATGTGAATTAGGGAAGAGTGCCGACTGAGATGGAGCTAGTACTGGAACAAACCCAACAAGGTTCTAGTAATGAAGTCTCGGTAAGCACTGAAGGGGTTGAAGAATGAAAAAGAATTGTAAAGATAAAGGGTGAAAAGAAAGAAGCCCTCCTTACAACTTAGGCAGAAACCGGGTCAATTCATATGCTATCAGAATCAGTTCATTTAAGACAAAGTATCATGGACCCAGTGATACGCTGCACAACCCTTCCTAGCTACTCAAGGTCCCTCAAAGGACTCTTGTTTCAATTGTCACAGAGTTCAACACATTTCTATCATCTCTCTCACTCCGAGTTAAATGATATTGAAAAGGTGGCAGTCCTCTCCAGCCTCCGCTCACTAAATCAAAACGCACTATTGAGTCTAGAGCCACGAGATGCATAATAAGATCTCATAGGGACACGAATCATTTCTACACTGGTTGTTCAACATCAAGGACACCAGTTGTAAACTCATGAGTCCTACGCAGATCTTAGCAATCTGCCAGAACATTTATGAGAGAATTTACGAATGTAATTCTCAATGATTGAATGGAAATTCCTGCCAGGGTCAACATCAAACAGCCCTGAAAGCAGGTCACTTCGGTAATTCCCTGTGGATTACGATTAGTGGTCACGGCAGTTTCAAACGGTCTACAGTCGTGGAGTGATCTCCAGCGACTCACCTAATCGTTGATGTGCTACGGTTCGATCTTAAAAAGCCCTCTGTGGGTTTTCGATTAGGAACGGTCTTGGTAAGGATTAGAGAGAGTTTTCACACTATGCTGTTAACAATCTCGAAGTCCGAACCTGTAAGTATCGGTTGATTTGTTGCTAACTATCGTATGCAGGAACTTCTGACGATTGTAGCTGTGGAATGCTGTAGCTGGTTGCTGTTGTAGCTGGTTGCAGAAAAGATGTCAATCCTCTACAACATGTTCACACTACATCATCATCTTAAACAAAGAAGTCATGATCAATCTAAAAAGACCTTCAACACTTCTTCCGCAACTCTGAAGCTAAAGATCATGATCCAGAAAAGTGTGAGCATGTCGACACAACATACACAATCCATTACCACATGTTCACTCTACTCCATCATCATATTCAAAGAAGTCATGACAACCTAAAAGACCTTCAACACAGATTCTGCAAACTCTGATGCTGAAAGTCATGACCCTGACTAGAGTGAGCATGTCGGCTCAAAGAATAACACATCACGTGGTGACATACTGCTGAAAGATGACATGAAGACAAATGTTGGATGATAAACTCGAAGAATTCTCAAAATCATTCAAGACAAAGGAAAAGTCATCAAAAGTCCACTACTGAATGCACAATGTTTCAAGACAATGAAGAATCAAAGACTACGAGCTATGAAGACAAGTTCAGAAGACAAAATGCTAGAATTCAAAATATTATTTCTGGGGTGACCTCCCTTAGGGGGAGATTGTTAGGAATATAAATATTCATATGAAGGTTCGGTCACCCCGATTATCTATTTAGCATTTACATAGCTCGTAGGCTTATTTATATTAGCTTAGCAATATTAGTATTAATATTAATAGTATTAATCGTATTTATATTTGTGGAGTGGGTCGGGGCTTTCCCCACTGTCAGCTCACTCCACAGCCCACTAGGGGCACAAATATTAGTAAGTATATAAACCCTTCCCACACATGGGAAGGGTGGAACTCTTGTTACATTCACACACACTTAATCTAATATTCAAGGTTTTCTCTCAAGAGTCTCCCTCTTTCTCTCTCTCTAGTTCATCTCATCTCTCTAACTCTAAACCATGGATCTAATCTTCCATGAACCAAGACCACCCGAATCATCCACACAATCAAGATAGGTATTTCCTACAATCTTCAAAAGTTATCGGAAACTCTTGTATAAGAGTTTATCGAGATTGCGAATAATTATCGCAAATGCCTAATTATCGCAAATGCCATAATTATCGCAAATGCCACAATTATTGCAAATGTGATTTTTTTAGACTTTGATCAATTTCCTCAAATATCTCTTCAATATTTATCGAAATGGATCAAATTTTATAGAAATTGGTCATATCTTGATAAATTCTGTGCTCAAGCATGTAAATACCAATCATAACTGCAAAAAAGGATCACTTGTGTGGAATACAAGTTTTTACATCAACTAACAATCATGTATCCTGCATATTTGTACTTGATTGTTATTACAGAAAAACATCAATGGCTGCACCACAACAACAACCTCTTCCAACACTCACTAAAGAAGAAGTTTTTCCTCATGGGTATTCTTTTGAGATTGGGAAAAACAATGCGCGGGTAGAACTTGACAAGATTAAGTGCTCTGAACCAAGCTGCCAAATTGCTGTAGAAATTCTCAAACAACATGAGTGCAGAGATCTTCTTGACAGCTCAGATAGCATTCCAGAATTCTACATACATCAACTCTGGGACACCTTCAAGCTGAGTAGTGATGACAAGTTTTTCACATGCACCCTGGATCGTAAGAAGGTCAGAGTTACACCAAGTCACCTCCGCAAAGCCTTAAGCCTTCCAAGTGCACCTGAACCTGCCAATCAATACTACCCGACTCCATCAGAATCTGAAATTATGCAGTTCCTTGAAGATATTGGTTATGATGTTCAACCCGATACACCGTTAACCAAAATCTCTAAAGTCAATGCTAAATACATTCCACAGCCATGGAGAACTATCTTCTACATCGTAACACGTTCAATATCCGGTAGAGATAGTGGCTTTGAACACCCAAGACTGCCTCATCTTCAAGTCTTCTAGGGGTTCGTGCATCAGGAAAAGATTGACTTTGCTGCTCTTATTTGGGAAGATATGGTATTCCAAATGCGGAAAGCTTTCAGACAAATCCCTTTCATACATTACACCAAAGTTCTCATCAGTCATCTGCTAGACGTACATGTGGACATTGATCGACGTCTTACCGATCGAGAAATGCATCTGTACAAGATGGATAAAACTTTCCACAATGTCTACTTTCCCACAGGGAGCACGCATAAACAAGGAGCTAGACTGCCTGAATTTTTGATGACTGAAGAAGTAAAAGAAACACAAGCCTATCTTGAATATGATAAGGCATTCAAAGAAGGTAGTGTGGGACGTTCTAAACTTAAAGAAGGGTCAGGATCAACCAAGACCCGTTCTAGAAGCAAGAATAAGACTGGAAGTGCGTCTAGTGCATCAAAATACCCACAGAAACAACCAACTCTCAAGAGAAAATTTCCTGGTAAACCCAAGCCAAAAGTTGAACCAGTTGGAATAATTGATGAAGATTCTGATTCTGAGGCAACAGAATCAGAACCAGAGATCCCTGTTAGAATGACTGAAGCAGAGGCTGAATTTCAAACTCAGCTCAACTTGGAATATGCACAAAAAGTCAGTTTGAGGTCAGTTAAAGAGGATGAAGACAGAAGAGCAAAATTGACAGTTGAGAAACAAATGGAGTATGAAATGAAGAAAGGAGCAGGAGGATCAGGAACCGTTCAAGAAGCAGCTTCGACCCACACTAATCCGGTTAATCAACCCGGAGGGTCTGGAGTAGCTACATCCATGATTCAGCCTGATACGGTTATTCAACCCGATAAGGCTGAATCTGTCATTCCTCAGGAACCAAGTTCGGTTAATCAACCCGACTTGGAAGTACAAGCTCAGAAAGAGAAGGAGAAAGATCAGGAGAGCAACATCGTCTTAACTGATAAAGAAATTTCAAACTCCATGTTTGATAATGATCAGGGGGAGGAACAACACCATCATGACAATATGGACTGGAATCCTGAAGATGAAAAGGAAATTCTTGGTAATAACACAACTAAAGCTACAAATGAACTTGAGGAAGAAATGGCCAGACAATCGGAAACAGAAAGGAAAATAAATGAGGATATAGCTCAAGCTAACTTGGAAGCCGATAGCTACATCCGTTCTCCATCAGTTCCTCCACCTGAACTTGCTATGGTTGTTCATAACCCTCAACAGGAGCAGAAATCTCCACCAGTTCAACCTTCACCCGTATCATCACCTAAACCAAACACACCTCCTAAGTCACCTCCTCACACTCAAACACCTCCATCTTCATCTCCAAAGAACTCAACATCAATTCCTTCACTTACTCAATCATCATCAAGATCTACATCACCTAAAGCAAAAGCAACAATTTCTGAACAAATCTAATCTGCAATAAAAGGTAAGAATGTGAGAAGAATAGCTCGAGTGACTAGAGTGGAGGTTGTCTCACCTGCTGGAAAGAAACTCAAGAAAGCAGTTAAACTCGCCCAAGCTAAGAAAGTTAACCAAACGAGTGCACAACTGGGTGAGATGCAAACCTTATTCAAGAATTTGTCTCAACAAATAGAAGAGATGCAGGAGACAAAGATGAAAATGGATGAGTTTCTAGCTTATGATGTAGGCGATAAAGTCAAAGCCAACACGAGACATTATGTCAAGAAGTTTCTGCCAGATATTCAGGAAAATATTGAAGCTCACATCAACGCAACAGTAGATGAGAAGATTAAAGATCTTGCACTCCAACAGAAACATCTTCTGGAATATTCAGTGAAAGAACTTCAAGACGCCCTCTTCACCAAATTGCTTGCAAAATCCACCCTCAACTACACTGAAATGCCCATCCTGGATGCTATTCGAGCCAACATGGAATCATGTAAGACTGCAGCTGATAAAGGCAAGCATCAACGTGATAATGATGACCAAGATCCAGACACCACAACAAAGAAACAAAAGACTGGTAGCAGATCTGGGATTCACATTGCAGAGCCCACCGGAACAACTACAACATCCTCTCAACCTCCAAAGAATCCTGAATCTGGTCCGACAGCAACAGAACATCATTATGAGCACTTCTCCATAGAAAACGTAGATTTTCAACCACAAGAGGATCAGCCACAATCACCACCACCATCACCACCAAAATCAAACCCATCAAGCAGCAAGAAAACTTCCAAAGAACCAGCTGTTGTCACATGGCTTGATGATGATAAAGATGTGAACGGCAATGAATGGTTTGATTAACTTGCCAGTGCTCAGATCCAAGACGACGAAGATTCTAAGGTTGAAGACAGTACGTTTGAATTTGCACACAAAATCAAACAAACTCTATGTAACACCCCAACCCGACAAGGGTAGAGATATCACATTATGGCGACATTTCAAAGCATTCATACATATACACAGCGGAAGCCATAAAACATCATAAATAAATAAGCCAAGTCAACATGACTTGAATCCAATACAAAAGTCTCACAAGATAACGAAATAATTCAAAGGAAATACATAATGAAATGAATCCATGATCAAAATGTCTAAACAAATGGCAAGACTAGGGTAGGACATCATCTAAGGTAAAAGCTTCAGCTAACTCTCATCCCAAGCATAAAATCCATCTCCCAGCTAGATACCTGCCGCACACGAAAAAGAAAACGTGCGGCTGAGCTTACCAAGCTCAGTGAACAGATACATAATACAAAGCAAGGATAACGAAACCGAAACATAATGAGGCACTGGGAAATATCATAAGGTATAATCAAAGCAAAAGAGTAATAAGGAAATATAGGATAGTTATCTACCACGAGCCCATAACTCAAAGTCAAAATCATAGTCTCAAGGTCATAAGCTCACAATCAGAGGGGATACCTCTCAGGCAACCAGATAATATGAGGGGTGTCCTCATGTATCAAAAGGGTGGAGTAGCTAGCTCCCCTAAATGTGAAAGGCATGTATTGCACACAGTACCAGTCACCTCAAAGTCATACTCAAAGTCATAGTTAAATCCACTAAACATATAAATCTAGGATTGCAACCCATACGCCCCCAAACTCAAAGTCATCCCAACATCATAGTAGCCATGGCAGAAAATCATAAAAGGGACGGTGTGAGAAATCACTCCCCCACACGGGAGTCATGCCAGTGGTGCATCACAGACATGGCCAGGTTACCTTCCTGGCTAGGTAACATAAATGGCTCGGGTATCAAACTAAGAGTCATGTCTCAAAATCATAGCACAAGGTCATATATCAAAAGGTGCATCTCAAGGTCCTATCAAAAGTAACATCAAAGGTTCATTTAAAAGGGAACATAGCAATGGCTTGGGAAATCTTAACTGAATCATAACTCAAAATCAATGTATAAGAAAATAAGAACCCTTACTGAAACAAGGGCAGAGTATCTGTACCTTATGAAGAAAGCACAAATAGTAATAAGCACAGGAATAGGGGACAGCTCAAAGTCTCTCCTTCTTCACACCTAAAGGAGTAGAAGAGAATTACAAATGATTCTTAACTTCATGTTTAGTTTGTCTTTTCATTTTAGGTAGTTCAAGGTTCATAAGGTTATTATGGTTGTTTTAATCCTTTAAGGGTTTATTAAGTATTTAGGATAAGTTGAAGGACCAATTGCGTAATTATCATAAGCTTAGGGTATAAAGTGTAATTATTGTAAAGTTACAGGTTCTTACAAGTTTAGTCCTTTAGTATTATCAAAATAACCATATAGACCCTCTAATGTTTGAATATAAATACTTAACACTTTTTAAATAACAAAATACACTTTTTCAGGTTTTAGTCATGTTCTGGACCTGTTTTATTTAATTAAAGAATCATAGTAGAACTCCGAAATAAAATCTACAAAAATTCACAAAGCTTCCTCAATATTCCTAGTATTTATCATAATTTTTCCAGATTTTATTGATTAGTTTTGGTATGAATGAAAAATCCATTTTTACAACCTGTCCCAGAAACATGTCTGATGGAACACCCGATAAGTTATCACTTCATTACCCCTTCATAAAAATTCAAAAAAATATAAAAAAATTCCAGCTACTAATAAACATCCCAAAGTTTACCCAGATAAAAGGGCTCTTTCTAACTCGAACGGTTTGGAAATTAAAATTCAAAAACCCGAACGGATTTTCCAGACTTTTAAACACGACTGGACACATGATTTTCCAAAAATCAAAAAGTGACCTTACAAGCCTCTAAAAATTACAAACTAAATTTCTCCAGGTAGCTATTTCATTGAACTACAATCTAGACTCCAGAAACATAAAAATATACGTTCATATCATCAATCCACAGCCGGTTAAAGTCGACTAAAAATTCAGTTCAGAATCAGTTATCACAGAACCATGATTATCTTAGGGTTTTCGTCATGCAAATCATTTGTTCTTGACACCAAACGTTTTTATGTGAGTCCATACATATTTAGGTCATCTCATATCAGTTTATTACACATCCAAATCGAATTAATCACCACCCAAAACAGTAAGTCGATCCATGTTCTAGTTTTTTAGGGTTTCTTTACTTTCTATGATTTCATGTGATAAGTTTTTTACTCTAAGATTCTAATAGAACAATAATAAGTGAACAAGGATCATGAAAAAGGGATACAATACCCTCGTAGACCACGAAGAACACGAACACAAGGAATCAAAACACCACACGAAACTTTTCTTCCTCCCTCTCCTCTTTTGGCCGATCGATCAAGAACAAAAACAAGGAAACATTAGGGTTTTTGGTAAGAAAACAATTCACAAGGGTTTGAGGCTTGAAGAACATGTTACCTTAAGATGTTTGACACAAGAATGGAACAAAAAAACAACTCTCTCTTGGTCTCCTATATGTCTCGACAGCAGCAGAACAAAAGACAGCAGCAGAAACTTTTCTAGGGTTTCTTTTGATGTGTTTCTTGTGATGATCGGTGTATAAAGGAAGGAACAAATGGATTGGGCTGTTTTTAGGTAGTTTGGTCGTGGGTTTGGATGAGGGGGAGAGGGATTGGGTCGGCCTATAAGCCCAACACAAAACGTCTATGTCCAAGTTTCATTAATTCTCTTGTTTCTTAAACATTACTTACACGTAACTATTTTTGGAACAAAAATAAATATATACTTGTTGAGGTTTCGGTTCAAATAACTAAGTAATGTGTTACCAATATTATTGGTAGCTCGTATAATTATATAATGGTTCCTCGTAATCATTTCAAGTCGCATTTGTTTCGTTTTCATACGTTTTGTGATTTATTTGTAAGTTATATGTGTTTTAATTAATTTTCCAAGTATGAGGGCATTTTGGTCTATTAATATGTTTTAGATTTTCGGGTTTTACACTCTAAAGGTGAAGAAAATGACAAAGAGGGGACTTCGTAGGATCAAAAATGATGCCTTCATTCTTCTTAAAGACAAATCTGCAAATGCGGCTGAGCTGGAGTATCACCTTGAAAACATTGCTCGTGCAATGTCAAGTGAGTTTGACTGGACGAATCAAGACATACTCAGGGTAGGTGGCCTTGACAACAAAAACCGTCCGTACATCACAGACTGGACCAAGCCACTACCTATGATCAGAAAACCTCATGGAACTTCAGAAATCCCCTTCCAGTTCTTTTTCAACAAAGATCTTGAATTACTCATGCATGGAGCATCAAGCAAAACGAAATATGCAACTTCAATTACCTTCACTCCTGCAACAAGTTACCAAAATCCTGCCATTGAGGAAGCTGCAATTCACCAGAAGATCTTCATCAAACAACAAGTGATCTATGATCGTGATGCTGAATTAGGAATCCATCACTGGTATGATGAAAGGAAGACCTGGTACAAGTATAAACTCAGCCAAAAGTCTCATGAACAAGTCTACAGTGACCTCAGGATCATGGCAGTGATTAGTGTTTCAGGATCGAAGAAGTATGATTACACATTCCTATCTGCGATCACCGTCAGACGACATGACAACCAGATCTACTCGTTCTCAGAAGTAGATTTTCCTGACTTGAGTCTCAATGATATTGAAGACTTATACCTTATCAAAATACAAGGAAAACTGCAACATCTTTCTACCGATCTTCAGTATGCTTTTAGTACAGCCATCTGCCACTTCATCCGAAGAACGATAATCAAAGAACGAGTAGAAGATCTTCAGTTAGGAGTGGAAAGTTATCAGCAGAAGTTGAATCTCGTTGAGCCCATAATGTTCTTGGATAACAACCGCGATGCTCAATATACCATGAAGAAATACCCAGTCTTTGGGTTCGTCTACAGAAGTGCAACACATACAAACCATTTCATGTCATTCCACGAGATTCATAAATTCTGTGACGATACGCTGAAAAGCGTTAGAGATGGGTTAGTTCTTCACGTTCGCGATCATGAGTTGAAAAAGTCAACAAGGTGGACACATAATGAGCTCAAACAAGTGATGCAGTTCGTCTTGAAGATTGAAAGAAGGTTGTACCGGAGGGATCAGATTAGGTGACTAGAGAGTTATGTGGGTGGTCGTCCACCATTTCCTATCAGACTATATCAAAGGACGGACCCAAAATTCACAAAGTTTAACAAAGGAGGTTGATGTAAGCATTTGAGTTCATAATTCATCAATTCTTATTTCATTATTCTTAACATATACCTGTGACATTACGGCTTGTGTACACATAACAGTGCACAACCCGGACCCTAAAGAAAGGACCCTGAGGTACGCTTCAGTGCCTCAATCCTGATCCAAGGAGCGAAAGCTTCTTTCCTATGGAGCAGAATTAAACCAGAATGTTTTCTAAGTTTTTCCAAACATTCTGCTCATAAGAACAAGTATTCCCTCGTCAAGGGGGAGTATTTGAAAATATAATCTTTGTTCTAAAATATAAAAGTTCTTGAAATTCTTCCCTAAAACTCAAAAACAGCATATTTTAATCATAAAAGTTTTTCAAAAACATCATGAGTATGCTATTTTTGAGGGGGAGAAGGAAAATATGATTAAAATATGGTGTCTCATTGCTGGAATTTTATAAATGCTCGACTCAGAATTGACCCTCGAATTGACGATAGGAAAAGTCAGTAGTCGAAAAGACATGTCCCAGATGGGTAATAATTTCAAGCCAATTTATCTGGTGATGTAAACGTGTCTCTCAACGGACGTGTCTGAGTAGAATGTACCAATTTCGAGCGATTTTCCTTGAATATGATTTGGATGGGTAATAATTTCAAGCTAGTTCTACTAGTGATGTAAGCGTGTCTCGCGACGATCATGTTCATTGAAAAATCAATCAATTCAAAAGTGCCTACTCTCCCCGGCATGTGCAAATTTCAATTAAAGACATATGAGCACATGTTAAGGGGGAGTCTTTCTGAAAATCACAAAACTCTCAAAGTGTTAACAAAATATGTTTTCACAATCATAAACACTTTGAGAGATTTTCAAAAGGTTTGGTTTATGGCATCAATAGGATAGTCGTGGAGTTATAAGGTGACTAAGGTTAGGAACAACCGTCCTATGATCCGCTAGAGCCGGAGGGATCTACCCAAGGATAATACCGATAGTTTAGAACTAGAAAGTCCTAGGTATGATTAGAAAGGAGATATGAAATGAAAGGAGAAAGAAGGGGTTGAAGAATTAAAAAGAAAAGTAAAGAAAAGGGTGAAAAGAAATAGCCCTCCATTTATTCAACCTTAGGGCAGACCCCGGGTTCAATTCATAATCTACCGGTTGATGGGCATCACTGGTATTGAAGACAAAAGACGTAATGGACCCAGTGACGCACTACACTAACCTTCTAGCCACTTAGGTGTCTCTTAAAAGGCACTTGTTTCATTTCACACGGAGAACCCTTAATCATCTATCGACCTCTCACTACGAGATGTGTTGATATTGAAAAGGAGGCACTCGGCTCCATGCCTCCGACGACCAAACAAATATGCACTAATTGAGTCTAGCGCCATGAGATTCATCAAAGATCTCTTAGGTACACTTAGTATTACAATGTTGTTCTACATCATGGGCATCAGTTGTAAATTAGGAAAGTGTCCTTCGCAGATCTTAGCAATCTGCTAAGAACATTCATGAGAGAAGTCACAATTGTGATTATCAATGATTGAATGGAAATCCTGCCAGGGTCAACATCAAACAGCCCTGACAGCAGGTCACTTCGGTAACTCCTTGTGGGTTACGCTTAGTGTTTGCTCCAAACGGTCTACAGTCGTGGAGTGATCTCCAGCGACTCACTGAATCGTGGGTGCACTTCGGTGTGTCCGTGTTATCCCCTTTCGGGGGAATCCGGTTCAGAACGGCCTGGGTCAGGACTTGAGAAAGTATTCACACTATGTTGTTGACGATCTCAAGTCTGAGTCTGTAAGTACCGGTTGGTTCGTGTTGCTGCTGCTGCTGCGAAGGATCATGAAGACCTGGAGTTCTACCACCATCAAGACTCCATCATGCTCATATCCTGAAGATTAGTTCTCACAAAGACTCATGACAGCAAAAGTTCAAAGTTATTAAAGAAAAGTCAAAGATCAAGTATGTTAATCTTTCACAAGTCTAAGTTCAAGCTTATGAAGAGAGAACTACGTAATGTATGAAGAGCAAAAGTCAAAGATCATATGAGCATGATGGAAACAACGTGAAGACACCATTACCAAAGACCATTGGAGATTGGCAGATTGAGACAACATCATAACATTTCAAAACAAGAACAAAAGAACAAAGATTATGAAGACGTTTGAAGCCAATGAAGCAAAGATGACGTCAAGCAACCTTGATGACCAAGACTTAGGGGGAGATTGTTAGGAACACGTTTTATTTAATATGTCAAGTCTTGTTCATTTCATTTAAAGTGTTGCTTGATTAAGGACTTTAAGTTAGATTTAAGGTTCGGTCCATTAGAAGTCCATGGGCCAGCCTTCTTATCATTTTTCCTTCTAGAATACTTCATGTAAGAGTTGCCCTAAATGTTGCCTATAAATAGAAGGCAAGGGCACTCATTCTAGTTGTTGGTTTTTCATTTCTTGTACCGAACCTTTTCTCCTGTATCGTGTGAATGATAAGCCTTCCATTTTCCTCTTTATTTCTCTTCTCATACTTAGCTTATTAGCTTATTCTCTATTCGTAGCTTATTTAGATAAGTAGTAGTGTGTGTTTAGCTTTGGTACGTGTGTGTTGTTGAGATAATTACGACCTATCAAACACCCAATGTGGTCATTCGCAAATAGCAGCCAAATGACTGTTAACTAATCTGATCCATTATTAGTTGCCTAACAATTTGGCTTTTTCATGATCAACTTGCTTAGCACAACATAATCTACTTCTATGTTTGTACTTTAGTCATGCCCAAATTAGATGTATATACTTTAACATATGTAGAATGTTTGCATTATTTATGCATCAACGCATGCCATTATTAGATATTTAGAATGATTAATCTAATCATTTGCTAAATTGCCACATCAAGAAGTGAAAAACTCTTACATTTCTGAATCACAATTAGGCCAACGACAACATAAAAATTTATCTTTATAAATCAACAAGGTCTAAGGCTATTTTAGTTATCGACACTTGAATCTACAACGTTATAGTTTATGGTTCACTCAAATAGCAAAGACCATTTTGACTTTGATACTTAGCTATGGTGAGGGCTGCTTTGCACCCTATGGTGTGGTGTGGCTGTGGTGCGAAACCAAACAAAACAAACACACCCCAAGTTGTAACAATAACGTCAACAGGTTTATTCTAACAATAACATCAACAGGTTCTTATTCTAACACAAATTAATCACTATAAATTTTTGGCGGCGACATGTCCCCGCTAACACATAAACACAAAAAAACAAAAATAAATAAATAATAATACCTCTTGGTCTCAACAGTGGGCTCTCGTTTGTGGTCTCAGCTTGGTCTCGATTGGTCTCGGCTAGTCTCGGCTGAACTGTGGTCCCGGCTGTAATGTGGTCTCGAAAGGAAAAAAATCAAAATAATTAATAAAAATCAAAAACTAAAAACAATTAACACAAAACTAATAACAAAAAATTAACAATAAATAGAATTAACACAAATTAACAGCAATTAATAAAAATTGAAAAAAATTAACAAAAATTAACCTGTATATTGTGGTGAATATGAGAGTAAGAAAGGAGAAGAGAATAGAGAGAATCAAAGAATGAGAGGGGTTTAGGAAAGAATGAAAAGGGAGAAAGTCGATGGTAGCAGCAGCAGATGAGTGTGGGTGTATTGTGGTGAAGATGATGGTGCTGTGGTGAGATGGTGGTGATGTGGTGGTGCTGTGGTGGTGATTAGTGGTGTTGGTGGAGATGCTTGTGATGTGGAAGTCGATGGTAGCGCAATAGCAGATGATCGAGTTATTTATTTTTATTTATTATTTTATTATTATTATTATTATTTTACCAAGTGTTAAAGCAGATCTGATAATAATGGAGGCTAGATTTTAGCGATTATAATTGGCGGGGACATGTCCCCGCTAAAAGAAGATTTGTCTTTTAGCCAGACTTTTTGGCGGGGACACGTCCCCGCTAAAAGTTTTAATTATTCGCCAAAACCTTTGGCGGGATAAAGTAAATGCTACGTGGGAAAAACATTTTTTTTTGTGAAATCTTTCGGCGGGGACATGTCCCCGACTCTTTTATATTATTGTAACTAACTAAAATCAATATTAATTCTTTTAAATTTAACTAAAATATTTCAAAATCATATTTAATTAATTTAAAACTTTTTAAAATTATTTACATAACTTTTACCTAATAGAAAGTCGCTTAATTCACAAAAGTAGCTTAATTTTCTGGGCCATTTTAGGAAAGCGACTTTTTTGGGGCCATTTTGAGAAAGCGACTTTTTTGGGGCCAAAAAAGCCCAACACTTTACTAGACCGGGCTATTTTTAGAATTGCCCCTATAAAAATTATGATACAAATCTACCAAGTACAAGTACAAGATACAATTCATTATTTTTAAGCGTTATGGTGAAAAACCGAGATGTATGACAATACCCGTAGATTTTCTTGCTTGAGTAACATTTCTAAACACCTCACGAAAAAGAAACGAAGTATAATTCACTCAATCACTCATTTATTTAGGTAGTGGAGTATATATAAGGGAAATCACACTCATTGCTCAGTCATGATCCGTTTATTACCATAGGCTTGTACAAGAAACAAAACTCTATCGACGTGGCGTAAGCGCCAAGTGTAAACATCTAAAGAGGTCTTTTATTCGGGTTGTAACGTTTGGCTTAAGGGTTTTTACCAGGCTTGTGTTTAAATATCTCATACAAGAACATATTAGATCACTAGCGCGAATTCTTGATTTACTCGAACAACGGATGGTCACTAGGGCATATCTTGGATTGCTGGCGCGCTATTCACATAACGGATGGTCACCAAAATACACATAACGGATGGTCACGTCTTAGCACATTGGCTAATCGATATCTCAAACATACTTCATCTTCCTTCATCTTCATAATAATATAGCACATTGGCTATAATTGTCATCACATATATTTTTTCTTTCTTTTTTTTTTCTTCGATGATTTATTCATTCATTTTTTATTTTATTTTTTTCACCTTTTTTTTCAACCTTTCTTTCATACATCACATCTCCCTCACACTTCGCATAAGCATACACCACAAAAATACAAAATATGAAGCGGACCCTCTCCATCTTCGTCGGAATGGCACACACGAATAAAAAAGTGTGGCTAACTAATAATCATAAAAAACAATCCAACATACCAAGCAACTAGCAACCCATCATTTAGACTTTGACAAAGGGTAAGGCTAAGGTTTAAAGTGTAAAATATTTTTGTATTTTTCTGGATTTAATCAAAAATGAAACGGATGGCTCGGAGGGTGTAACTAAGGGTATTGTGGAAAACTAGAAGGGGGAGTTGAATAGTTTTACCGTTTCAAAATTAATTCACTTTGTTACTTTATGTTATTTCAAAGGAAACAATCACAAACAAATATTCACACAATATATAAATGAAAAGTAAAGAGAGGAAAGATCAAACCACACAACACGGATGTTTATAGTGGTTCGGCTACAAGGACTCTCTTCATTGCCCTACTCCACTCCTCGAGCCTCTAACTCGAGAGTTATCCTTCACTAAGAAACAAACTCTCTTCTAGGTGGAGAAAACCTTTACACGTCACTTACTTCCTTTTCCAGTACTAAGCTAAACACCGGGTTCTATTTCAAGGTAGAACCAACCTAACGTCGCCTATACAATTACCGACACTAAGCTAGATGTCGAGTTCTTTACAACGGTACAACCACTCTCATTTGGTTCTTTCACAAGGGTACAACCACTCCCTACACTCTTTGTGTTTTGTGGACAAAAACACTAACCACACTCACTGAGATAAGTGATACAAATGATGATGTGTGAATTACAACTTATATCACACAGTAACTTATGCTAAAGGTTTACACGTCTGTGTTGAACCTTGATGCTTAATCTCCTTTGCTACAAAAGGAAAGATCAATGAAATGAATGAATGATAAATGTTAGATGATATGTAAATGAATGAGTATGAATGTTAGGCTCTATGAGTGATGGTGTGTCCAAATGATCAGCTTGCTATTTATAGGCAAGCTGGTGAACAGCCGGCGGATCCGGCGGATCCCATAAAAGGGATCCGTCCTTTATGTCGATTGGTTCCGCCAACTTGACAGCAACATAACAGCTAATAGTTTTGGAAATCTTTCCAAATCCAGCTATATCCTCCACACCATTGTCAAGTCAGATCAAAATCTTCCAAAGTCAACTATCTTGCTTGAAGATCTAGCCAAGATATTATGTATGATGCATGCCATGATGTCATTGTATCATTTTAAAAATAAAGTTTCCTTTTAAGGAAATAAACTAGTAGATGTGTAAAATGTAATTCTAAGTAAACTTGTGAAATGTAAAATGTGTTTTAAAGAGACTTTAGCTAGCATTTATAATTTGCTAAAGGATATACTTTGTAATTGTCATTAACAAAACTAAGTAAAGATCGTAAAATATAAATAGCGTTTTTAGGACGATATTTGTATTAACAATCTCCCCCTTTTTGTTGATGACAAAACATAAAGTATATTTTTGAGCAAAGGAATAAATATAGCATGAGTTCTTTAAAATATAGATTAAGTTTGTTTTATTTGAGTTTAAAAACTCTTTTTATGCAAAAGTTTATGTACTGTGATGATTCACAGTTATGCAAATTTAATCCTTTCTCCCCCTTTTTGTCGAAACATAAAGAAGAGTTGCATAGCGAAATGCGATTTTGAGAACTTTAAGAGCTCCCCCTTGTTTGATACTCCCCCTAAATGGAGTAACAAGGTAATGATGCATGATCCTACAAAAAAAATGGTTAGAAAAATAAATGCTCCCCCTCGATGTATACTCCCCATTACAAGAGTCCCAACGTATACATTAAAAGGGTATGAGATGCTGCAAAAGAGATGTTAGTTGTGAATAGCCTCAATGGAGAAGCATAATGCATATGATATGTTCATTCAAATAAGAATGATAATCTAGTTGACTTTAAAAAGTCAAAATGTAGTGTCTGATCAAAATTTTGTACCTAAAGTACAAGTGATCAAACTAGAATATAGATTCCAAATAGCTATATAATGATGTTAGTTACCTAACTAATGATAATATGCTTTATGTTGATCACTCATAAGCATAAAAACATCACATTCATTCATTGAAAATTATGTGACAAAAGTCACAAACATAATATGATGTTACATGAAAATGAAAAATACATCCTAAAAAATAAAAAGTCCCACAACAACATCTCAAAGGTCCTATATAATGAGACTAAAATTCTCCTATTGAGGAGGATGAGAGATGGCGTTTAGACGCTCAAGAATGTGGTTCAAAATGAACCTCATTTCATTTTGGAGCTCGTGCACCAAAATGTTTGTCCTTTGAGCTATGTGAGCGGTTCTTTCACACATGTTGCAATCATGGCGAGCACAACCGGGCGGGAGAGTAGACTCATTTGGTTGTCGTGGTGGTGGTTGTGATTGGTTGTTGGGTGGTGGTGATTGTGCTTGTTCATTGGTTGGTGGTGGTATTTAAAGGGAGTTCATGAGGATGTTTTGGAGGTCCATGGCTTCATTGAGGCGGTGATCTACCATACCCAAGAGAGTGTAGAGACGGTTGAGCTCTTCACTAATCTCCTCTTGGGTTTGAGGCAAATTGATCCACATTGCCTCATCTATGGCAATGAGAGTTGATGTGGGTGAGAGAGGTGGTATTTGAGGTTGAGATGATGGTGCATCATGGTATAAAGGACCATGGATATCCAAAAAAATCGGATGAAAAAGCATAGGCTCTTGACCGTCAAAGGTCATGGGTGGAGGATTGTTTGATCTTGGTGGGAGATCCTCCAAGTCATCAAGGTATGGATGAGGTGATGTAGGTGGAGTCCTAAATAGCTCCATGGGTTGGAGTTTGGGTGAGTTTGGGTGTGATTGAGATTTGACAGTCTGTGATGGAGCGGGTGGTGGTGTGGTTGCTATTGGAGTTACGGATGGAGGTGGAGTTTGTATGACAACTTTGGATGGTGTAGGTGTGGATAAAGTAAGGAAATTGTCACTTGCTATAGGAGATGAGATATTAAGAGGAGATGATTCCTCTGATGATGAGTTATCAAGATTTATGAAGCAACAGGGCTTAACACTTATGCGGGCAGTGCGTTTTGGTGGTCTAGAGGTGGAGGAGTTGGTTGATTTGGTCATGGTGAGCTAAGAGAAGTAAGATGTACAGGTTGTATGTTGTGAAGAAGGTGAATGAGTGAGTTTTGCTCTAAGTTGTGATCTTAATATATAGGCAGATCGTTTATAGAAACTAGTGTTTGAATTTGATGTAAATCCAATAGAGAATTTTGGTTCCTAATGATTTGGAACAAAAATTTGTGCAAATCACATCACATAAGTCAATCCATAGAACTTATGTTGAGTAATATGAAGAAGATATGCAGTAAATGCAAAGAGATAGTGGAAAAGCTTCTGATGTGATGTTCCCACGGATTTGAAGGATCCCTAAAAAGGGTTCCTTGTTTGTATAGGAAAGGTAACTCACTCCTTAAATTTCAAAATTCAAATTTTGGTGGGAAATGTTGTTCTTAAGTTTCTAAGAGTTTCTAAATCATTCTAAGATGTATAATGATCAGTGAAATTATTCTAAAGAATACTAGAAACTAAAATCTAAGAATCGGGATGAGTCAAAAAGTTTAAGAAGTTTACTGTTATACCTGCGGATCCAATCGACAAGGCGTGCGGATCCAAATTTTTGGATCCGCCTGATCCGCAGGTTGAAAAATGGCGGAGCCAACACTAACACATGGCGGATCCAAAATGAGGGATCCGCCAGATCCGTGAACCAAAACTACTAAAACTAAACAGAGAGATGTGCATATTGTTCGTTTTTCGACGAAAACCCGAAAATTCTCCTGGAGCATATCTATCATCTAATATGTATTGCAGAACAAACAAATATGATAATACTAACACATGTTTAATCATAGATTAATCCGTTCATAGAAACTTACCTTATGATGAGTTAAGCCAAACATAGGCTTAAACTCAGAAAATTGATAACATCAAGTGTTATCGACCTGCAATTCTTAGTTAGTTCAGATACACATCAAATATCATCATAACAAGTTAAGAAACAACCATTATTAATACTACATTGTCTAATAATGTTTAGAGCCAAACACTCCGTTAACTCAACTTCTTCTTCAATTTCTTCATGCCCTTATGAAGCTTCATTACCCAACGTCCTAAATTTTTCACCATTCCTTTGATGTTGCGATACTCGGCTGATTCATTAGGGATTGGTGGAAGTTGGGTCAAGTACTCCGGAGGGGGAATCCTAGAGTTTGGCATTCCATCATCGTCACTCATAGATGATGATGATGATGATGTTTGACCACGAGGACGTTTGCCCTTGTCAACCGCTACCCTAAAGTCGCTCAAGGGAACGAAGGTGCGTTCTATCTCATCATATTCAGGAACAAATCCTAATGCATTTCTAGGAATGGGTGCAAAAGCTCTAAAGAGACGGGTCAAAAGCATTCCATAAGGCAATGCCATTTTTCCTTGAATTGGAATATCGGCCATTCTCTTGGCGATATAGTAAGCAAGGTTGAAGGGTTGATGGGTTGACACATTATACATCATGTGGCAAAGACAAGCATTGATGTGATCGCGGTTTCCTACCGTGCACATGACATTGGCCCTTAAGACTTCTTCCATTTTCCTAAATTCGGGCTTTAGTTCATTCAGCTCCATAGCAAATAGATCTCTAGGAACATATTTCCCTCGATACAACCTTGTTGGGTTGTTCCTAGGTATGAAGAGATGTTGACGAATGATTTCTTTTGAAGTTAAGGGAGTGGCATATGGTGCCGTTCGTTCAAGATTTGACTCAAGAATGGTCAATGACCATTTATCAGAATAGACACTCGTTCCATGACTTGGAACTCCTATGACTTCTCCAAATTGATTTAATGGGATATTGAATTGATGTCCATTGACGCTAAAGCGAATGTTCATGTAACCTTGATCGTTTGACTCTAGTTTGACACTAGCATAGAATTCTAAAATGAATCGAGGAATTAATGGTTCATCGATATCTAGGAGGGAATCGAAGTGAATAGCCGCTAGTTGCTCCCTAAGATAGGTTCCTTCATAGAATCAGGGGTCTACAAACCTACCCTCATGTACGTAGTGTTTTTCTAGAGCCTTGAAAATTTCAACTTGTTGTTCAGTGAGTCCTTTGGTTTTATGGTGTTTAGGTAGGTAATTTATGGTGTGTTTGTGATCATAATTGGTCGCGGGAGGCATGATTTTCCTAAACACAAAAAATTATATAGTTTTAGTTGAAATTATCGAAAATGCGTGTATAGGTCTAGTGTGTGCCTACATGGGAACTATGTGGAGGTGATCTTATCTCGACTCATTTAGATGCATGAAGATTTTGTTTATGCAAGTTTTATGATAAAAGATAACCCAAACGCTCCTACTTCAATGTAGCTACATTTGAATGTACCCGAAAATACATATTAGTTATGTATTCTCTTTAGCATTCAAGAGACATTATGCAAGTGATGTTAAACAAAAGAAAACTAACGTTTTTATATTTGTAGGAACAATGTTCAAAAACCATTTTTCCTAGTTGTGAGAAGATTTTATCAAAAATTTCTCATGGGTTTTTGATGAATGATGATAATGTACTACAAGATGCAATTCCTAACTAAGAAAAACATGATTTGAAGTGTAATTCAGTAACTCTGTTTCATGATTTTTCAAGAATTATGCATATTCCCCAAGTTTTGATTTTGTGCATGAAATAGAAATCCTAGACGCAGATCAGGAGTATAAACATGATAAGGATACTTACAGTGATGTTTGGAGTACAAATTTGTGGAAGAAAATAGCCTAAATTATGATTGTGGTGAAGTATGAAACGAATTCAGTAGGTGATAAGTTTTAGGAGAGTGATGAATAGTACTTGGTGTTGTTTATTATATAATAAAACAACCTGTGCATGTGACGGATCCGGCGGATCCAAAACAAAGGATCCGCCTTTGTTATCATTTGGATCCGCGGGATCAGAACACGATTTTTGTTTTAGTGTCGAGTTTGGTTAAACTAAGGTTTACGCTACTGTTTTATCTAATCACTATGTTCCATTAATCCTAATCCAAGTCTAAGGTAGTTGAAAGGTTCTCTTTTGAGAGGTTTTGTGAGGATGTCGGCAATGTTGTCCTCTGAGGAAACTTTCTCAATTGAGATGTTTCCCTTCTAAACATTGTCGCGTAGGAAATGATGACGTATTTCAATGTGTTTGGTTCTTGCGTGTTGGACCGTATTTTTGCTGAGGTCGATTGCTCCTTTGTTGTCACAAAGAATGGGGATGTCGTTGAGTTCAATTCCATAGTCAACGAGAGCTTGTTTCATCCACAGTGCTTGTTGACACGCCTTTCCTGTAGACACATACTCTGCCTCTGTTGTTGAGATTGCGAGGGCTGTTTGTTTCTTAGCGAACCATGAGGTGAGACAATGTCTTACAAAAGTACAAATACCGCTAGTACTTTTTCTATCAACATAGTCACCGGCATGGTCTGAGTCGGCATACACTATGGTTTCTATACCTGTTCCTTTGGGATACCATAATCCTAAATGTGTAGTGCCTTTAATGTACCTAAATATCCTTTTAACGGCTTCAAGATGGGATATATTGGGATCTTCTTGAAAACGTGCACATAGACAAACACTAAACATAATGTCCGGCCTACTAGCTGTAAGATAGAGTAAACTACCAATCATTCCCCTATATTTAGTGCTATCTACGGATTCATTTTCTTCATCCTTTGTGAGTTTGGTTTTGGAGGACATGGGTGTTTTCATTGGTTTTGAGTCTTCAACACCAAACTTCTTAAGCATATCTTTGATATAATTTGATTGGTTGAAGAATATCCCATCTTCTAATTGTTTAATTTGGAGACCTAAGAAAAAGTTTAGTTCTCCCATCATACTCATTTCAAACTCATCATGCATGATTTTTGAAAAATCGTTGCATAACTCTTGACAAGTTGAGCCGAATATAATGTCATCCACATATATCTGGACGATGATAATATGTGATCCCTTTTTCTTGGTGAAGAGAGTACTGTCTACTAGGCCCATGGTATACTTATGGTCAACTAGGAAAGTCTTAAGTCGATCATACCAAGCTTTTGGTGCTTGCTAAAGTCCGTATAATGCTTTCTTAAGTTTGTAGACATGATTTGGCTTTTCAAAATCGGCAAAGCCGGGAGGTTGTGCAACATATACTTCTTCATTTATAAATCCATTTAAAAAGTCACTTTTGACATCCATTTGATATATTTTAAAATCATGTGCACATGCATATGCAAGTAGTATCCTAATAGACTCTAGTCTAGCTACGGGTGCAAATGTCTCATCGTAATCTATTCTTTCTTGTTGATTGTAGCCTTGAGCTACTAGCCTAGCTTTGTTTCTAGATACTATGCCATTTTCATCCATTTTATTTCTAAATACCCATTTTGTACCAATTATGGTTTGATTTTTAGGTTGTGGAACTAATGTCCAAACATCATTTCTAATAAATTGGTTTAATTCCTCTTGCATAGCAATAACCCATGATTCATCCTTTATAGCCTCATTTATATTTTTAGGCTCAACTGTTGAAACAATACAAAAGTAATTACTTTCATTTTGAGCATGAGATCTTAATGTTCTTTCATTAAGTTTTCCGATGACGTTTTCTAATGGATGACTTTTAGATTCTTTAATGTTGATAATTTCTTTATTTTCTGGTTCATCCTCTAAATTTTCAACCATTTGGTCTTCAACTAAGTCATCATCTACCAAAGGTGATGTCTTAGAGGGAGGTGGACTTTCATCGAATGTTACGTTCAATGATTCCTCGACTCTTGAGGTTTCTTTGTTCAACACTGTGTATGCTTTACTATTTTGTGAATACCCGAGAAACACACCTTCATACGACTTTGGGTCGAATTTGCTAAGATAGTCCTTTGTGTTTAAAATGAAGCACTTGCTTCCAAACACTCTAAAATACCCTAAAGTAGGCTTTTTGCCTCTATATAACTCATATGGAGTTTTTCCCAAAAATGGTCTAATTAAAACTTGATTTAGAATATATGTAGATGTATCTACAGAGTGACACCAAAAATTTTGAGGTATGTTTTGTTCATTTAACATAGTTCTACTCATTTCTTGAATTGTCCTATTTTTCCGTTCTACTACACCATTAGATTGTGGAGTTCGTGGAGCCGAGAAATTATGTGTTATTCCATTATTATCACAAAAAGTTCCAAATTGGATTTCATTGTCAAATTCTCGACCATGGTCGGTTCTAATAGATACTATGTTACTTCCTATTTGATTTTGAATTTTCTTGCTTAGAATTTCAAATTTATCAAAGGCCTCATTTCTGGTTTTCAAAAATTTAGTCCACGTATATCTAGAGTAATCATCTACTATAACTAATGTGTAAAAATTTCCTCCATAACTTTGTATAGCCGACGGGCCAAACAAATCCATATGCAATAATTCTAGACACCTAGATGTAGAAACCATGTTTTTAGCCTTATGGCTATTATGCACTTGTTTCCCTATTTTGCAAGCATCACAAAAGTTTGGTCATATTTCAACTTGGGTAGGTTCCTAACGAGTTCCTTAGAAGATAAGGATTGAATAAGCCTCATATTGGCATGACCTAAACGTCGATGCCATAGAGTAGAGTTTTCGTCCAGAGAGGTAAGACAAAGCTTTTCTTTAGGTGTTTTATCTAATTTCATAACATATACGTTATTCTTTAAAACACCTCTTCCTACGGTTATGCCATCTTTAAGTATTTTACTTCCATTTTCACTGAAAAGGACGTTATACTTTTTGCGACATAATTGACTTATACTAAGCAAGTTAAATCCTAAATTATCTACATGAGCAACATCATCAATAGAGAGAGAGTCATGAGAGATCGTACCTTTTCCAATGATTTTACTTTTAAGTTTGCTACCGAATGTGACATTACCTCCGTCGTACACTTGGTAAGTTGAGAAAAGGCTTTTGTTTCCCGTCATATGTCTTGAACACCCACTATCTTTGATCCACTCATCAGGTTCTAGATCAACCTTTAAGCATACCTAAGTTCAAGAAAGACTCAAGCGTTTGGTCCCCAATATCTCATGGTCCGTTTGGGTTAAACATAACATTATCATGGTTTATGTAAGCAAATGGAGATAGTTGTTCCATGACATGTAATTGGGACCTTGGAAGTTTCTAGGCATATTTTGGTTCCAATTATTTTGATAATGATGTTGTGAGTTAACATTACTCTTAGGAAAGGGGTGTTTGGGAAACCTAGTCTGAGGTCTCTGTTGAGTTGTTTTAACTCTATACTCATTCCTAGCTTGACCTCTTCCTACAGAAACAGCTGGTTTTAGCTTGTTGTTAGTTATACTAGTGCTAGGTTTTCTAGTGACCTTAACGAATTCAGTACGGTTCATTTTAAGATCCTTCTGTTCAACTTCTGTACCCGCGGATCCCTTGGGTACAACTGGCGGATCCAAAACTTTGGATCCGTGGATCCGTGGGCTTCTGACATAGTTGAAACAGTTTCTTTTTCATTCACATTTTGTTTCTTAAAGTCACCTAAGGTTCCTTGTTTCATAAAACCTAGTCCGGTTTTATCATGAGGAAGTTTTTGCATCTTCATTATCTCATCTGCACAACTTATGTTTTTATCAAACTTTTTAAACTTAGAGTTTTGCTTAATGAGATCTTCCTGTGTGGTTTTTAGTGCATCTAATTCTAATTTTAGTTCTTGACAAGAGACACATGTATCTTTACTATTTTTGCCTTTTTCCATTCGTATCTCTTTTTCTTTAAGCCAATACACTTCATTTTCTAAAAGTGTTGTTTTAGTTTTCAAGAATTTGTTTTTGTTGATGATTTTTAAAGTTATATCACATAGTTTGTTATATTCTACTTCTAAGGTTTCATCATCAATAGAGGAGTATGAGTCAGAATGTACCTCTTCTGGGTCATGAGCCATAAGGGCAACTTCATTGTTCTTATGCTCATCATCATCTCCTTCACTATCACTCCAAGCTCCACTAACAAATGCTTTTTGAGACTTGTTCTTTGGAGGCTTTGGACAATCACCTATAAAGTGACCAGAATCTCCACACCTATAGCACTTCCTTTCTAACTTGCCTTTTCTATCATCACGGTCTTTACGGAGGGATTTCTTTTCTTCACGAGGTGGTCTTATGAACTTTCCTCGTCTCCTGAAGAATTTCTTGAAATCTCTTACGGCCATGGCATATTCTTCGTCTTCGCTACTAGAACAAGACTCTTCATCATCACTTGACTCAGCTTTATCTTTCAAAGCAATAGACTTCATTTTCTCCTTCTTGCCTTTAACTATTTCTGAATCTTTTTCCATCACCATTTCGTAAACTTTGAGATTTCCTATGAGCTCATCTAGTGTCATGCTTGAAAGATCCTTGGAATCTTCAATAGCTGTCACTTTTGCTCTCCACTTTGGGTGGAGTGCTCTTAGAAATTTCCTAACAAAATTCTTACTAGAAAAAGATTCGTCAAGTGCTTTAAGTGATGTGATAATAGTATTAAATCTAGCAAACGCACTATCAATGGTCTCATCTTCAGAGATAACAAATTGTTCATATTGTTGAACAAGAAGATCAATTTTGTTATCTTTGACTTGTGAGTTTCCTTGATGAGTGAAAATTAGAGATTGCCAAATATCTTTAGCCGTTTTACACATAAAAACTCTTTCATATTCTTTCTTAGGTAAAGCATTGTAAATCATCATTTTGGCTTCATTATTTTTGGCAATCAACTAATTTTGCTCATCACTGTGACGAGTAAGAGAAGTTTCTACATCCCGACCACCCGAAATATCATTACTTATTGCCTTGTAATCACCCTCAACAATTATAAACCATAGATCTATATCCTTTGACTTCACATAAGTCTCAAAGCGATTTTTCCAATAAATAAAACAATTTGGTTCGAACAGAGGTGGTCTTTGCATAGATTGCCCTTCTTTAAAGTTTTCAAAATCCATGGATCGTTTTAAGTTTTAAAATACAATATATTTTAAGAATCTTAAGTAACGTGGCTCTTGAAGCCAATTGTGGAAAACTAGAAGGGGGGTTGAATAGTTTTACCGTTTTAAAATTAATTCACTTTGTTACTTTATGTTATTTCAAAGGAAACAATCACAAACAAATATTCACACAATATATAAATGAAAAGTAAAGAGAGGAAAGATCAAACCACACAACACGGATGTTTATAGTGGTTCGGCTACAAGGACTCACTTCCTTGCCCTACTCCACTCCTCGAGCCTCTAACTCAAGAGTTATCCTTCACTAAGAAACAAACTCTCTTCTATGTGGAGAAAACCTTTACACGTCGCTTACTTCCTTTTCCGGTACTAAGCTAAACACCGGGTTCTATTTCAAGGTAAAACCAACCTAACGTCGCCCATAAAATTACCGACACTAAGCTAGATGTCGAGTTCTTTACAAGGGTATAACCACTCCCGTTTGGTTCTTTCACAAGGGTACAACCACTCCCTACACTCTTTTTGTTTTGAGGACTAAAACACTAACCACACTCACTGAGATAAATGATACAAATGATGATGTATGAACTACAACTTATATCACACAGTAACTTATGCTAAAGGTTTACACGTCTGTGTTGAACCTTGATGCTTAATCTCCTTTGCTACAAAAGGAAAGATCAATGAAATGAATGAATGATAAATGTTAGATGATATGTAAATGAATGAGTATGAATGTTAGGCTCTATGAGTGATGGTGTGTCCAAATGATCAGCTTGCTATTTATAGGCAAGCTGGTGAACAGCCGGCGGATCCGGCGGATCCCATAAAAGGGATCCGTCCTTTATGTCGATTGGTTCCGCCAACTTGACAGCAACATGACAGCTAATAGTTTTGGAAATCTTTCCAAATCCAGCTGTATCCTCCACACCATTGTCATGTCATATCAAAATCTTCCAAAGTCAACTATCTTGCTTGAAGATCTAGCCAAGATATTATGTATGATGCATGCCATGATGTCATTGTATCATTTTAAAAATAAAGTTTCCTTTTAAGGAAATAAACTAGTAGATGTGTAAAATGTAATTCTAAGTAAACTTGTGAAATGTAAAATGTGTTTTAAAGAGACTTTAGCTAGCATTTATAATTTGCTAAAGGATATACTTTGTAATTGTCATTAACAAAACTAAGTAAAGATAGTAAAATATAAATAACGTTTTTAGGACGATATTTGTATTAACAGGTATCTAGCGCTAAAGATAAACGCTAACAAATGGGTCATATGGGTGGTTAACTAACCGATGTGGCTAGCTAATATATCATTAGATGTAAATTGAAGGCCATTTGGTTTTATTCCTAAGGGTGCCTCTTTATCACACGAATACACTTATATCACACGAATGTGATCTTACTGCGGTCTGGTAATGATTTACAAGTACAAGTTCTAGAATAAATAAAATCACCAGCACACTCATAGAAAAAGATTCAAGTATAAAAGATGTATGCTATATACGAAACAGGCTCAAATCCTCACAAATTAGTGGAAAGGGCTATAATATGCGCTAGCAAATGTTATCGATCCCAGAATGGATTGCAATATTAATCGGAACACATCTCAATTTTTTCAAAATTACAGATTTCACCAGTGGATGGATCCAGTTATTCTAATATATTATCCTAAAAGCGTGAAAACAATAAGATCACAAGGGCAAACAAGTATACAAAATTTTAAATTGGCCTCAAAAATTATAAATTTGAAAAGTAGTTTCGTTTTTTCTATTTACTTCCCCCCCCCCCCCCCCCCGCACACTTAAGTTAAGCATTTTCCAAGATGTAATGAAAATTAACTTCAAAGCATGTAAAATTGGGAAAATAAATAAATAAATAGTCCAAGAGAAACGAAACTTCCCGGGCCAAGAAATCGCGATCGAACTCCATATGATAAGGTGCTAAGCAAATGCTAGCATAAGCTTGTGAGATCAATCAATTTCTCATTCAACAAAACATCTCCACACCAAGTATAATATCACTAATAATCCAATCTCCAAGAGCATATTAAATCTGCAAAAATAAACTAAACTACAAAATGCGTAAAATTCTAAAACTCACTTTTGTAGGCATCACGGTTGCATTTATCATATGCAACAAGCCTTTTAAACCCCTCAGTGGCCCGAGCGGACGAGTGAAGTCTCGTGAGGGTTTCTAGTGAACATACCCACAAACTTCAAAACATTTTTATTTTTAAAACAAGTACCTATTTATTCACAATGTACTAAATTAACAAAATTTAAAATGCAAAAACCAAATTTAAGTAGAATAAAAGAAATGATACCCTTGCAAAAACCAAAATACATTTAAACTTATTCGATCTAAACACAAACATACAAGAACAAAATATGAAAAATGAAAATAACATTTTTTTTTTTACCGATTGGTCCATCCGATCGGTTGGGAATTGACAAAATTTTAAAAAAATTTCCGAGAGCTCCATCCGATCGGTCAGGGTATCTAACCGATCGGTTGGGTTGGTTTCCCTTGGCCCAATATTTACCGAGAGCTCCAACCGATCGGAATTGTCTCCATCCGATTCGGTTGGCACTCTGGTGACACTTTTTTTTTTTTTAGAGCAAGCATGTTTAAACTTTTAAACTTTTATTGATTAAACGAAAGAAAACACGGAATGTATATCACATAAGGAAAACAAAATAAGACAAATAAGAAAAACAAGTCAAACACAATTGGTGGTTTTTTTTTCGCAAGCAATTTCGAGCACAAACTTTGGAAGCAATCATTAAGATGAGCATTTTTAGAAGACATGAAACAAAAATCCCAACACCAAAACACTTGATTTTGATGCCAAGATCTTTAAGCAAAAGATGAGAATTAAGAGATTTTTGAAACAAAACGCAAGGGAGGCAATTAAGCAATTATCATGAGCAAACAAGCAAGCAATCAAGAGCAATCAAACAATAGCAAAGAAACAAGTATTCAAACGTAAACATTAAGAGCAAGCATAACAAGCAAGTAAACGAACAAGCAAACATTTCTAGCAAATATTTCAAAAAACACCTAAGAACAAAAACCAAATCCCCGGCAGCGGCGCCAAAAACTTGATGCGTTCGCATGAGGTTTTAAATTTATAAACAAGAATTACCGATTAACTAGGAACACATTCGGGAAAGTATACCCTAGTCATATGTAGTATAGGGATTGGTAAGTCAAGGTCGTCCCAAGAGACTTGGTTGCACTCACGTGTCATTTGTTTGTTTAAGCAAGTAACAAGTTGATGGTTATGATTGTCACGGATCAAACCAACAAGAAAAGCAATATAAGAACAATCACACAAGGAACATACATGTTTGGACAAATGATCACATGGATATTAGGATGGTTAGTTTGGAAAACATATTATCAAAAGTAATCCTTACGACCTTTAGAACCAATAATAATTTAGTGTTTTATAAATCAAATATGTATAAGCCTCAATCAAATGGTCATGTCATGAGCCTTATGCCTATAATAAGAAAGAATCCTTTCGAACTTTAGACTTTTATGTTATTAATTCGTGAAGTTCCATTTACTTGAAAAATGATTAGAACACATATTCAAAAGATGCCTTTCGACCCTTAATCCAAATTAAACTTTCACTTGCTATGTTTATTAAGTTTCTCATACAATCGTCACAAAGTACAAGACCAAAACATTCGTCGACTAATGAATTGAAATCAACCACTATTGAGAATCCTTTCGACATGTAGACCCAACAATGATTAATCAAAACAATAAACAATAACAAGATCCAATTTAACCAAATATGATGTTATCATCATAATCCAAACAAACACTACAAATATCCAAACATCCCTTTATCACAAGTTATCATATGAATCAAACAAGTATTAAGACATCATTCACAAGAAAAAGCAAATAAGAATAATCACATCATCAACATTATCAAAGAACCAAACATGCTTAATATTAAAAGAGAAGATACCAAAGTTCATAAGATGAAATACAAAGTCCTAGGATTCACACATGAATCCTCCAATGTTCCACAGCCCATTACTAAGCCAAAGACTTCTATTACAACCCATAACTTCTGGAAATCTAAACTAACAACATATAACAAGAGATGAGGGTGTTTGGTAGCAAGGATTGATGGAGATGTATGGATTGTTTGATGGGTTATTCTTTGTTTCCTGTGAATTTCGACCAAATCAACCCCCCAACACCTCTGGAAAAGGGTGAGGGGTGGTTAAGAGAGATAGTTTGAGAGTTACATGAGAGTTATATGATAGATATGAGATTGGTATAGAGTTATCTCCCCAAAATGGCCTAAATGGGTGTATATAAGCTTGTGAGAGACCCTTGGCCAAACTTGTCCTCCAAGTGTCATAAAAATGACAGGGAACTGAGTTATTAGGGAGATATAATTGGACTTGTGTCTTAATGATACTTAAATAAGCATTAAAAATAACTTGGAGAGGTCAGTACGGTCCAACCGATCGGATGCGGGGCAATACTGATCTGTTGGAGCTCTCGCTGCTGACAAGTTTGCTCCATCCGAACTGGATGCGGGCTCATTCGGATCGGATGGATGCTGTTGGCCAGAAATGAAAATTCCAAAGTTGTAGATCTTTCTCTTAGCTTTCCGTGGCCACTTGAATCAACTAAATCCGAGTTCGTATGCTCAAGTTATGGCCAAAATGGTGGAGGTGTGTCGGGAACAACGAGTCTTTCATTATTTCTTCGTTTTAAATTCTTTTCTTCATTTATTTTCTTGTTTTCCCTCTTTTGCTTTATTCTTGAGTCTTTGGAGTGACAACTTCATGACTTTATCTTCTCGAATATACTCCACGAGACTCACTTTTGTCGGGAATTCTTCGTACATGCATAAATCTTCGTTTATTGATCGTTTCTTCGTCTTTTTCTTGGTTTTCTTTGTCGTGAGCTTCCATGAACCTAAAATAGAAATTATACTTCATTAAGTACCGTAAGTTCATAAAAGTGATCAATATATATGCATAAAATCCACGATAACGCTCCTAAAAACATGTACAATTTGAGCGTTATCAGTCAGTCGGAGAGCAAAGAGGTTCATCAGTGTATTGCCAACAAATGATGAACCTTTACACTTCAACTTGAGTTCCTTCTACATACTAGTTGACCCACATCAGCTAGTGAGTATGTCTTTGTAGCACCCCCAAAAATCTGAATTCTCGGAAGTTAACATGTTTTGGGTGCTACTAAATTGATATCTGAACACACAGATATAGAGAACGGATTTAAAAATCCGTTTCAAAAATAGTTTACATTCCCAAATTTAAAATGTCATACATCAGTGTTTAATTCATGTGTAAAAACACTTCTGGTAGTTATGACCGATGCCATGTCATGCCTTCATCAAATACATACTCAAACACCTGAGAAAAACATGCTAAAAGTCAGCTAACGCTGGTGAGTTCATAGGTTTATAGTAAATAAGCATATATGGACCATAGCAAATAAATCAGCAGGCACACACTAACCGCATGCTAACACTAAGCTCATACAACCAAGGCTACGACAAACAATATACCTAACCGGCATAGCATAGCATCGGTACCCGCGAGTGTTTATCCCAATCAGTGTTCTGAAAGGCTCGAGGTACACTAAGGCGCAAAGGGGGTCAAAGAGCCTCGAGGCGAGGCGCACTCCAAGGCGCGGGATTCATGAATATGAGGCGCACTAAATACATTAAGTTTTTTATAACATATATGACCATTTATGTAGCTTAAATAATACAAAATAACATTAAAATACTTAATACATGACACATATTGTCGTTATAAAGATTAAAATGGACCAGTTGTCACTTCTCAAATGGATCAACTCTTTGGCTCGATGACCTATATAGAGATTAAAATTCATATCAGACTAAATATGCTTGTTTCCTACACTTGCTGACTTACATTTAACAAAGATCACAATTTAACCCAAAATATCAAGCAAGCAACGTATTTATACTCAAGTCATAATGCCACATTTTCATGATAATATGTAATAAAGAAAAATACTTAATGAAACAAAGTAATTTCTTAAAGAAAATTTCAATCAATAAAATAAACATAAAATCAGTTCAAATTTACAAATCATACAAATACTCACCCTATGACTTAAAAGGCCCATGTATATAACTTATAAGGCCCATGTATCTTATCTTAATATTTAGAAAAAAAAAAAAAAAAAAAAAAAAAAAAAAAAAAAAGCCCCAAGGCGCAAAGGCGCAAAAAGCCCCAAGGCGCGCGCTTTTTGTGGGATTCATGCATGTCGTGAGCCTCGATCTAAAAAAAGCCCCAAGGCTGGAGCCTCGTGCGCCTTAGCGCCTAGGCGCGCCTTAGGCGCGATTTTCACAACTTTGATCCCAATACACTCGGCAAATCCGACATGGTATACGCTCGCGTTGACCTGCCTAGCCAATCGAGCGGGGGACTCACCCCCAATAGATCTGTTAATTTGACTCGCGCTTCCCCCAGGAATTGACAGTTGATGATATTGGGCATAGTGGGATCATACATACTTAGGTTATCCGCATACTAGTGTGTAAAAATAAAAGTTCAGTTTAGGTCCACGAAAACAGTTTTGCATGTTTCTTACCCTAAGGTTTATAAAACAGTTCATATAAAAATAGGGCTATAAACTCACCTTAGCAGTACCAATTCTTCTAGTAAACAAATAACGCAGTGCAACCACTCCGACACGCGACCTGGATCAATATGGTAAGTCTTAGTGTACTATTCGTGTTTCAAACGTTTTGACTCATTTGAAAGATTTACGTGTGTCTAACTGCTAGCGCATTTCATGCTTATCGTGTGGTAAAGTATAATTCAAAAGTGTTTATCGTAAAAGTTTCTTTAGTGATGGCTCATGGTGAAAGTGTAAGGTGAAAATAAGTGTGACGGGATCGTCCGTGCTTAGTATTCGTCGTCGGAAAATACACAAGTGATATGATAAAGTTTAATAACTAAGTATTTAATTAATTAAGGCTTGGTAATTAATTAAATAAATATGGTAAGTTATATAATAATACGTAGTATATTAAAGTGTAATTAATAAAAGATGATGATAGTTGGGTATTATTATATTATAAATAATATAAGTATTTATAAAATAATGATAATTATAAAAATGAAATTATTATAAGTAATTAGTTTAGTAAACTAATTAAAATTATAAGTGTATAAATGTGTGTAAATATATTTATAAGTCTAAAGGATTCTAAAATATTAATTTGGAAAAATTAATATTTTGATAGTAAAAATAGTATGTTTCGTCCTTTAGTCGGTTTTCACCAAAAATATTCTAAGTGTACAATTTTTAGGAAATCGGGCATGACCCGTTCGTTTATTCAAACTTTTCCATTTTACCACAAGTGTTGCAAATTACTCATATAGTCCCTTAAGTGGTCAACATTTGCAAAACTAGTCCAAATTTGTATATTTAGTTATAAGTATATATATCGTCACGTTTTAATTAAACTAGCGTTTATTACCAAAACAATTATAAGTCGCGAAACAAAATTCGACGTTTAGTCAAAATATTTTCAAATGTCAATAAAAAGTCAACTCGTATGAATTTGGGCCAAAAAGCCCATTTAGTAGCCAATTTAGGCCAAAGTGTCAAATCGAATTCAAAAATGTTTTTAACCGATATATAACGTTTTAACAAGTCAAAATATTTATAGTGAGTCGAAAATTATTCCAAAACTCATTTTTGTCACCCGAAATATATTTTGGGTCGAATAGGCCATAATGGGCCCAAAAGTCTATTTTTAGTCCGAAAGCAAATTAACCCTTTTTAGTTAAGTACCAAATAAGCAAATAACCATTTTGAACAAGTCACTGGGTCAAATGGTCAACCATGGCCCAAAACCAAAACTAAAAAAAAATTACGTTATCCTTCATTCCGTTAAGTCGTAAAATAAACAATAGCCTAACAATTTTTACCATTTCACCACTAGAGCCAAAATTTTATGTTTTCCAAAACCCCAATTTTTTATTCCTAAAAAATGAGGCCGATTTATGTGTGTACACATATAAGTGTATATTTTTTTTTAAACTCGCGTAATTAACACTAAACACATTTGTACCATCAAACTAGCATCACAAGCAATAAGATTTACAACACAAGCAAGAAACTACTTAATTTGTATAAGAACCTCGAAAATGTCGAGCACTAGTAAAATATATATCAAACTATAGTTTTTTTTCAATTTAACAAAACGTATAAATTTAGCACTTTGTAACACTTTTAAACATCAAGATAACATGAAATGAACAAGATTAAAAGAGTTTGTGCATGTCCTTACAAAAAGGGTGATTGTACGAGACTTAGAGGACCAAGGAAAGACCCAAAATGCTCCAAATTTATCCAAGACACGTTCCAATCATCCCAAAACACTTGAAAGTACAACCCGATTGCTTGGAAACTCACTAGATTTTTGTAGATCTTGAAATTATATTGAGTTCGTGGGTTTTGGAAGTAAAAATGGTCTAGGAAAGTTTTAGAGATAGAAATGTATGTGTGCTTTAGTTTGTGAGATGTTAGGGTAATAAAACAAATGAGGCTTATGTCATAATAAGTTAAGTTTAGTGATTTCATTTTTGTTGGCTAGTAGGGGAGGGGGGCAAACCGAACCAAGGAGGGGAGGGAAAACAATTTTGAGCCTCGTTGGTGTATCATGTGTCGGTGTGAGCTTAAATGTTACCGTAAAGTTTCGGTTTGACCTTTTTTGACACGTACACGTAAATAAAGTTTTTATCGACGTTTTTTTTTCAGAATAATAATAAAATATTATTATTTGCTTAAAAATGTATTTATTTGACTTTTACCATATCTACTGTAGTGTCGGTACGCGTGTGGGGTTGCTTTTCAGTAAATGCGAGAAAGCTTCTCAGTTTAATACTTGACTTGTCGGTAACTATCAGAAATAGAATAATTTACGTTTACTGACAAAAATATACAGTTTCAGCAACGACTGTAAGCTACAGTACGCGAGATAGCTTCCCGAAATGCTTAGAAATACACAAGAATGTTCAGTTATGCGTAGTAATACTCGGTTTAGAAATAATAAATAAATATTTATTATTAAAATAAAGTCTGAAAATTACCATTTGTCACAGTCTCCCCAGCAAATGGGGAAATTCGTCCCGGATTTCAGTTTACGTTACTCGATGAGTTTTAGAAGAGATGAGGGTACTTTCGCTTGATTTCATCCTCTCACTCCCAAGTGTACTCGGGACCTTTGTGAGAGTTCCAACAGACCTTCACGATTAGGATACGACTTTGCTTAAACCATTTAACTTCCCGGTCCATGATTTCAATCAGTTCTTCCATGAAGTTCAGTTTCTCATCAAGTCGGATTTCTTCCAAAGGAATAGCAAGGTTGTCATCAGATAAACACCTTTTCAAGTTACTTACATGAAAAACGTCATGCACAGCGATGAGTTCGGATGGTAATTCGAGTCGATAGGCTACTGGCCCGACTCTGGCAAGAATCTCAAAAGGTCCAATATAACGAGGGTTCAATTTCCCACGTTTACCAAATCTTATCACGCCTTTCCATGGAGAGACTTTCAACATGACTTTATCACCCACTTGAAACTCAAGGGGTTTTCACCTCTTGTCGGCATAGCTCTTTTGACAGTCACGAGCCGCTTGAATTCGGTTCTTGATCTGCACAATTTTATCAGTAGTCTCGTGGACTAGGTCTGGTCCGGTAAGTTGGCTTTCTCTGACTTCAGCCCAACATATCGGCGATCTGCACTTACGACCATAAAGTGCTTCATATGGTGCAACCTTGATGCTGGTGTGGTAGTTGTTGTTGTAAGAAAACTCGGCTAAAGGAAAATGCCTATCCTAACTATAACACCCCCAAATTTTTAAAATAGCAGCGAAAGTCTAATTGGGGTATTATTGAGAGGATCGACAACAATTTCTTAGAAAACAGCCCATAAAGGCATTTTTAATTATTATAGGTCCATAATATGAATTCAGTTACAAAGTGTTACATCAGAGTGCAAACAGTTTCTCCAAGGAAACATCATTTTAACTGAATTACAACTTTATTTTACACCATTATTTAGGATAGGTTTTGTCTGCTCCATGCCTTGATCCACTCCGCTAGTTTCCTGAGATACATGCTTAAAAGTCAACAAAATGTTGAGTGAAATCATGGAGTTTGAAGTTTAAATATCAGTTCAATACACAAGTAGGATTGTATTGGAGATACAATCAGTTTAGACATTGATATTGCAGTTCATATATTGCCCTAAGTCTCATGACACGCAAACGTTAACAAAGTACCATATAAACGGAGGTGTTCATCAAATTAATGATGAAAGTTTTGCCCTCGTGTAATAGGTGATTTGCCAATTCCTATTTTACTCAAATATAATGCATCGCGACTAATACGACTAGCAAAAAGCATTCCGTCAAAGTATTAGTGGGATAGGTTGTCAGCCTCTAATAGATCTACCCATTATATTCGCGTTCACAACTAGTGATTAATGGCTCATGATAAAGGGTCTTATGGCAATAAAGTAACTTAGGCATATATCAAATCAGGTAGCATACAGAAAAGTACTTGTGATCTGTTTAAAGCATGTATCCCCCTCACAGAGTTTAAAAATATAAATGATTTAAAAAGTGAGGCCATGACTCACCTTAAGCGTTTCTGGTGATAGTGAAGGTAAACTTTGAGGTGATTATGATAACAACTTCAATACAGAACCTGATAAATATAAATGTCTGAGAATCTAACTAATTACTAGTGGTGTGCGTGAAAGAAATAGTGAATTATGAATAACGATCGGGTCGTTTAGTGAGAGTGTTTGATGCTTACAATGCGAGAATAAAGTTGTATATTATGATTATCTTGATTTTAAGTCAAGTAATCCCATAGTATTATTTCTTCAAAGAATAAAGGTAATGCTATGCAAGGTTAACTCGTAACGTTTCTAGTGTTACTAAATATCGAAAGTGAACTAATATGCAAATAAAATGTGTAAAGATGCATATGAAATGAAGGTATGACGAAAATAGAAAATGAATTAAGAATGTCAAGTTATAAACAGTAGGTCCTTGTTCTTTTCTAGGTTTTACACTTTTCACCCTAACTGCGTTCGCGTTACGTCGTTAGTCCTTTATTAAGTCCAAAGTCCAAAAGTAGTCCAAAACTTGTCCATATGTCCATATAAGGCTTGGAGTTAAATCATTGGTCAATTTAAGTCCTGTACCAACTGTTCTCATAGCTTCAGTCCACAAGTTTCACAGTTTGGCAATTTTAGTCCTTCTAGTTAGATCGCGTTACATTTTTAGTCCAAAAATGACAAAAAGGTATGGAAAAGTATGGTGATTTTTCCTAAAGCTTATTTAAGTGATTTTTAACTTATTCCAACTGCTTATTAGGTCTTCACTCATTTAAGTTATTAATGGGCTTTTAACGTGTTATATATATAATATATATAATATATATATATATATATATATATATATATATATATATATATATATATATATATATGTGTGGTGTGTGTGTGTGGTGTGTGGTCCGTTACCTATTTTGATCCATGGGCTTTGGGGAGGGTGTGAGTTATCAAAATGGCTCATTTTTATGTTAAAAGCTTATTCTCACTACTAGAAAAACAGCTATTCTTGACTCCAAATACGAGTCAAGAAGAGGCTTTATGACGCGCAAATGCGAGTCAAGGATGGACCCGTCATAAAGCTTCATGACTCGCATTTGTGCGTCATCCCTCTGAAAGAAAAGATAGAAAAATTCAAATACGTTACACGTATAGAATACTGCAGACATGCCATTGTTCAATCAGCTGCTGTCTAACTAGGCAGGGAAAAAACATGTCTGTTCAAGCTAGAAATGCTTGATTAATCCTAAATCCAATAAAATAAGGAAGCTAATAGTGGTACTTACTAGTACCAATTACAGTTATACATATTATCTAAGAAACTAAAAACACACAACTGATGAACTGGGGAAAAACAAATTAAGATAACTAGCTAATATCAGAACTAAGCTTGTGCATGGCAGACTATGGTTCACTGAGGTCTTGCAACCAAAATAAGGCCTTAAATAAGCTCCAAGATCTTACTAAGCTCAGACCTAAGCTACTACTATAGTCTATTAAGAAAAACAAATTACAGAGAATCAACTTAAAGATAAGCAAATCGTGACAAAGCTAGTAAACCTGAAGCAGCTTGCACTAACCAATTGGTATGATATGAGTGATACTTAAACAAGACATAAGGGATTAAGTCAAACTGAAAATAGCTATAAGGAACTGAGAATGCCAAACATGGAGTCAAGATAAGCTCACTTATCAGAAGCTTGACTGACAGTTTTACTTCTTGTGTCTGCACACAACTCCACCTGTCAACACTTCAAAACAACCAATTGATAATGAAAAAGCTTATAAAACTGTTATAAGCTCAATCAAATAACTAATGCAAATGAACATGAGGCACTTTTGACCTTTGACTATTAATACAACATCCTAAAGTTGACTGAGTTGAGATGAAACTAGAAATGACAAAATAAATTAAGACTTGACTTATTAGTGATTAACCAACTTAATTAAGATGAAAAAGCAGATTCAAATTAAAAAAGCCCTCATATAAGCTAATGGTCATAATGAAGATTAATAGTGTGTATACCTGTTAGACTTGATCCACACGAATGACTAGTTTATTGCACCAATCAATCACAATAATAGGACCTTCACATAAGGAGCAAGGTGTATCCGATAACACTGCATTGTAAATAATAAGAATACAAGATCAGTAGTGATGCTTACAACTGAATCAAATAGAATAACACCCAAACACGGACTCACTTAAATTCTTTGTCAATGAGATAAACCCTGCTCTGATTAGCTAAATATCCTAGTAGATACATTGGTCGATCCAAATGAAACATGGTAGTGACCTGAAAATATATCAAATCATGTGATGAGTCATAACCTTAACAGAAAACTTAGCAAGTTTACTTATTAAAAAAACTAACGATGAACCCTACCTCGCCACCCACACAATAATTCAGCCTCCATAGTTCAAGGTGTTCTCAAGTCTGCAGAAAATGGAAAGAGCCAAGAAACTTTTAAAAAATGAAAGAAAGTGGCATAAACTCGACAAGGGCTAAAAGTTAACATTTCTTTTGACATTATAAGTTTTTAATTAGTTAGAAATCACTTCATAATACTAGTTCTTAAGAAGTTCTACTTTTTAAGTCAATCAACTAGAACTAAAAACATCACCATCAATAAACAAATCACGAAATATAAAGATAGTAGGGAAAATAAATATGAGATGGTGGCACCGATGGTGTTGGTGGCCGGAGAAGGAGGCACCGATGGTGTTGGTGGCCGGTGATGAAAACCCCAAATCTGAAAAACAAAAATAAATAAAATTAAAAGAAAGAAATCAAGAAATATAAAGATAGTAGGGAATAACTACATCAGATGGTGGCACCGATGGTGTTGGTGGCCGAAAAAGGAGGCGGCGATTGTATTTGTACCGAAGATGGATAGAGAGGGCGGCGGGTTTGGATAGAGAGCAGGAGGGGTTGCAGAGAGTTTTTTGGTGTGTGTGTTGGTTGGGTGTGTGTGTGTGTTATATTTTTGGGGTTGGGCTTATGTGAGGTAGATAATTGATCAATGGAGGGAGAATTTAATTTTTTGGGAAATATTTTTTGAGAGAGGGAAGTGTTTTGGCCAAAAAAAAAGGATAGATTTTGATGAAGCAGATGGTAAAAAAAACATAGATGACCCCTATTTATGACGAAGCAAAACGAGCGTCATCTAGCAGGGTAAATTTTAACTGATTATGACCCTATGTTATGACGCTTCTGAAAACGAGTCATCCCCAATAAAAAATTTACTCGTTATGACTCTTATTTTATGACTTTGCTATTTGCGCGTCATCTTGTAGCATGCGTCATAAAATGCGAGTCAATGATAGACCTTTTTCTAGTAGTGTCTTAAAGTACCACATGGTCAGCTTATTTGTAGCTTATCGAAACTGCTTTTTGGGCCTTGAACCCATGCGTTAACATTTTAAGTTTTCGAGTATGGTTTATACGAAACACTTTGGTGATTTTAAAAGATCAAGTCGTGGTTTTCATGGTAGATTGTTAACATGAAAAATGTAGGTTGTTAGGTTATTAAACAAGTCGTATAGAAAAATATATGCATTGCATGTTTAGATTACGAAATATTCATGTGGGTACTAGGCGTTATGCTTTTATAGAAAGACTTAACCAAATTCTTGGTTCGTTGGTTTATAGAATCAGCGTGGGTGTTAATGCATTTGTGGGTTATTGTTAATATGCTTTACGATGCGTGGAGTGAAATACGTTCAGTAGGGTTTTGTAAGAGTTTTACTCGTCATTGTCTCGCGTTTTATATGTTCAAAACGTGTATGTATAATATTAAAGTTATGCGTTCGAATGAAATTGATGTAGAGGGATGTAATGCATGAAGTGTTTCTGTGAACATAGGTGGTCTTATAAAGCTCTAAGGTTGCTGTGATCAAAGCATGAGATCTCTCATTTTCTTTTAACGTGACATGCACAAAAGATATAATACGTTTGTAATATAAATATGTGTTATGCATGCTTAACGTGCAAAAATGCATAGGAAAGAGGATCATACCACACCTTTAAAAAGGTGGTGATGAAGCTGAACGTAGCACAGGAATGAGGCAGAAGGAATGAAGGCAGTCCCACCAAGCTTCGAATACGTTTTATACGTATTCACTCTTAACTCTTTTTGCTTCCCACTGAGAAACAGAAAGTTGCTGGCTTTGGTAGGATATTAGTGAGGTGAAAGATAGTGAAATGTGGGTAGAGTAGGGTAAGATAGATTGATGTATTCTTATAGAAGGATTTTCACACGTTTCATTGACCTTTTGACCCTATCATTGGAGTCACTGTGGATACAAGGACACATATGCATTTTTACTGACATTGGTAGATTTTGTGGAGATATTTAGAGTTAGGTACCTTGTATTTTACCTCTTGGAGTACATATGTATTCGGTTGTGTTTAATTATGGCACCGAAATTGTACATTCGAGCCACAAACCTTTTATGCAGTTCTATTCTTCTTTTAAGTATTATGATATGTTAAGAATATTGTTAGGAGATCGCAGGAAAAAGCGGGGTGTGAAATGGTTGTGTTTTGCCCTTTATTTCTATACGTATTATCGAATTATGGGACGAAAAATATGGCTTCAGTTACTATGGTGGTTCATGACATTCATAGCTGGGAATTTGCACAAAGAGAGTTCGTTGGGTGGTGATCACGATGGTTGATGAACTCAAATAAGTACATTTTATTACTATCATTTATCCTATTTATTTGACTTGTTTTACTATATTATGTATGAGGATTGATACTTAATCGTTTACTTTTGTAATTCTCAGGTAAAAACAAGCATTTGGTGAAACTTAGTGATTTTGGACTAATTATGGAGCAAAACATGCATAAAGTTAAGAGTCTAATGAAATGAAAAAGATCAAGACTAATCTGCTCCAGATGCGCCGCATCTCACTCATGACATGCGCCGCATCTCTATCAAGATATCACCAGATACGATCCAAGATACAAGAGGACATGCGCCGCATCTAATCGTGGAGTTACGCCGCATCTTCTGGCTGTGTACGAATATTCCTGAATATTATAATCTTGGACCCCACGCGAAGTTAAGTCAATGCGCCGCATCTACTTACTAGATGCGCCGCATCTTCCCTCAGACAGAAACTATAAATACCCCAAGGCCAGACGAATTTCGTACGCATTATATTAGATTCGAAGACCGAACAGGAGAAACCAAGGACGAATTCAGTCAAGGAGGCAGCACAAGACACACCCAAATCAAAGATACAAGAGCTGTAAGAAGGTGCTGCATGTGTTTAATTCCTTAAGTAGTTTTGTTTTATTGTGTTAGCAAACTTTAATTCATCAGGATTGGTGGCTTGTGTAATGTGACAACGAAAGATTGCACTCCCTTTAATACTTGCTTTCCCATCAATTAAAGTTTATATGTTGATGTCTTTGGTTACTACTTATTAGTGCATTGATAACCTCTGTGTTTATTAGTGGCTTGCGGGCATTTGACTGCGGAAAATAATGTGGCTCCCACGGTTATTACTAAATTGATCACTTAGGAATAACTTTTAGACATAAGTAATCATTAAGGGTTTACTCGCCGATAAGATTAGGACCAACGAGAAAGGGTTAACTACATACACTTCATATAAAGCTATCAATAAAACAAGTGACAATCTACTTAATCATAAGGACAGCCCTTTTATTGTCTCGAGTATTTATCTGTGTACGTGTGTGCTACTTGCTGATTCGTGCCTATTGGTTTATTTTATTATTTAATTGCAAACAAATCGTGCCAGTCTCTCAGGCTGAAACCCCCTTGCGTTAGAATATTAAAATACTGATTAGAATAACGAGATAATACGTTCCACTCTTAGTGATCGACACTCTACTTACCATTATATTCATACTGACCGGGTACACTGCTCGTTAGGTGTGTGTGTTATTGATAAGTCGGCTAAATATAAATTTAAAACTTGATTAGGCATTAAAACTGCCAAAACTTTACTCCAACGCACGACCGCATCAAGTTTTTGGCGCCGTTGCCGGGGAGTGAATTGTTATTATCTGTTAATTTGATTAGTATTTTAATTAGGTTTTTCCTTTTTTTATTAGATTAATTGCATCATTGTATTATTTTGCATATTTGTTGTATTGTGTGTTAATTGTTTTCTTTTATTTTTGTGTGTTTATTTTTGTTTGTGTGTTTAATTTTTGTTTTTATTTTTCGTATTTTTCTGTTCTGCTATCGTTGTACTGTGCTAAATCAAACGATATGGCGCATCTGATCTCTCAGATACGGCGTATTGCGTTTAATTTTTAAAAAATACAACGCGTTTAATTAATTCGATACGTCGCATCTTTTCCCCAAGATACGGCGTATCTGTTTTTAATACGAAATTTTTTTTTAAAAGCGATAAAGTAATACGACGCATCTTTTTCCCAAGATACGGCGTATCTGTTTTTGATAAAAAAAATTTCTAAACGTTAACGCCATACGACGCATCTGCTTTCGTAGATACGGCGTATCTATTATTTTAATTAAAAATAGTTTGCGAATTATTAAACAGATACGACGCATCGATCTATATCGATACGGCGCATCTTTCTGAATCAAAAATCTTGTATTTTAAAACGTAACAAAAATACGGCGCATTAACTTTTGTTAATACGACGCATTTAATTTTAATTAGATAAGCTGATTTTTGATTAATTAATTCGATACGGCGCATTCTTAAATTCTAAAGCGGCGTATCTATCTTCTGGATAAAGTCTGATTAAATTTTAACGATTATTAGATACGGCGTATCCAACTTTTTGGATACGGCGCATCGTCTGCAGATATCAGTAACTTTAATTTTTCGTATTCCGTTTTCGTTATTAATTATCTGATATATTACTTTCTCGAGCATACCCTACTGATATTTTTGTGTTGATTTCAGGAAGTGCATGACCAGGAGTTCTACGAAGAACTTGATTCAACCTTTCGAAGATCCTGAACGAGCCCTGCATTCGCTTAAAAGGCTTTTCAACACAAGAAGCTTTGATCTTTCAAGTTCACTCGAGCTTGATTACTTTTCTGAAGAAAAAGAGGAAGTTGAAACAGAAACAATGGGCGAAAACACTACTATGGAGGAATACATGAACAGCACCCGTGCTGATTACACTTCAGGAGTTGCTAGACCAAAGTTTGATGATAAGTCAAAATTTGAGTTGAAGGGTCAGTTTCTCAAAGAACTAAGAGAGAATGCTTTCAGTGGGACGGAACATGAGGATGCTAATGAGCATGTTGAAAAGGTCCTGGAGATTAAAGATTTGTTTACTTCAGAAGGAGTCACTGACGATCAGATCATGCTAAGAATCTTTCCAATCTCGCTAAAAGGAGCTGCTAACAAGTGGCTAAGGAATGAACCTGCTAGTTCAATCACTACATGGGGAGATTTGAAGAGCAAATTCCTGAAGAGATATTGTCCACCTGCTAAGACTGCTAAAAAGATGGAGGCTATCAATAGTTTCAAGCAAGAGCCTGATGAAACTCTTTATCAAGCTTGGGAACGATTTAAAGATTTATTGATAAAATGTCCTCAACACTATCTAACCCCTATGCAGGAGATAATATTGTTTTATCAAGGACTGGACGTGTCTACAAGACAGATTTTGGATGCTAAGGGAGCTGTACCTCAAATGAGTGCAACTAATGCTAGGAAAGCAATCCAAGAAGCCGCCGATCATTCTCAAAAATGGCACGATGGGACCTCTACTAGATCTAAGAGCAGCACTAATTTTGACGGGATTGCTGCTATTCAAGCTCAATTGGATAAAATTAGTAGAGAAATGAAGAAGCGTGATGAAAGAGCGTATGCTGCCCAAGTTGGATGTGAAAAGTGTGAAGGACCTCACTACACTAAAGATTGCCCGAACAAGAATGAAAGTGAGACGTTTGAAGAAGCTTATTACACCCAATTTGGACAACCATTCCGACCTTCAGGAAGATTTAGGGAAGCTACACCGGGATTATACCAAAGGAACAACTTCAATCCCGCTTATCAAGAGAGGAGGCAGACTTTAGACGATACTTTAAAGCAAATTATGGCCGATGCTGCTAAAAGACATGAAGAGAATACTGCTATGATCAAGGAAATTCGAGCTTCAACGGACACTACTACAAGAAATCAAGGAGCTTCGATCAAAGCATTGGAACAACAAATTGGTCAAATGAGCAAAGTTCTTCAAGAAAGGGGATATGGAAGTTTACCGAGCTCAACTGAAACCAACCCAAGAGATCATGTCAAGGCCATAAGCACCACTGAAGAAGTCACTCCTAATATACCTAGAAGATCGATGAATGGTAATGATGGTGCAAGACCCAAATTTTTCTTTAATTCTTCAATCAGCTTAAGGAGACTACTAAAAGAGAAGACAAAGATTGAAGACGAGATCAAGGCAACAATGAAAGAAGAGAGCCCTGCAACCGACTCAAATGCCTTGCCTCATAAAGAAAGAGACCCAGGAAGTTTTACTCTACCTTGTTCTATTAATAATATATCTTTCAATAATGTGTTAGCTGACTTAGGAGCTAGTGTTAGTGTTATGCCTCTTAAGACATTCGCTACCCTAGGACTAGGAAAATTAGCACCAACTAAATTACTTATTGAATTGGCTGATAAAACGGTAAAACGACCTGAAGGGATTGCTAATAATGTGCTAGTTAAGATTGAGCAGTTTATTTTTCCCGTAGACTTTGTTATACTAGACATGCCCGAGGATGTTAAGATTCCTTTAATCCTTGGAAGACCTTTCTTGTCTACTGCCCATGCTAAGATTGATGTGTTTAAGAGAAAAATCTCATTAAGGGTAGGGAATAATAAACTAGTCTATAAGTGCCAAGATCCGGTTAAAAGCATAATTAGAGGTGTTTATGTGCTAGGATTAAGAGAGCGTATGGACCTCGATCTTGAAGCTAGACTTATGGGAGAAACATTGATTCAAAACAACTCAACTGATCCTAATCATGAGAACTTTGAGGAATTCATTGACCTTAATGTACCTACCGAACTTAGACGCAATGTTGTTAATGATTCTGATGATAAGTGGTATGATTGTGTAGTAATTAATAAACGTAGGAGAATAGTTGAGATAACGAATTTGAATAATGATGTGTTTATTGAACTACCACCCCACCTTGCTTATTTGTGCCTATATGATAATAAGAATTTCCCGTCTATCATTTTGTCATCTCTGCCCGAAAGGGACAGGACTTTGTTTATACAGATATTAAAGAAGAACGGCGTGGAAATTAAGGACGAGCAAGGAGTGTTCAATATTACTGAATTGGCGATGAAGGAGCGCGATGTTTTCGACTCCTTCAATGATCGATATTAAAGAGCTGAACGTGAGTCTAACTTGAAGACTCTGGAATAAAGACAAGTGCTGGCCGGGAGACAACCCGGATTTATCTTTTTCTGTTTATGTGTCGAGTCAGTCAAGCCCGCATGAGGATACGGCGCATCTCCATCCTGAGATGCGACGCATCTCCTGCAATGGTCATATCTTATTTTATTTTTCTGCATTTTTATTTTCGACTTTAAAACTATTTATCAGTTTATTTTAATGCGGCGCATCCCTGGTTAAGGATGCGGCGCATCTTTATTCTGATCCGTATTAATTCCAGGCTCGATACGGCGTATCTTCTTCCATAAGATACGGCGCATCGACTAACCTGATGATTTTCAGTTTTAATTTTTAAGTTTTATTTTTCCTAACTACTAATGTATTATGCAAGTTTGAACCTTTCTTATCTTAGGTGTGTTTTAAAGTGTTGGTGGTATTATAGTTTCCTGGATTTCCTGTGGATACATCAAGTATTAAGCTTTAACGCTCTAATCCACAAGAAAGATGATTTTTGCTCTTATACAAATGGATGATCATACCGAGCAAATCTCAGGGGAGTTTTTCCTGTTCTAATTCTTTTATTTTCCAGTTTTTAACCTTTTATACAAACAACGAGGACATTGTTTAACTTAAGTGGGGGGATTGGAGAATTAGAACACTTAACAATTACTTGTCCTAAACTTTTTCAAAAATTATGCTTAAAATGTGCTTAATATATCAAACTTAAAAATTTTTAGCATGTTTTTGTTTAAGATCTAAGTTGCATAGCTGCACACATGACGTTATTTTCAAAAATTGTGATTTTCCAAAATTCACAAATCTATGAGTGTGCCGGTGACTTGTAAACTTTAGAACTTGGCTTGTATACTATTCGAGACCACCATAATAAGTATTATTTATATAATTGGAATGACTTGTCTAAATTGGTAAATTTCTAGGATTACACCCAAAAAGCCTATTATATGTTATGTGTTATTAGCTAACTACACTAGTTAGTTAACCCCCGTATAAACCCTTTTGTTACTCTCATTTTTAGAGTAAGATACCCCTAGAAAAACCCTCAGAGCCATTCCTTTCGTTTCTTACACCTATGTTTTAAAATGTTTCGTTACACCCTTACACCTTAGCCTACCCTGTAGATTAGAATCCGTGGTTGGTTAATTGCTATAGGAAAGTGTGTTTCCTTACATTACCTGTGTTCGCGTGCGTAATTCATTATCTTTGGTTAGGTCGGGAAATTGCACAATGCAATTGGAGTGAAAGTAAATATTATATATCTTTGAGTTTATTTTTCGTGTGTTTACTACTTTCACTATTACCGTTATTTCTGAAAGTATGAAAAGTATGAAAAAAATTATCCGGAAAGAAAGTTGTAGTGATGTGGTGAAATTTTACACATCTATGTTTATGTTTGAAAAAAAAAAAAAAAAAAAAAAAAAAAAAAAAAAATCGAAAAAATAAGAAAAGAAAAAGAAAGAAAGAAAAGTTGAAAGATAGTTTTAACCAACTTATGTAAAGTTATGTAAGTGGTCGATATCACCACTATTTGTTGTACTATATCTATGGATTGAATGGGAATTGGCAGTTATGGGAACGCCAATTAAGGTTTATTCTTTGATTAAGATCTTGTTGAGTATAATTCGTGTCTACCTAAAGCGTGTGTTTCAAGTGTTAAAGCGTGAGTTATTCGATGATATGAGTCTTATTCATGGGATGGTTGGGATAGTGATTAACCACACTTAGGATTTTAATTTATTTGTTTTGTTTATTTTTCATTTTACACCAATTTATATCCCAAATGTTATCCATACCCTTTATTATTCTTTTCCCAACCGAACCTTTGATTTATTGAGATTAGGGATTTGAGCAATCTTAAGTATCGTAGTCGTGGATTCGGCTATGTATTTATGATTTTGTCGCCCTTTTTGATATATTATTATTGGTGAAGTTTGGACCTATCTTTAGCCTATTCGAGTTAAGGATTTGAGCAATTGCAAGTATCGTGTTCGTGGATTCGATCATGTATTTGTGATTTTGTCGCCTTTTCTGGAATTTGAGATCGATAGTGATCAAGAATAATTAACCCTTAAGCCTAAAAACCCTTTTTTACCGCTTTAGACTTGTTATTCCTTAGCTTTAGTGGAGGAGATGTGTATACTTGCCAAGCTTATGATAGAATATTCATCACGACTGGACAGTTAAACGATTAGATTTGCTTTTATCGACTTATTTTCTTTTACTTCTAATTCGTTAAGTGTTTAGTTGTGTGATTATGAAATAAAAGAATACATGCTTGATATAAAAATAAATCCTAACATCTTTTAGGATACATTTTCATAAGAGAAATTCTAAGGTTTACTTGGGGACAAGTAAAGTTCAAGTGGGGGGATATTTGATGAACTCAAATAAGTACATTTTATTACTATCATTTATCCTATTTATTTGACTTGTTTTACTATATTATGTATGAGGATTGATACTTAATCGTTTACTTTTGTAATTCTCAGGTAAAAACAAGCATTTGGTGAAACTTAGCGATTTTGGACTAATTATGGAGCAAAACATGCATAAAGTTAAGAGTCTACTGAAATGAAAAAGATCAAGACTAATCTGCTCCAGATGCGCCACATCTCACTCATGACATGCGCCGCATCTCTATCAAGATATCACCAGATACGATCCAAGATACAAGAGGACATGCGCCGCATCTAATCGTGGAGTTACGCCGCATCTTCTGGCGGTGTACGAATATTCCTGAATATTATAATCTTGGACCCCACGCGAAGTTAAGTCAATGCGCCGCATCTACTTACTAGATGCGCCGCATCTTCCCTCAGACAGAAACTATAAATACCCCAAGGCCAGACGAATTTCGTACGCATTATATTAGATTCGAAGACCGAACAGGAGAAACCAAGGACGAATTCAGTCAAGGAGGCAGCACAAGACACACCCAAATCAAAGATACAAGAGCTGTAAGAAGGTGCTGCATGTGTTTAATTCATTAAGTAGTTTTGTTTTATTGTGTTAGCAAACTTTAATTCATCAGGATTGGTGGCTTATGTAATGTGACAACGAAAGATTGCACTCCCTTTAATACTTGCTTTCCCATCAATTAAAGTTTATATGTTGATGTCTTTGGTTACTACTTATTAGTGCATTGATAACCTCTGTGTTTATTAGTGGCTTGCGGGCATTTGACTGCGGAAAATAATGTGGCTCCCACGGTTATTACTAAATTGATCACTTAGGAATAACTTTTAGACATAAGTAATCATTAAGGGTTTACTCGCCGATAAGATTAGGACCAACGAGAAACGGTTAACTACATACACTTCATATAAAGCTATCAATAAAACAAGTGACAATCTACTTAATCATAAGGATAGCCCTCTTATTGTCTCGAGTATTTATCTGTGTACGTGTGTGCTACTTGCTGATTCGTGCCTATTGGTTTATTTTATTATTTAATTGCAAACAAATCGTGCCAGTCTCTCAGGCTGAAACCCCCTTGCGTTAGAATATTAAAATACTGATTAGAATAACGAGATAATACGTTCCACTCTTAGTGATCGACACTCTACTTACCATTATATTCATACTGACCGGGTACACTGCTCGTTAGGTGTGTGTGTTATTGATAAGTCGGCTAAATATAAATTTAAAACTTGATTAGGCATTAAAACTGCCAAAACTTTACTCCAACGCACGACCGCATCAATGGTGTAAAAATATAGATAGGTTACGTTCGACATTAATGGAATACGAGGTCGTTTAGGGGGTGCTAGCAATCAGTTTAGAGAAAATAAAGAAAAGAAATGAATGAAAATAAAGAAGTTGGGCTTATCTCGTTGGGCCGAGTTATGGCTGGGCCTTGAGTGATCCGTTTGGTTAGGATTAGGATTAATGATTTGTTTTTAATTAAGAGTGATTAAGTGTGGTAAATTTTAGTTAGGTATATTTTGTAAAAAGAAAGATGAGTTTAGAGTAACGCGAGTATCGTCATTTGTCGTTGATTGTGAAAATGTGTTGTCGCGATGGAAATGTTATCTCGAGTTCATGGTATATTATATATATATATATATATATATATATATATATATATATATATATATATATATATATATATATATATATATATATATATATATATATATATATATATATATATATGAAATGTATCGCGATATTAATAACGATAATAGAAAAGTTTAAATTTCCCCGCAAAAATGGGGTTGATTAAACGGTAATACAAGATCATCATAATTTATTGAGATTAATTACAAGGGTTTTTCGTAGAATCCTACAGTACTCCCCCGTCATTCTGAATTCCGTCCCGGAATTCAAGTCCGAGGTAGCTAATAAGAGTGATTTACGAGAATAGGTGTGGATACTTTTTACGAATTTGGTCTTCACATTCCCATGTGTATGTTGGTCCTCTCTTAGAGTTCCTTTTAACATTTACAATGGGAATACGGTTTTGCTTGAGTCGCTTCACCTCTCTATCCATTATCTCAACAGGTTCCTCCGTGAACACAAGTTTGTCGTCCAGTTTAATCTCTTTCAGCGGAATGATGAGAGTCTCGTCTGATAGGCATTTCTTAAGTTGGGATACGTGGAATGTAGGGTGTACCCTACTGAGTTCTTTTGGAAGTTCTAATCTATAAGCAACTGGACCAATCCTCTCGAGGATTTTAAAAGGTCCAATGTATCTTGGGTTGAGTTTCCCACGCTTTCTGAAGCGTACCATTCCTTTCCAGGGCGAGACTTTTAGCATAACTATATCTCCAACTTCAAATTCCATGTGTTTCCTACTCACATCCGCGTAACTCTTCTGTCTGTCACAAGCGGCTTGGAGGCGATGCTTGATTTTGAATATCTTCTCTGTCGTGTCGTGAATTAGTTCTGGTCCGGTAAGTTGCATGTCCCCAACTTCCGTCCAGCAGATAGGTGATCTTCACTTTCTCCCGTAAAGTGCTTCAAAAGGCGCGGGCTTTAGGCTAGCATGGTAACTATTGTTGTAAGAGAATTCAACCAATGGTAAGTGTTTGTCCCAACCTTTTCTGAAGTCAAGTACACATGCTCTAAGCATATCTTCCCAGGTTTAGATTGTCCTTTCACTTTGTCCATCAGTTTGAGGATGATAGGCGGTGCTCATGTCCAGACGAGTACCGAGAGCTTTCTATAGAGATTGCCAAAATCCTGAGGTGAATCGGCTGTCCCTATCTAAAATGATGGAGATTGGGACTCCATGTCGGATTATGATTTCTTTGAAGTACAACTGAGCGAGTGTGTCCATCTCGTCAGTTTCTTTGATAGGTAGGAAATGGGCTGATTTGGTCAAACAGTCGACGATCACCCAGATTGTGTCTAATCCGGTCGACGTCCTTGGCAACTTGGTAATAAAATCCATAGTGATTCTTTCCCATTTCCAAACTGGTATCTCAGGTTGTACAAGTAGTCTGGATGGTTTTTGGCTTTCAGCCTTGACTCTTGAACAAGTCAAACATTTCCCAACATATGTTACAATGTCGGCTTTCATGTTTGACCACCAATAAAGTTGCTTGAGATCGTGGTACATCTTGTTGAATCCGGGATGGATGGAATATTTGGACTTGTGAGATTCATGCATGATAAGATCTCGAATACCTCCGTATAGAGGAATCCAGCATCTTTTCTTGAAACATAACATTCCATCAGCTCTTCTCACGAATCCGTTCTCACTTTCCGGCATACGATCAATTCTCTCGTGAGTTCGGTTCTCTTCCTGAAGAGCCTCTGATTGGGCTATGAGAATTTGAGATGGAAGCGGTGAACAAACTGTCATTCCTAACGATCGGACTCTAAGGGGTTTGATTTTTTCCTTCCGACTTAGTGTGTCAGCCACGACATTCGCTTTACCGGGGTGGTAGTGAATTTCACAATCGTAGTCGTTGAGTAGTTCTAACCATCGGCGCTGTCTCATGTTCAGCTCTTTCTGATCCAGTATGTGTTGAAGACTTTTGTGATCAGTGAATACCGTGCACTTCGTACCGTATAGGTAATGTCTCCACATTTTAAGAGCGAATACTACTGCTCCTAGTTCTAGATCATGAGTGGTATAGTTTTCCTCATTCTTCTTGAGCTGTCGAGAAGCGTAAGCTATGACTTTGTTCCTTTGCATTAATACCGCACCTAAGCCGTGATGAGATGCGTCGCAATACACTACAAAGTCATCGCTCCCGTCTGGCAGTGCTAAAATTGGTGCTTCGCAAAGTTTTTGCTTGAGAAGTTGGAATGCTGATTCTTGTTTCTCTCCCCAGATATATTTCTTGTTTTTCTGAGTGAGTTCTGTCAAAGGTTTTGCGATTTTGGAAAAACCCTCTATAAACCTTCGATAGTAACCAGCGAGTCCTAAAAATTGTCGAATTTCCGTTGGAGTGGTGGGCGAAGCCCAACCTTTGACTGCTTCGATCTTGGCAGGGTCAACGTGAATACCTTGACTATCGATGATATGGCCTAAGAATTGAACAGTGGAGATCTAAAAATCACATTTAGAAATTTTCGCATACAGTTTTTCTGGCTTGAGTAATCCCAGAATGGTTCTCAAGTGTTCCGCATGCTCTTTTTCGTTACGTGTGTAGATTAGAATATCGTCGATGAACACGATCACGAACTTGTCCAAGTATGGCTTACATACGCGGTTCATTAGATCCATGAACACTGCTGGTGCATTGGTAAGACAAAAGGGCATTACTCGAAACTCATAATGCCCGTACCGTGTTCGAAAGGCTGTTTTGGGAACGTCTTCTTCTCTGACTCTTAATTGGTGGTATCCTGATCTTAGATCGATTTTTGAGTAAACACTCGATCCTTGTAGTTGGTCAAATAGATCGTCAATCCTTGGTAATGGGTATCGATTTTTCACCGTGAGTTTGTTTAACTCTCTATAATCGATGCACATTCGGAATGTTCCGTCTTTCTTTTTGACAAACAGGACTGGTGCTCCCCAAGGTGATGAGCTCGGTTGGATTAATCCTTTATCTGACAGTTCTCTCAACTGCTCAGATAATTCCTTCATTTCGGAAGGGGCTAATCGATAAGGTGCTTTTGCAACGGGAGCTGCTCCAGGCACTAAATCGATTCGAAATTCTACTTGCCGGATTGGTGGAACACCTGGCAAGTCTTCAGGGAATACGTCTGCAAATTCATTTACGACTGGCACTTCTTCTAGTCGTTTCTCTTTTTCTTTCGATTTATCTTCCGTTAGTTGGACCAAAAATGCGTGACATCCTTTGTTTATGTATTTCACCGTTTTGATGTACGAGATAATATTGAGTTGGGTTTTGTAATGGTCACAACGAACTGTGAGCGTTTCATTGTCTAAGGGGATTTGGATAACTTTTTCGTCGCAGATGATTCTGGCACGATGTTTGGATAACCAATCCATGCCCACAATTGCGTCAAAGCTTCCAAGTTGGATGGGTATGAGATCAATTTGGAAAGATTTGTCTTGGAGTGTTATGGTGCAGTTTTCGAGTACGGTGTTGGTGCTTAGCAATTTTCCGTCGGCTATTTCAATTTCGTATGAGGTATCTAATTCTATGGGTGTAATATTAAGCAATAAAGCAAATGAAATAGATAGAAAGCTCCTATCGGCTCCAGAATCAAATAATATCTTAGCACTATGTTGATTCAGTAAGAAAGTACCCGTAGTGACATTGGGATTTTGCGGCGTGTTTCCATCTCCAAGTATGTAGGCTCTTTCGCAGGCAACATTGTTGGTGTTCTTTGGGCAGTTACTCTTGTAATGTCCCATTTCACCACAACCGTGGCACTTCACTGCTACTGGTTGTGCATTTTCCCCTGTGGCCCTGCAGTCTTTGGTCACATGACCTACTCTTCGGCAGTTACCGCAGATTGCAGTACAAGGTCCGATATGATGCATCCTACACTTGTTACACTGGCGTTTTGTCCCAACATACATCTTCCCTTCAGTAGGTGCAGCCACATAAGCCCTGGCGGTTTCTTGATGGCGGTTTTGTTGTTGATGTTGGTCGTTACGGCTTTGCTGGTAGTCTTTGTTGCGGTTGTTGTTTCGGTCATTGTTGCGGTAGCTCCTGTTGTGGTTGTAATGGCTGTTGCTGTTCCTGTTGCTGCTGCTATGGTTATCATAGTTTCTCTTGTGTCCAATGACTGTGGAGTTAGAACTTCGTTTAAGCACTCGATTCATCATTCGCTGAGCAAAAATTAATGCGGCTTCGAGGGTTTTTGGGTTTGATGCGGTGACGTCTCCCTCAATACTTGAAGGCAGTCCTTCCACATATTTTTCCAACATCTTTTCCAAGTCAGGTACCATGTGTGGGCACAGAAGAGATAACTCTTGAAACCTCCAATTGTACGTATTGATGTCATTGTTTCTCACCACTAACTGGTGAAATTCATCCTCAAGCTTCCTGACCTCTGTCCGAGGACAGTACTTTTTCAACATCTTATTTTTTAGTTCAGTCCAGGGGATTTGAAATGCTGCTTCGGCTCCCATGTTTTTAACAACAGTATTCCATCAAGATAAAGCATCTCCTCTTAAGACTCTAGTGGCAAAGGTGACCTTGTTGTGTTCTGCGCAGTTGCTTCTCATGAATACAGTTTCAATGCATTCAAACCACTGTGCTAGTTCGGTCACTCCTTCTACGCCCTTAAAGATGGTTGGCTGGCAACTCATGAATTCCTTGTAAGTGCATTTACGCTGTGTAGATGCCTCACCTTCAGTCGTTGCTCCTATGTCACTGCTCGAACGGGTTGCAGCATCGGCCTCGCGTGCTGCGACGATGCCGGCATCAATCATTTTCTGAACATCTTCCAGTGTCAGAGTTGCGGTATGGTTGGTAGTTCCGCGTCTGGTATACATCATTTTCTATTAATGCCACAAGAACATAGATTTTTAGAGTTTGCGTAGAGTAACTGAGGAATAAATCCATGAATTTTACAATATTACGACATTCTTGGACGTTATTGTAAGCAAATAATCAATTCATCGATACGAGATTATTAAGGAACAAACGATTTAATCACAAAAACTGAAGTTTAGCAACTTTCTGTACATTCACCAATTTTAATTTGAGTTTTTATTCTTTATGTGGTTGAGTTTTCACAGTATCTACACGATTAGAGAATCATAATAGTACAAGCAACATCATGACATGTCTAGATACAATTACAATACATACGAACAACCATAATACATGAATTAACAGATATATTGTACATCGCTACCAACATTATAACATTAATAACTTGATCAGTTGAGTTATACAACAAAACAATACAAGAATTTTTATTAATTGCCACATGCGGCAGGCTAAGATGCCTCTCACTATACAACTGCTAACTACATCTAATGGCTAGGTCCGGCTGTACATCTCGTAAGCTCTGAGATCTGGTCTCTGAGTCTCTGTATCTCCGCCTGATGTTCAACCTGTATATCTCCTATGATGTTCTCCAATGTGTCGGCTCTACGCTGCGCAAGATGAGCCTCCCAGGCTAGGGCCTGTCCCTCTCTCCGTATAGATATCGCGTAAGAACGGGTGTCTGCTAGATCTGACTGCATCTGCATCAAACACTGTTGTACCACTGCTCTGTTGGAAGCTAACCTATGCAAGGTGTCACTAATAGTTCCCGTGGGATCCAATGGTACATGGTCAATCATCCGAAGGAGCGAGTCAATCTGCTCTCCGTGACTCTCCAGTCGTGTCACCACTGTAGATGGTATGAGGGTATGAGTGACTACTGGTCTGAACCCTTCCCAAGCATCATGGATCTGAGCTGGGGGAGTGAAACCAGGAGGATAAGGCAGTGATGGTGAAGATGGGTGTATCTGGTCTGAGATGCGAGGTCGACTCGATGAAGGAATATCCTCCGCAGGAATAGGGTCCTGCTGACGAGGTGGTAGTGGGTATGTCTAAGTACGTGTATCAAGTAGATGGTCAGGGAGTAGGGATGGTGCAGTCTGATGGAACTCTAATGGTGTATCATCTGCAGGGAGCCATTTCTGACTCTCAAAGTACAAGTCGTCAGGGGGTGGTATATAGAAAGTAGAATATGAGTCATAAACAAAGTGTGGTGGCAACGTATGTGCTGGCAAAGCTAGCACATGGGGGTTCTCAAATAAGGGTGTGGCGGCGGCTTCACCCTCTTCGAAGGGCTCGGTCTCGTCAGGCACGACCTCTGGTGCTACAGTACTAGTAAGTACGGGTGATGTAACTGATGCTAGTGATCCTTCGGAATCTGAATACGATGATACACTAAAATGTGTGATGAATGACATGATACTGTAATAATCCATATATAGTAAAAATAAGTAATTACTAACATCAAGTGGTGTAATGTAAGCATGGAATGATCTAGTTGTGCAAAGTAACTATCAAGTATGCAAAGACTTGTGTAAGATACTCCTGATGTATAATATACTGAGGGCGGCAACAAGCAGGCATGGAGGGCTTAGGTAACATGGTGTAAAATTAATTTGTTTGAAAAATGTAGTTATAGTCCAACGTTTAAAAACATTTGGTTCTCTATAACCTGGCTCAGATGCCAATCTATAACACCCCCAAATTTTTAAGATAGCAGCGGAGTCTAATTGGGGTATTATTGAGAGGATCGACAACAATTTCTTAGAAAATAGCCCGTAAAGGCATTTTTAATTATTATAGGTCCATAATATGAATTCAGTTACAAAGTGTTACATCAGAGTGCAAATAGTTTCTCCAAGGAAACATCATTTTAACTGAATTACAACTTTATTTTACACCATTATTTAGGATAGGTTTTGTCTGCTCAATGCCTTGATCCGCTCCGCTAGTTTCCTGAGATACATGCTTAAAAGTCAACAAAATGTTGAGTGAAATCATGGAGTTTGAAGTTTAAATATCAGTTCGATACACAAGTAGGATTGTATTGGAGATACAATCAGTTTAGACATTGATATTGCAGTTCATATATTGCCCTAAGTCTCATGACACGCAAAAGTTAAAAAAGTACCGTATAAATGGAGGTGTTCATCAAATTAATGATGAAAGTTTTGCCCTCGTGTAATAGGTGATTTGCCAATTCCTATTTTACTCAAATATAATGCATCGCGACTAATACGACTAGCAAAAAGCATTCCGTCAAAGTATTAGTGGGATAGGTTGTCAGCCTCTAATAGATCTACCCATTATATTCGCGTTCACAACTAGTGATTAATGGCTCATGATAAAGGGTCTTATGGCAATAAGGTAACTTAGGCATATATCAAATCAGGTAGCATACGGAAAAGTACTTGTGATCTGTTTAAAGCATGTATCCCCCTCACAGAGTTTAAAAATATAAATGATTTAAAAAGTGAGGCCATGACTCACCTTAAGCGTTTTTGGTGTTAGTGAAGGTAAACTTTGAGGTGATTATGATAACAACTTCAATACGGAACCTGATAAATATAAATGTCTGAGAATCTAACTAATTACTAGTGGTGTGCGTGAAAGAAATGGTGAATGATGAATAACGATCGGGTCGTTTAGTGAGAGTGTTTGATGCTTACAATGCGAGAATAATGTTGTATATTATGATTATCTTGATTTTAAGTCAAGTAATCCCATAGTATTATTTCTTCAAAGAATAAAGGTAATGCTATGCAAGGTTAACTCGTAACGTTTCTAGTGTTACTAAATATCGAAAGTGAACTAATATGCAAATAAAATGTGTAAATATGCATATGAAATGAAGGTATGACGAAAATAGAAAATGAATTAAGAATGTCAAGTTATAAATAGTAGGTCCTTGTTCTTTTCCAGGTTTTACACTTTTCACCCTAACTGCGTTCGCGTTACGTCGTTAGTCCTTTATTAAGTCCAAAGTCCAAAAGTAGTCCAAAACTTGTCCATATGTCCATATAAGGCTTGGAGTTAAATCATTGGTCAATTTAAGTCCTGTACCAACTGTTCTCACAGCTTCAGTCCACAAGTTTCATAGTTTGGCAATTTTAGTCCTTCTAGTTAGATCGCGTTACATTTTTAGTCCAAAAATGACAAAAAGGTATGGAAAAGTATGGCGATTTTTCCTAAAGCTTATTTAAGTGATTTTTAACTTATTCCAACTGCTTATTAGGTCGTTCGCTCATTTAAGTTATTAATGGGCTTTTAACGTGTTATATATATATATATATATGTGGTCCGTTACCCATTTTGATCCATGGGCTTTGGGGAGGGTGTGAGTTATCAAAATGGCTCATTTTTATGTTAAAAGCTTATTCTTAAAGTACCACATGGTCAGCTTATTTGTAGCTTATCAAAACTGCTTTTTGGGCCTTGAACCCATGCGTTAATATTTTAAGTTTTCGAGTATGGTTTATACGAAACACTTTGGTGATTTTAAAAGATCAAGTCGTGGTTTTCATGGTAGATTGTTAACATGAAAAATGTAGGTTGTTAGGTTGTTAAACAAGTCGTATAGAAAAATATATGCATTGCATGTTTAGATTACGAAATATTCATGTGGGTACTAGGCGTTATGGCGCTTTTTTTTTATAGAAAGACTTAACCAAATTCTTGGTTCGTTGGTTTATAGAATCAGCGTGGGTGTTAATGCATTTCTGGGTTATTGTTAATATGTTTTACGATGCGTGGAGTGAAATACGTTCAGTAGGGTTTTGTAAGAGTTTTACTCGTCATTGTCTCGCGTTTTATATGTTCTAAACGTGTATGTATAATATTAAAGTTATGCGTTCTAATGAAATTGATGTAGAGGGATGTAATGCATGAAGTGTTTCTGTGAACATAGGTGGTCTTATAAAGCTCTAAGGTTGTTGTGATCAAAGCTTGAGATTTCTCATTTTCTTTTAACGTGACATGCACAAAAGATATAATACGTTTGTAATATAAATATGTGTTATGCATGCTTAACGTGCAAAAATGCATAGGAAAGAGGATCATACCACACCTTTAAAAAGGTGGTGATGAAGCTGAACGTAGCACAGGAATGAGGCAGAAGGAATGAAGGCAGTCCCACCAAGCTTCGAATACGTTTTATACGTATTCACTCTTAACTCTTTTTGCTTCCCACTGAGAAACAGAAAGTTGCTGGCTTTGGTAGGGTATTAGTGAGGTGAAAGATAGTGAAATGTGGGTAGAGTAGGGTAAGATAGATTGATGTATTCTTATAGAAGGATTTTCACACGTTTCATTGACCTTTTGACCCTATCATTGGAGTCACTGTGGATAGAAGGACACATATGCATTTTTACTGACATTGGTAGATTTTGTGGAGATATTTAGAGTTAGGTACCTTGTATTTTACCTCTTGGAGTACATATGTATTCGGTTGTGTTTAATTATGGCACCGAAATTGTACATTCGAGCCACAAACCTTTTATGCAGTTCTATTCTTCTTTTAAGTATTATGATATGTTAAGAATATTGTTAGGAGATCGCAGGAAAAAGCGGGGTGTGAAATGGTTGTGTTTTGCCCTTTATTTCTATACGTATTATCGAATTATGGGACGAAAAATATGGCTTCAGTTACTATGGTGGTTCATGACATTCATAGCTGGGAATTTGCACAAAGAGAGTTCGTTGGGTGGTGATCACGATGGTGTAAAAATATAGATACGTTACGTTCGACATTAATGGAATACGAGGTCGTTTAGGGGGTGCTAGCAATCAGTTCAGAGAAAATAAAGAAAAGAAATGAATGAAAATAAAGAAGTTGGGCTTGTCTCGTTGGGCCGAGTTATGGCTGGGCCTTGAGTGATCTGTTTGGTTAGGATTAGGATTAATGATTTGTTTTTAATTAAGAGTGATTAAGTGTGGTAAATTTTAGTTAGGTATATTTTGTAAAAAGAAAGATGAGTTTAGAGTAACGCGAGTATCGTCATTTGTCGTTGATTGTGAAAATGTGTTGTCGCGATGGAAATGTTATCTCGAGTTCGTGGTATATTATATATATATATATATATATATATATATATATATATATATAGTTCGGGGTATATATATATATATATATATGAAATGTATCGCGATATTAATAGCGATAATAGAAAAGTTTAAATTTCCCCGCAAAAATGGGGTTGATTAAACGGTAATACAAGATCATCATAATTTATTGAGATTAATTACAAGGGTTTTTTGTAGAATCCTACACTAACCGTTACCGAAATCGATCACACATGATCTAAGCATGTCCTCTAACGTCTGAATGGTCCTTTCACTCTGACCATCCGTCTGAGGGTGGTAAGTTGTACTCATGTCGAGATCTATTCCCAATGCGTCCTGGACCAACTTCCAGAAGTTCGACGTGAAACGACTGTCTCGATCAGAGATGATAAAGATCGGTACACCGTGTCTTGCGACAATTTCCTTCAAGTACAGTCGTGCAATTTTGTCCATGCAATCATTCTCTTTTATAGGAAGGAAGTGAGTAGATTTAGTGAGATGGTCCACGATTACCCAGATCATGTCGTAACCGTTCGATGTGGTGATGAAGTCCATAGTTATGCATTCCCACTTCCATTCTGGAATTTCAGGTTGTACAAGTAGACCTGACGGTTTTTTGGTGTTCAGCCTTGACCTTCGAACATGTTAAACATTTACTGACGTACTCGGCTATATCGGCCTTCATATTTGGACACCAGTATAGCTTCTTCAAGTCTAAGTACATCTTTTCGGATCCTGGATGGATGGAGTATTTAGACTTGTGGGATTCGTGCATGATCAAATCATGAATTCCTCCGTATAGCGGGATCCAACTTCTGTCCCCATAACATAAAACTCCATCGGGTCACTTTACAAAGCCATTCTCACTCTATGGCATTCCGTAAATCTTCTCACTTGGTCGGTTCTCTTCCTTGAGTGCCTCGATCTGAGCCTCTATAATTTTTGCTAGAAGAGGTAAATTGATTGTCATTCCTAACGATATGACTCTGAGAGGTTTGATCCGTTCTTTTCTGCTGAGGGCATCGGCAACTACATTTGCCTTGCCTGGGTGATAACGGATCTCACAATCGTAATCACTGAGCAATTCCAACCATTGACGTTGTCTCATGTTCAGCTCCTTTTGGTTCAAGATGTGATGTAGGCTTTTGTGGTCAGTGTACACCACACACTTTATGCAATAGAGATAGTGTCTCCAGATTCGAGGTGCAAACATGACTGAGCCTAACTCTAGGTCATGGGTCGTGTAGTTTTTCTCGTGGGTTTTCAATTGTCTAGAGGCATATGCTATCACCTTCTCTCTCTGCATTAACACGGCTCCCAAACCTTTGTGTGAAGTGTCACAATAAATGACAAAGTCTTCACTACCTTCAGGTAAGGCCAAAATAGGTGCACTACACAACTTCTCCTTAAGGAGTTGAAAAGCTTCTTCCTCCTTATCTCCCCAGTCATACTTCACATTCTTCTGTGTTAGTTTAGTTAAAGGCTTCGCTATCTTGGAAAAACCTTCAATAAACCTTTGGTAATAACCGACAAGTCCTAAGAATTGGCGTATTTTGGTGGGTGTTGTAGGTGTCGCCCAATCCTTTATTGACTCGATCTTTGCGGGATCCACGTGAATGCCTTGATTATCAATCACGTGACCCAGAAATTGCACAGTTGATATCCAGAATCCACACTTCGAAAACTTGGCATACAACTCCTCCTTCTTCAGTAACTCTAAGATTAGCTTGAGGTGCTCCTCATGCTTTTTCTCACTCTTTGAGTATATCAGGATGTCGTCTATGAACACGATCATGAATTTATCCAAATACGGCTTACACACCCGATTCATGAGGTTCATGAATACGGCTGGTGCGTTGGTAAAGCCGAATGGCATAACTTGGAATTCGTAATGGCCATATCGGGTCCTGAATGCAGTCTTCGGGATGTCCTCTTCCCGAACTCGGAGTTGATGATAACCTGATCTCAGGTCAATCTTGGAGCAAATGGATGAACCTTGAAGTTGATTGAATAGATCATCGATTCTTGAAAGTGGGTATCGGTTCTTGATGGTTAGCTAATTCAGTTCTCGATAGTCGATAAACATTCTGAAGGATCCATCCTTCTTCTTGACAAACAGGACCGGAGTTCCCCAAGGTGAAAAACTCGGTCTGATAAATCCCTTTTCTGAAAGTTCAGCCAACTGGTCTGACAGCTCTTGCAATTCCGTCGGTGCCCATCGATAGGGTGCTTGATTCACTTCTAAGGTTTGGTTCAGTGAGCAACGGTGTTTCTATAAAATCTCATGTCCTAGTCTATCTTGTCTCCCTAAGGAATTTGTGAAAGGTTAGGCAACTGTTCCAAAGATAATGCCTCGGGTTGCACCGTATGGTCTTAAGGCTTCTTTAAGGTTACAAGTCAACTTTTGGTAAGTCTCTAGACCCTTAAATGTTTGGTGGTTCACTCATTGTTTAATCCTGTCGAGGGGTCCTTCTTGTATTGTTAGGATCTTATTACTATAAGGTATGCGAACGAGTTTCCCATTGTGGGTGATTACGGCATAGTATTTTGACATCCAGTCTACATTAGGTATGACGTCGAAGTCTCCAGGTTTTGTGGGCATAGGGTCATTGTTGGTTGAAGAGTTTTGCAGGTCTAGAGTATAACCTTGAAGGATGGTGTTGATTGCTACTAGCAGTCGATTGGTTGGCTCAGTAGGGTACTTTGTGCTTAGCTCGGAGGGTATAACCCTGTAGTACGGTGTTGACTGCTTCTAGCAATCGACTAGTCGAATTGTTTAAGCACTTAGCGTTCTACGCAGAAGGTATAAATTTCATTTAGGGATCTGAATATAACAATCGTAGCTATTTGACACAATTTCTATACAGCAAGAATATGTTCCAGCCACATACGAGGTTATGAGTTATCAGGTAGCTATCAAACTTAAAGATTTTTCTGATTGACGATGAAGTGTCTCGGAATCGTAAGGGGTAGTGTAAAGTGAGATGCTAATCGGTGGGTCGTCTTATGATGGCTAGTGGTGTAAGTTATCCTTTCGGCTTTGGACGTGGTATAAAGTAGGGTTGGTTCTAGGTGGTAAGTTGGCGTCAAAGTCTATTTGGTTACGGTGTTTTCTAGTACTGATGCCCATGACTTGCACTACTTTTATGTGCTCACACACGTTAGTTTCCGATTTCTCGAAAAAGGGAAATAAAATATTTGTCTTTGATAAAAATTGAAGGCAACCATTCCTAGCATAGTATTGTCCTACCCGAATTATACATAGGTGATCAGGCTTTGTATAATTGGGGTCCAACGACGCAATGCTGAGTTTAGTTACCAGAAAACACATCGGTTATTCTGCTCCCGAGGTTGCAGCATAAATTGCTTTTCAAAACGTAAATAATTCACTAGGCGGTAACATAATAGTTTGTAAAACGGTTTGCAAACAATTTATAGAGTAGTGAAATCGTTTGTTAGTTTAAAAACTAGTAGTACGGTATGAATTTATTTTATAAAATAGCCTCATAAAATGATTTTGTAAAATAGTTAGTAAGACAATATGAAGACAATTCCTTGTTTCAAAGAAATTATAGAGGTCAGAACTTTGATTTTGTAAGACTATACATATCTTTACATATATATGGGACTAAGCATGACACGTACTTGCAGCAACTTTTGTTGTACAATGACATGGAAATGCCATGTCATCATTTCTAATGCCACCTCAATGCCACTTGGCACACACCTTCCATGATTTTTTTCCAATGTTCTAAATTAATTAAAAAAATTAGACCATATTCAGATTCGAACCCTGGTCACTATCCCCACAACCAACACTCCAACCACTGGAGCAGCTACGTTTTTGTGATACATATTGGAAAACAAATATGTCATGTTTCAATTGTATCAACCCTTCCATAATTCACTCACCAAGTGATCAATATGATTCGGTTTGAGTTTGAAAATCATATCACTAAAATCACGGATGATTTCAAAATCAAAATATTGAGCATTAATTTTCACATTGAATGAGAGGAGCGTATGATTTGCAATGTAATTCAAAACAACCGACCTCAATCACAATCAACCAACCATAAACTTCAAATCAATCTTACAAACACAATCAATTCCTACGATTTTATCCTGAATCAAAGGTTAAAAAAAAACCCTGTTTATCTTTTCAATTCATACCTTTTTCTCTCAAAACATACCAAAAAATCCGAGAAACGTGAATGGTGCTCTAAATCATTCAGATCCATAAACACAAATCGTGAATCATCATATATCAACATTTGATTAATAAATCGATTGTCATTCATAATTTGATCTGAATTTAAATAGGTCCCTATGATTATAAGTTTGATTTTGTTTTATTATGATGTATTTTCAATTGTTTCGTAGGTTTACAGGTTTTATGATCGTGCTACATATACGACCCAAATTTATCAAAAAATAGATCGATCTGAGAACCAGGTTTGTGAGTTCATCATTTAAATAAAAAAAATGATTGATTTGTCTGATTGGGTTTTTCAACTTATGTTATAATTTAATCGAGTGTGTCTCACTTACCATCAATGTTGGACAATGTGTAACACCCCCATTTTCGATACACGCAGCGGAATACAAGTTTGGGGTGTTACTTCAAGTATCATAGTCACGAGAATAGAAAACGACTCGAAAAGAGACGTTTTAAATAAAATTGTTATCATTCATTATTTAAATCAGAGTACATAATATAGGTCCCAGAGGGAAGTTCGGAAATACGTTTAAAAGTTACATTATTTGTTGAATGATAACATAGTGGATACTCTTATTATAAAAAGAAAGTCCAAAGCTACTTCGTGCCAAGTTCAGTCTTTTAATTACCTGAGATAAAACATGCTAAAAAGTCAACACAAAGGTTGAGTGAATCCATAGTGTTTAAAATTATAATAAGTTTGAACACAAGCTAAATATAAAGAAATCAGTTATATCACAATTCGGAATATTGCACTAAACCTCATGACGCGCAATGCGTTGACAGTTTCCAGTCTCACTAACATAATAAAAATGAAAGTGGTTTGCCCCCAGGATTAGATTTCACATATTCGCGCTCACCCAGCAGGTGACTAATGGTGCATGATATGAGGGACTTTTAAATATAAATATAAATAGGGAACAGTTAACTTAGTGCAATAACAATCAGGAAAATACTTGTGTTCGGTTTAGTAGCATGTATCTCCCCACAAGTTTGGAAAACATATAAAGAAAAGTGGGACTATGAACTCACTTGGACAGTCGGGATGGAAAACAAAATTAACTAGAGTTGATAAACGTCTCCGGCACGCAACCTGGGTTGGTATGTCAAGTTTCAGTAATCGTTTCCGAATATAAATAAGTTTTATTATTCGTTCCGTAACGTTTTTGGTTGTTGATTAAATGTTTATTTTGAGACAACATAAGTCTCTCCAAAAGTTATAAGATTTTATCTTATTTCTTATTTTTATGTTTTCGTTCCGTTCGTTTGTTAATTATTTCCCGTTTGTTTGTTATCGAGATAAATGTAGTTTAGTTTATTAATCAAATCGAATTAATAATAATAATAATAATAATAATAATAATAATAATAATAATAATAATAATAATAATAATAATAATAATAATAATAATAATAATAATAATTATGAAATGTTACGCTTTCTCCCCTATAGTTTCACTTATGGACAATTTATACGATTGAACTTTCGTAAAATAAAAATTTTTATCCCTCAACTTTTATAAAATTACAATTTTTACCCTTCAACTTTGGTCAAATGACAGTTTTTACCCTTGTAGTTTTCAAAATGAAACTTTTTACCCCTGAGTTGTAAGTCGACAGCAGACTAGGTCCTTATTATAATTCTATTTAGAGTTTGTGCAAAAACTACCCTTGAGACTCCCAAGACGTCACACCCGACGTCCTTATTTCATTAAAATACGTTATAAGTTACGGGAAAAGGCGAGACTTTTTAAGACTCTTTTATACAAGTTATTATTAGTTTATAAACATCATTCTTACAAGTTTTCAGCTCATGATTCGAGCTCACGAGCTCGAAATAATTTTATTAAGGGTGCGTTTGACAGCAAACTTAGGGGCAAAAAGAAAAGCTTATAACTTCGCGAATACTCGACCTTTTTGGAACGTTCTTTTTCCTATAGTTAGACAGCAAGGTGGTCTTTGGTGTGTCAAAAATCTGGAATTTTTAGAGATGTTTTGAAGGTCGAAATAAGGGCACAAAGTTGGGTCGTGGGACTGTTCTTACGACAGAAAGACTGAAGAGAAAACCAATCGGGTTTTTGATTTCTAAGCTTTCTAACTAGTTTTTAATGTACGTTTACATGATATTGAACATGTTTAATCTATCCCTAATGTGTTTTAATGATCCTTGATTTGTTTGTCTAAAATTTTATTGAGGGTCGTTTGGTTAGGTTCGAACAAAAGAAAAGAAAAGAAAAATTTTTGTTTTTAATCTTGTGACTTATTAGGAAATTATTTAGTAGGGTTTTTAAGTGAAATTAAAGTATACGAAAGGAATGAAAAAGGCTAGGTATACTTACTCGGTATTATTTTCGATCAATAGGGTTTTTGGATAGTTTTAGACTTGCGAATGAGAACAAGGTTCTCTCCTTCTCTAGGCCTCCTATGATCTTCCTTAGCTTCTAATTAAAATGTTTGATCAAAGTTCCATGTGAATATGGGCTGGTTTTGGGTTGGATTTGATGGATATGGAAGAAAAAGGGGCGTTTGATTCGTTTATTTATAGAAGGGATGAGATTAGGGTTTTCTAGGGAGTTATGTCATCATGTTAGTGGTTTATGGGAACAAGATGATGTGGTTTAAGGTTTGTGAGGACAAGTGGATGGAGGAGGGGGTTGTACGTGAGGTTTAGTGAGGGTGGTGAGGTGTTTATGTTTTGTTCCATATATTCTAACTACCTAAGGAAGACAAGGTGATGTGGAGATCTATGGATCTTAGAAATGAGTATGTAGTTTACTTAGGAGTTGATAAAGAAAGGGTTTGGCTTGATTCTTGTTGGATTCGAACTAGGCAAGAAAGAAATGAAGTAATATGGGTCGAATGGGCATTAAGGCGTGGTACATAGGGCTTTGTCGTGTGGTACCTAGGGGTTATGTGATGTATCTAGCTAGATTTAGGGTTTAGTGTAACACCCCGACCCAACAAGGGTAAAGATATCACAAATATGGCTTCATATCAGAAACAATCAATAACAAAACAGCGGAAGTCTTAACATCAATAACCAAAGGATAATAAGTCAACAAGACTTATATCAAGTACATAAGATCAAAGAAATGGAAATAAATGAAGTACATAATAATCCAAGTGCCCAAACAATGGCATAAACAAAGTCTAAATCCAAATGGCAAAACTAAGATGACTAAGGTCAAAGCTTCACACAAGTGCTCTCATCCCCATAGCAAAACCCCAGCTCCTAGCTTAAATACCTGCTGCAGGAAAAAGAAATGCGGTTGAGCTACAAAACCTCAGTGAACAGATATAACGGTAACAAAGTAGTAATACAGAATAATGAACAGTAAATGAAGTACGAATCAGTCAGAGTTAAGGCATAAGTAAATGGTAACAGTAATGAAAGGTAAAGGTTATATGGTAAAGGAAAACAGTAATCCACTACGAGCCTAGAAACAGAATCATATCATAATCATGTAACCATATAATCATATAGAGGGGAGACCTCTCAGTAACCAGTAATTATGAGGGGAGTCCTCAATCAGTAAATAGAGTAGCTAGCTCCCAGTATGTGAAAGACGTGTATCGCACACACCATCAGTCACCAGATAATATAACAGATACAGATAACAGATAACAGATCTAGGATGCATCCATACGCCCCAGGTGGCCAAATACCTCCTCTACACACCACAAGTCAAATCAAATCAGGGACGGGATAGGACATCACTCTCCTACCCTAGAGTCATGCCATCGGTGCATCAATGACATGGACATGAAACCCTCATGCCTAGTGAAAACAGATAGTGGCTCGTAGTCTCAACTGTGGGTCAAGGGTCAAGTATCAAATGTCCAAGTATCCAGTTCAGTTTCATATTAAGTGGTTCGAGTCCAATTTCCATTTCAGGTATATCAGAAAGTCCATATCAGGGGTTCATATCAGAGGGTTCATATCAATAGTTCAATATCAGATGTTTCAATATCAGAAAGGTCAATATCAGAAGATCAATTTCAGAAGGTCAATATCAGAAGGTTCAATATCAGAAGGTCAGTATCAGAAGGTTCAATATCAAGTAGATCATATCAAGAGTTCACAATTCAAGAGAGAAACAAGGCAAGTTCACAAATCAAGGGGAACATAGCAATGGCTTAGGGAATCCTATAATGAATCAGAAATCCAGAATGTCATGAGAATGAAGGCACCCTTACTGAAAAGGGTAGAATATTTGTACCTTATTAGCAAGCAAAAACAAAAGTAGGAAACACTGACAGGAAACCAAGTCACTCCCTCTTCGGACCTAAAGGAGTAGAAGACAGAATTACAAATGGTTTTTAGTTACCTTTCCATTTTAAGTAACTTCTATTTTTAGCATGTTTCCAAAATTAGTAAGTTTCCATTTTTTAGAAAGTTTCTATAATTAGCAGGTTACCCATAATTAGAAAGATAAAATTAGGCTAAGTCATTAATTTAATATTATTATTATGGAAATAGGGTTCATTTTATCAAGTTATAAAAGTTTAGGGTTAATTATGACAACTTTCCATATTTTAGGGTTTTAAATGTAAATATGTCAAAGATAAGGGTTTAAAGTGAAATATTACAAGTTATTCATTTTAATCCAATAGTTTCTCAAAATTATAATTCCAATCCTTTAATTTTAACCATTTTACAAGTTAAACCCTTTAAATAAACTAAATTACAATTCAAACCCTATAATTAAATAAATTACAATTTAATTCTTACAATATTCATATTTACACATTAAGCCTTTAATTATTCAAAATTACACATTATACCCCTCACATAAATGTTTGTACGAAATACCCTTTACTTTCCATAATTTACTAACAAGCCCCTCTAATTATTTAGTTATTCAATTCGATTTATTTAATTAAGTTAATTACCAATTAAACCTTTTTGTTACAAAATTTACACATAAGACCCCCATGTTATAATTTTTACGAATTTCCCCTGTTCCAGAATACCTTACAAAAATAACCCCCATGTTTGAATAATTACAAAACACACCCTTATAGCTTTTATATCCCAATCGGTAACAACAAAACTACACAAACCCTATCCCTAATTTCCAATCATGTTCAATCATTAATGTAACCTTAAAAACATTAATTACACTCAATCATGTCATCCAAAATCCAAACCCTAGTCATTCGACCCATTTAAAAAAAACCCTTTTCCTTTTTTAAAACCCGGTTTGAACAAAAACTCACCAAACGTGATCTAGGTGTCTTATAAATTCAAGTGACATTTTTCTGGTGTTATATGATAGGTATAAGATCAAAATAAAATATGAACAAAGCCTCAAAAATTCGTATAGCCGATCTAGTGTTTTACATACGTTTTTAACATATAGTTTTCATACGCTTTATCTAGCATGCATGGATCTTGTTTAGCATTTTATTTAGATCATATGTGATGTAAATAGTACTAGAAAAATACCAGATGGGTTTCAAAATGATCGGATGAAGAGCAGAATAATTATACCTCTCGGCTTAGCAAAATACGATACAAAGAAAACTCCCACACGTACACTAGCAATCCCACGACCTTAAGACTATTTTTCCCACCTCCTCTAGACTTGATAGAACCTAGGAAAAATAAGAACCAGCCTCCAGAAATTCGTATGGTGTTAAGAGAAGTTTTGGTGTTCTCGGTTGGAATTTAGGGTTTAGAAAATGTGTAATATGGAAAAATAGGAAAACCGTGTATAAAGGGGGAGGGGAGGGTCATGAGATCCGGTTTTATGGTGAAAAGATAAGACCAAAATAGATTTTATAATATCTTCCCTTTTTATTTGATGATTATCTTCTAATTTATTGATTATATATATTTAACAAAGTAAATAAAAGGTATAAGTTTAAGAAATTCGGCCAATGCAACATTTATATGTGTGACATATATTTTTGTGACATGTAAAATTATAAAAATGTTCAAGCAAAATCATTTTACTTCATATGGTGTTAATTTCCAAGTGTTTGGGATTTAACTTGAGTTTTATATAGTTATTACGTGAAAAATTTTAAGTTCAGGGGTATTTTGGTAATTTTGCATGATTTTAAATTTTGGGTTTTACAACTTCTTCCCCTCTAAAAGAAAATTTTCGTCCTCGAAATTTGCAAGGAAACAGAAAGAGAACAGAACGGAAACGAAACAGGACATACCAGACTATAACACGAAATGCGGATAACTGGTTCGCATAGACTCTTCGGTTTCCCAGGTAGCCTCACGCTCTGGGTGATTCTTCCAAAGAATCTTTACAAACGGAATAACCTTGTTTCTCATGACTCTTTCCTGTCGATCTAAAACAGCTTCCGGCTCTTCAGACAAAGACATATCAGGCCGGATTTGATCAAATGGATACGATGCCACATGCAAAGGATGATAGTTGTATCCCCTCAAAAGAGATACATGGAAGACGTTATGCACATGTGACAACTGAGGAGGCAAAGCTAAACGATAAGAGACTTCTCTGATGCGCTCCAAAATCTCAAATGGACCAATAAATCGAGGACTGAGCTTGCCCTTGATTCCAAAACGCTTAACCCCACGGAACGGAGATACTTTAAGAAATACCCGGTCACCAACATTAAATTCCAGATCACGACGATGCTTATCAGCATAACTCTTCTGACGAGCACGTGCCTCTTTCAATTTCTCCTTAGCAACTACCACCTTTTCATTAGTGATCTCAATCATCTCGGGACCCTCAAGAAGACATTCACCCACTTCATTCCAACAAATCGGCGCTCTGCACTTACGCCCATATAACATCTCAAATGGAGCCATATTGATACTCGCATGCCAACTGTTATTATAAGCAAACTCCACCAGACACAAATACTCATCCCAACTTCTGGTCCATTCCAAAGCACAAGCCCTTAACATATCTTCTAAGGTCTGAATGGTCCTCTCCGATTGACCATCAGTTTGGGGATGAAAAGCAGTACTGAACTTAAGACGAGCGCCCCAAGCTCTATGTAGCCCTTTTCCAAAAACGCGAAGTGAAACGAGGATCTCTATCAGAAACAATAGCCGAAGGAGTGCCATGCAATCTAACGATCTCCTGCTGAAAAATCTCCGCCAACTTACTAATACTGTAGCTCATACGAATACGTAAGAAATGAGCAGATTTAGTTAGCCGATCAACGACCACCCAAATCGCATCATGTCTTTTACGAGTCAAAGGCAAACCCGAAACAAAATCCATGGAAATCTCATCCCATTTCCAAACCGGAATCTCCAAAGGCTGTAACAAACCACTAGCCCACTGGTGTTCAATCTTGACCTGCTGACAGGTCATACATCTAGCCACGAACGAAGCCACATCCTGCTTCATGCCATTCCACCAAAAGTGCTGCTTAAGATCCCGATACATCTTGGTAGAACCAGGATGAATAGTGAAAAGGAAACTATGAGCCTCAGTCAAAATAGCTTCACGCAAATCAGGATCATTAGGCACACATAAGCGATCCTCATACCATACAACTCCGTTATCATCAACTCTGAACTCAGTCTGTTTACCTTCTTCAACATTTTGCACGATAGCCCAAAGTTCACCATCATCCTTCTGGGCTTCCTTAATTCGTAACATAAGGTTCGATTCCACCTTCAAACTGGCCCAATATCCACCAATGCCTCGCATACACAATTCAACATCCAACCGCTCTAAGTCCCTGAGAACACGGGGTTCAATCTCCAAGCTAGCAATCATACCCGATTTTCAGCTAAGGGCATCGGTAACAACATTTTCCTTGCCTGGATGATATTGGATATTCGTGTCATAATATTTAAGAAGCTCCAACCATCTCCTCTGTCTCATGTTAAGCTCCTTTTGGGTAAAGATGTACTTGAGACTCTTGTGATCTGTGAAGATGTCACACGATTCACCGTACAAGTAATGTCTCCAGATTTTCAACGCAAACACAACAGCCGCCAATTCGAGATCATGGGTAGGGTAGTTCTCTTCGTAGGGTTTTAATTGCCTGGAAGCATAGGCAATAACTTTACCGTGTTGCATAAGCACACAGCCTAAACCCTTCTTTGAGGCATCACTGTAAATTTGAAAGCCTCCAGAACCCGATGGTAAAGTCAAAATGGGAGCGGACACCAATCTCCGTTTCATCTCCTCGAAACTCTCCTCACGTTCATCCGTCCATACAAATTTTTTACCTTTCCGCATCAACTGAGTTAAAGGTAAAGCCAACTTCGAAAACCCTTCAACAAAACGCCTGTAGTAACCAGCCAACCCCAGAAAACTCCTAACCTTAGTCACAGTGGTAGGTCTTGGCCATTTGGTGATAGCCTCAACCTTAGCTGGGTCCATCTTGATACCATCTGCAGACACAATATGACCAAGGAAAGCAACTTGGTTCAACCAAAACTCACACTTCAAAAATTTGGCGTACAATTTCTGCTGTCTCAAAATCCCCAAAACAATATGTAAATGCTGCTCATGCTCTTCTTCCGATTTAGAATACACCAAGATGTCGTCGATGAAAACGATAACGAATTTATCAAGATATTCATGGAAAACCCGGTTCATCAAGTCCATAAACACCGCAGGAGCATTAGTTAGTCCAAAGGGCATAACCAGAAACTCATAATGGCCATATCTGGTACGGAAAGCAGTCTTAGGAACATCTTGCTCCTTTACCCGCAGTTGGTGATAACCAGATCTCAAGTCAATTTTGGAAAAGACTTTAGCCCCTTGCAGTTGATCGAACAAGTCATCAATACGCGGAAGAGGGTAACGGTTTCGAATGGTAATACGATTTAGCTCACGATAATCAATGCACAGACGCATACTCCCGTCCTTCTTCTTCACAAACAGAACAGGAGCGCCCCAAGGAGAAACACTAGGCCGGATAAAACCACTCTCCAACAACTCTTCCAACTGCTCCTTTAACTCCTTCAGTTCAGCGGGTGCCATCCGGTACGGAGCCTTAGAGATAGGCTCGGCGCCGGGAATCAGATCAATACCAAATTCAATTTCTCTAGACGGAGGAAGACCCGGAAGTTCCTCGGGAAAGACATCAGCAAAATCCCGAACAATGGGAACGCTAGCAATATCAGGACTCTCTGAAGATGTATCTTTAACAGAATCCAGATAACCTTGGCAACCATGAGATATCAAGGTTCGTGCTTTCATAGCAGAAATGATTTTAATAGATTTCAGAGGGCGTGATTCATGATAAACAAATTTGGGCCGATTTAAATTACCAAAGATCACTTTTCTGGCATGGCAGTCAATGGTAGCTCTATGGGAAGCCAACCAATCCATACCCAGGATTACATCAAAATCAATCATGTCAAGAGGAAGTAAGTTAGCCGAACGAATCCGATCATCAAAGCGCAGAGGACAATTTACAAATTCATGATCGATGAGAATACTGTGCTTCATTGGGGTGGAGATAGATATTTGATTCGTTAATGGTGTTGGAGACATATTAAGTTTCTTAACAAGTTTCAAGGATATAATAGAGTGTGTGGCGCCAGTATCAAATAGTGCAAAGACAGTACAGTCACCAATATAAAGAATGCCAATAATCGTACCTGACGCCCTAGCTGCCTGATCACGAGTAGTCGAATAAACACGGCCGGTATTAGGAGGAGGAGGAGGAGGTTAAGGTAGTTCCCAATTGCTGCCGTAGTATGCTTAGTACAATCCTTCACCCTATGCTCAGTAGAACCACACCTATAGCAAGCACCAGAAATCTTACGACACTCTCCAGGATGACGCTTCCCACAAGAAGCACAAATAGGTAGGGGAGGTACGTTCTCAGATGGTCCCCTATGAGTGTTTGATCCAGTAGCCTGATTCTGCTGATAACCTCTAGAAGGCTGATCCTTCCACTGCCTTTGGTTGTCGTTGCGCCCCGGACGATCATTACCCTGTCTAGTAGCAAACCTAGAATCCTGACCCCTCGAATCCTATCTCCTTTGATCAAAATTCCTGCTCGACTGTCCCCGATGATCATGTCTCCGATCCACCAGTCCCAGTGACTCAAAACTCCTATCATTCTGGCCCTTATTTTCCCCATTCTGACCCCGTGGCTGAACTCTGTCCCCGTCACGGTTTCGCTTATACCCAACACCCTGATGAAAGATCTCAATGTTGCGGGCTGCATCGCAAACTGCCGACACATCCTCAAACTCAGTATTTAGCAGACGGTCAAGTACCCACTTTTTAAGCGCCCATTTGAAATGCTTAGCCTGGCGTCTAGCATCTCCAACAATTGGTCCTACAAAACTGGCCAACCTCTGAAACCTCTGCATAAATTCCCCTGCATCCTCATTATCCCGCTGAGAAATCGAATTGTATTCCCGTTCAAACCTCTGCTGCTCAGAATCAGGGAAATACCTCTTATAAAAAGTGGTGCGAAACTCGGTCCAAGTACAAGTAAGAACATATGGATCACCCCCTTTCGCCTGCTTATGCGCTTTCCACCAGTTCAGCGCATCCCCTTCTAACTTAAAAGTAGCCAAACGAGTCTTAAACTCGTCCTCACTTCCCAACACTTCAAAGTTTTTCTCCAGGTGCGTAATCCAATCCTCGGTCGCTTGAGGGGTGGCAGCCGAACTAAATGAAAAGGGCTTGAGCTTGTTGAAGCTCTCAAGCCAACCATGAATAGTAGTGGGTCGGCCCCCACCACCAGAACCTCCAGAAGAACCACCAGAACCTCCAGAAGAGCCCGCTCCATTATTGATGATCCGATTGATCACCTCATTGGTGTTAAGGCCCGGTAACAGGTTGGCTATAGCATTAGCGACCAAAGCCTCCAAATTAGGGACCTCAGCATCCCCTTCAGGGTTACCTCCAAAATACTCGTTATGGCGAGTGTTAACCATCTACACGATTATCGAAACAATTAGCAAGATCGAAGAAGATATGATAGAGTAGGACAAGAAAGGAGAGTACGCGAAAGGAAACCTAATGTCTACCCAATCTTCACAGGTCAATGGCCTAAGCCCTAAGGGTTTCGTAAACCTGTCTCTGATACCATAAATTGTAACACCCCGACCTGACAAGGGTAAAGATGTCACAAATATGGCTTCATATCAGAAACAATCAATAACAAAACAGCGGAAGTCTTAACATCAATAACCAAAGGATAATAAGTCAACAAGACTTATATCAAGTACATAAGATCAAAGAAATGGAAATAAATGAAGTACATAATAATCCAAGTGCCCAAACAATGGCATAAACAAAGTCTAAATCCAAATGGCAAAACTAAGATGAATAAGGTCAAAGCTTCACACAAGTGCTCTCATCCCCATAGCAAAACCCCAGCTCCTAGCTTAAATACCTGCAGCAGGAAAAAGAAATGCGGCTGAGCTACAAAAGCTCAGTGAACGGATATAACGGTAACAAAGCAGTAATACAGAATAATTAACAATAAATGAAGTATGAATCAGTCAGAGTGAAGGCATAAGTAAATGGTAACAGTAATGAAAGGTAAAGGTTATATGGTAAAGGAAAACACTAATCCACTACGAGCCTAGAAACAGAATCATATCATAATCATGTAACCATATAATCATATAGAGGGGAGACCTCTCAGTAACCAGTAATTATGAGGGGAGTCCTCAATCAGTAAATGGAGTAGCTAGCTCCCAATATGTGAAAGACGTGTATCGCACACACCATCAGTCACCAGATAATATAACAGATACAGATAACAGATAACAGATCTAGGATGCATCCATACGCCCCAGGTGGCCAAATACCTCCTCTACACACCACAAGTCAAATCAAATCAGGGACGGGATAGGACATCACTCTCCTACCCTAGAGTCATGCCATCGGTGCATCAATGACATGGACATGAAACCCTCATGCCTAGTGAAAACAGATAGTGGCTCGTAGTCTCAACTGTGGATCAAGGGTCAAGTATCAAATGTCCAAGTATCCAGTTCAGTTTCATATTAAGTGGTTCGAGTCCAATTTCCATTTCAGGTATATCAGAAAGTCCATATTAGGGGTTCATATCAGAGGGTTCATATCAATAGTTCAATATCAGATGGTTCAATATCAGAAAGGTCAATATCAGAAGATCAATTTCAGAAGGTCAATATCAGAAGGTTCAATATCAGAAGGTCAGTATCAGAAGGTTCAATATCAAGTAGATCATATCAAGAGTTCACAATTCAAGAGAGAAACAAGGCAAGTTCACAAATCAAGGGGAACATAGCAATGGCTTAGGGAATCCTATAATGAATCAGAAATCCAGAATGTCATGAGAATGAAGGCACCCTTACTGAAAAGGGTAGAATATTTGTACCTTATTAGCAAGCAAAAACAAAAGTAGGAAACACTGACAGGAAACCAAGTCACTCCCTCTTCGGACCTAAAGGAGTAGAAGACAGAATTACAAATGGTTTTTAGTTACCTTTCCATTTTAAGTAACTTCTATTTTTAGCAGGTTTCCAAAATTAGTAAGTTTCCATTTTTTAGAAAGTTTCTATAATTAGCAGGTTACCCATAATTAGAAAGATAAAATTAGGTTAAGTCATTAATTTAATATTATTATTATGGAAATAGGGTTCATTTTATCAAGTTATAAAAGTTTAGGGTTAATTATGACAACTTTCCATATTTTAGGGTTTTAAATGTAAATATGTCAAAGATAAGGGTTTAAAGTGAAATATTACAAGTTATTCATTTTAATCCAATAGTTTCTCAAAATTATAATTCCAATCCTTTAATTTTAACCATTTTACAAGTTAAACCCTTTAAATAAACTAAATTACAATTTAAACCCTATAATTAAATAAATTACAATTTAATCCTTACAATATTCATATTTACACATTAAGCCTTTAATTATTCAAAATGTTTGTACGAAATACCCTTTACTTTCCATAATTTACTAACAAGCCCCTCTAATTATTTAGTTATTCAATTCGATTTATTTAATTAAGTAAATTACCAATTAAACCTTTTTGTTACAAAATTTACACATAAGACCCCCATGTTATAATTTTTACGAATTGCCCCTGGTCCAGAATACCTTACAAAAATAACCCCCATGTTTGAATAATTACAAAACACACCCTTATAGCTTTTATATCCCAATCGGTAACAACAAAACTACACAAACCCTAACCCTAATTTCCAATCATGTTCAATCATTAATGTAACCTTAAAAACATTAATTACACTCAATCATGTCACCCAAAATCCAAACCCTAGCCATTCGACCCATTTAAAAAAAAAACCCTTTTCCTTTTTTAAAACCCGGTTGGAACAAAAACTCACCAAATGTGATCTAGGTGTCTTATAAATTCAAGTGACATTTTTCTGGTGTTATATGATAGGTATAAGATCAAAATAAAATATGAACAAAGCCTCAAAAATTCGTATAGCCGATCTAGGGTTTTACATACGTTTTTAACATATAGTTTTCATACGTTTTATCTAGCATGCATGGATCTTGTTTAGCATTTTATTTAGATCATATGTGATGTAAAGAGTACTAGAAAAATACCATATGGGTTTCAAAATGATCGGATGAAGAGCAGAATAATTATACCTCTCGGCTTAGCAAAATACGATACAAAGAAAACTCCCACACGTACACTAGCAATCCCACGAGCTTAAGACTATTTTTCCCACCTCCTCTAGACTTGATAAAACCCAGGAAAAATAAAAACCAGCCTCTAGAAATTCGTATGGTGTTAAGAGAAGTTTTGGTGTTCTCGGTTGGAATTTAGGGTTTAGAAAATGTGTAATATGGAAAAATAGGAAAACCGTGTATAAAGGGGGAGGGGAGGGTCATGAGATCCGGTTTTATGGTGAAAAGATAAGACCAAAACAGATTTTATAATATCTTCCCTTTTTATTTGATGATTATCTTCTAATTTATTGATTATATATATTTAACAAAGTAAATAAAAGGTATAAGTTTAAGAAATTCGGCCAATGCAACATTTATATGTGTGACATATATTTTTGTGACATGTAAAATTATAAAAATGTTCAATCAAAATCATTTTACTTCATATGGTGTTAATTTCTAAGTGTTTGGGATTTAACTTGAGTTTTATATAGTTATTACGTGAAATTTTTAAGTTCAGGGGTATTTTGGTAATTTTGTATGATTTTAAATTTTGGGTTTTACATTTAGTTTAAGTAATATTGGTTTAGAAATAAATTTTTAGTATTTACATATATAAATATGTATAATCGAATTTTATGGAAATGGGGAGGAAATTATGTTGTGCTTTAAGGGGGTTGTACCATGAGCTTAATAGAGTTGTACTAGAGGTTTAGAAATATCGAAAATATAATTTTAATGTTTTCTTAAGTTATGTAAATTATATGTCACTTTTATTAGGGCTAAATGTATATAAATAAGATTTTTGGTTTTTATGCATTAGGCGCTTGTATACTAGGTTTAGAGACTTGTACTTATAACTAGTGAGTTTAGAAAATTTTATTTTTAAGGCTTGTGTAGGAAAGACTTGTAATTTGTGCTTTAAAATAAATACATTTAGAGTTTTAATAGGGTTTTTATTAATATATGGTTTTATGCACAAATGACTTGTACTTTGTTTTGGAAAACTTGTACATTTATATTTTGTAAAAATCATATGTATATAAATTAGGGTTTGTGATTTTTAATACATAAAATCATAGTTTTCATAAAATTAGGGTTTTATCGGGAGTTAAAACGGAGTTAGGGTTTTTATGCTTTAGATGCTTGTACCTTAGTCTTAATGAGTTGTACTTTAGTATTCTAGGGTTTTGTTATTCATAAATGTGGTATCATAATTTAGGGTTTCTTAGAAACTCTGTTATTTTAGAAATGTTGAGTTTGTGCATACGTTAATGAATTAACGTATACTGGCAAATGAGGTAGCATAAAGTTATAGATCAAAAATGTTTATAGGAATAAGCAGTAAATATGTTGAGGTTGAGTTGCGTGTGAGCATGTTTATCAGGGATATGAGTTACGTTACAAGAGATAATAGTTATGATCAAATAATAATAATAAAAATATATATATGTAGGAAAAAGATTAAGTATAATTTATTACACGGTGAAATTTTTACCAGTGGTTACAGTATCCCCCGGTTGAAGGGAATCTCGTCCCGAGATTTAGTCTATGTTGGTTGTTAAGTTGGGAAAATGATGTGAGTATACTATCCGTACTTGATTTTCTTTCTTAGGGCTCTTAACTAACCTTAATGATGGATTCAGCACCTGCTCTGAATAAAATCTAAGATTTTGTCTTATTCAAATAATGAGTGGGAGATTGGGAAATCGTACAACGATTTGATTGGTGATGAGAGTTTGATATGCTTAAAATGCCTCAAGTTCAAAAATAATATTATATATAATATTATCTTGTTCTTATGTCATTTAAATCTAATAATATTGTTCTACCATCAATTCTTGGTTATATTCTTAGTCTAAAAGGATTGTTTAGGGATTTCTATTTGGTACTCTAGAGAATGTAATTTCATTAGTTTTATTCCTACTAGGTGAAATAAATTTGAGTGTTTTGCCACCTAATAAATCTGAAGGCTGTGAATAGTGATATGTAACGGTCAGGAATAGTACAAATTAACAGCTATGAACAGTAAAATTTAACGGTCGTGAACAGTGTTTCCAACAGCTAGTTTTTCTCCTATAAATACCTCATTTTCAATCCTCATTCTTTCATCACTAAATTCTTTCATTAAAACCTCAAAATGCCGCACCTAATCACAATCTTAGCAATCGTTTATGTCGTTCTCGGAATTATCTATTTGACGTATGTCCCTAAGGAAGACTACGAGTTCATGGTTTATGTTGTTGCAGCTCTTATGCCATTCTGGTTCCTTGCTATCGGTGTTGACAAATTATGGGGGTAATGGTCTTTTGCTATTTCTATATAATCCTTAATAAAACTTATTTGTTTTCGTGTTTAAGATCTAGGTTTGGTTTCGTGCCTAATGTTTCGTTGGTATCTATTACACAGGGTAATCAAAATGATTCATCCAGTGATTACTCTCGCTATCCTGGTGTTGATGGGAGTCTTTGTTGCTATGGCGGGTCAACCCATTAGTGATTCTCTACCCTACCTAGGAGTCATTGTAATACTAGTACTTCCAATGCTAGTTGTCTCACTATGTATGAATTTTCATAGGTTCTAAATAGATTTGTACTATCTATGTTTTTCGAAAAATCTTTGTGTGTTCCTAGAGTTCTAATATTTGTACTTTGTCGATTTCCTATCTTAGAGAATATGGTTCTTAAATGTAAACATCTATTGTGGTTGGTCAAAAGGAATAGTTATGAACAATTTGTTTTGTTTCAAATTTTTGCTTTTGAATGAAGATTGTTATTAGAAAATCTGAAAAGATAATCGTTCTAATTATGACATGATTTTTCCTAAATCATACATAGTTGATCAGGCTATGTATAATTGAGGATCAAATAATGTGATATTTAGCTCAGTCACTAAAGTATTTATGGTTTTTTTTTTTTTTTTTCAAAAATTTTTAGATGGTGTTCAACGTTTTGTTTTAGTAAAATGACTTTAAATTTTTTTTTTTTTTTTTTTTTTTTTTTTTTTTTTTTTTTTAGATTAAGAAAATTTTTGTTCATACTTCTGGGATGAATCAAAAATTTCTAGGGTGATAATAGGGTAACCTCGAAGTAATTCTCAAGGTTCAGGGGAAAATCTTACAGGATGGAAATTTTCTATGGTTCAGTCCGGAATAATATTAACCTAATTCCTAATAGCATAACAGTGGATAACTACGTAATACCTATAAACAGGGTAATTGAAACAGAAACCGAAGTTAGACGTAAATGGAAATATTATAAGGTAGAGTTTTCATATAGTAGAAGAGTAGTTGTTACACTTAGATCACGTCCATCGTAACTAAGGTAGAGTACAAAAGGAAATATATTTTAGAAAGTTTTAAACTACGATTTATTCATCTACTACAGGATTCTCTCTTTTCCATAGATGTCATCCTGGGGTTTTACTTGGGTTCTTATTCCTTGGCATCAGTCTTGACCTTCCAATTTGGGTTGAAGTTTGGGCACTGATTCTTGTAGTGTCTATTTCCACCACATCCATAGCATACTACAGCCGATGGTTGTTCCTTTTTATCCATGGCTCTGCAGTCTCTTGTTTGGTGACCCGTTTTCTGGCATTTTCCACACTTGACAAAACAATATCCATTGTGATGCAACTTGCATTTTTGACATGGAGGTAACTTTCCAAGATAACCATTCTTGTTAGCAAGTGTGGTGATGCAGACTTTACTAGTTTCCTGTTTGGTTCCTAGTTGGTGGTGGTAGTAGGTGGGGGTGAAGGTTTTTCTATCATTGAGTTTTCGCTTTTGGTTATTTTTCTTAAATGTAACATTATGTTTAATTCCTAGGGCACGCTTGATGTTAGGTTTGATTGTTTTGTCTGGGACTTTATGGTGTGCTGACCTACACCCCGTGAAACTTTCAGGGGTATGTTTACAAGACACAGCCGCCTTCTTTTCTCCTGTGGCCATATTATTGCTACTCAGGTGAGCTACTGTAGTCACTTCAAGTACTGCTGCAATAAGGTTGATTACCAACTTTTGGATATCTTCAGGAGCATTAGTGGAATATTGGTATTTTTCATGCTGATTTCCTTCTAGCAATATCATAAGAAATATGAATTTCAGAATTCCCGTAATAACCATGTGTAGAATAATTACATATTATTACTAACAAGTGGTCACAATGCGAAGTTATATCCCATTTGAGAATCAATAATTTACGATGTGTCTTGGTTAATATCGTAGATGAATGATTAACTCTTGGTATAAAACCGCTAAGGAATAACAATCCATTTTTCAAAAACCGAAGTTCAGCAACTTTCTCTTCATTCATCAAGTTTTCTTCCGAGATTTTGTCTTAAAGGGTTTTATGGTTATAGCCTAGTTATGGAATCATAATAATCTTAGGTAATGTCCGAGTAAGTCTGGTTAGAATGACATGATATCAATAACTCGATTGATTGTTTTTATAAAACAATTAATACAAGGTCTTTTATTAATGTTGCATATATCATCTGGGTTGTCTGGTATTGGGGATTTTGGAATGTCAGGTAGTGGAGAGTTTGGCCCTTCATCTTTCTGAATTGTTTCTTGGTGTGTATTCTGCCCAACCTCAAATGTTGTTGGACAACCATTCAACTTTTCATGAGATTCAGTTTCTCCCTTAAGTTCCTGACGTGGAGACGGGTGGGTAGGTGATAATGGGAGTTGTTTTGGGGTAGTTTCGTTAATATCAGGGGTTTCGGGAGACATGGTACTGTAGTAATTTGCAAATAATAATTATAAGAAATTAATAACAGTAAAGAAAGAAAAATGAAGATAAAATATTCAAGTGTGTGGGAGTATCTATCAAAAGTGCGAAGTCTAATATGAAATAATCCTAGTAGGTAAGGTACTAAGTACGATACTATCTTGATGTCCGAGTCTGGACATGAGAGGGATGGAATGGATAGGGGTAATCATGATTTTGTAACCACTCGGTAATTATAAATATTTCACTAAGTAAATAAATGATTAATCAATAAGTTATAAATAATGTTTCAGTGACGTCGTGGCAAGGAGGACTTTGGTTAAGTTTGTGAAAAATTGGTTATAGTTCAATGTTTGAAAACATTTGGTTCTCTATAACCATGATCTCTGATACCAATCTGTAACACCCCGTTTTCGATACACGCAGCGGAATACAAGTTTGGGGTGTTACTTCAAGTATCATAGTCACGAGAATAGAAAACGACTCGAAAAGAGACGTTTTAAATAAAATTGTTATCATTCATTATTTAAATCAGAGTACATAATATAGGTCCCAGAGGGAAGTTCGGAAATACGTTTAAAAGTTACATTATTTGTTGAATGATAACATAGTGGACACTCTTATTATAAAAAGAAAGTCCACAACCACTTCGTGCCAAGTTCATTCTTTTAATTACTTGAGATAAAACATGCTAAAAAGTCAACACAAAGGTTGAGTGAATCCATAGTGTTAAAAATTATAATAAGTTTGAACACAAGCTAAATATAAAGAAATCAGTTATATCACAATTCAGAATATTGCACTAAACCTCATGACACGCAATGCGTTGACAGTTTCCAGTCTCACTAACATAATAAAAATGAAAGTGGTTTACCCCTAGGATTAGATTTCAAATATAATGCATCTGCCTAACCGGCTACCACAAAGATATCCATTCGATTAGAACAAATGGGTCGTCAGGCCAATAGATCTATTCACATATTCGCGCTCACCCAGCAAGTGACTAATGGTGCATGATATGAGGGACTTTTAAATATAAATATAAATATAAATAGGGAACAGTTAACTTAGTGCAATAACAATCAGGAAAATACTTGTGTTCGGTTTAGTAGCATGTATCTCCCCACAAGTTTGAAAAACATATAAAGAAAAGTAGGACTATGAACTCACCTGGACAGTCGGGATGGAAAACAAAATTAACTAGAGTTGATAAACGTCTCCGGCACGCAACCTGGGTTGGTATGTCAAGTTTCAGTAATTGTTTCCGAATATAAATAAGTTATATTATTCGTTCCGTAACGTTTTTGGTTGTTGATTAAATGTTTATTTTGAGACAACATAAGTCTCTCCAAAAGTTATAAGATTTTATCATATTTCTTATTTTTACGTTTTCATTCCGTTCATTTGTTAATTATTTCCCGTTTGTTTGTTATCGAGATAAACGTAGTTTAGTTTATTAATCAAATCGAATTAATAATAATAATAATAATAATAATAATAATAATAATAATAATAATAATAATAATAATAATAATAATAATAATAATGAAATGTTACGCTTTCTCCCCTATAGTTTCACGTATGGACAATTTATACCCTTGAACTTTCGTAAAATGACAATTTTTATCCCTCAACTTTTATAAAATTACAATTTTTACCCTTCAACTTTGGTCAAATGACAGTTTTTACCCTTGTAGTTTTCAAAATGACACTTTTTACCCCTGAGTTGTAAGTCGACAGCAGACTAGGTCCTTATTATAATTCTATTTAGAGTTTTGGCAAAAACTACCCTTGAGACTCCCAAGTCGTCACACCCGACGTCCTTATTTCATTAAAATACGTTATAAGTTACGGGAAAAGGCGAGACTTTTTACGACTCTTTTATACAAGTTATTATTAGTTTATAAACATCATTCTTACAAGTTTTTAGCTCATGATTCGAGCTCACGAGTTCGAAATAATTTTATTAAGGGTGCGTTTGACAGCAGACTTGGGGGCAAAAAGAAAAGCTAATAACTTCGCGAATACTCGACCTTTTTGCAACGTTCTTTTTCCTATAGTTAGAAAACAAGGTGGTCTTTGGTGTGTCAAAAATCTGGAATTTTTAGAGATGTTTTGAAGGTCGAAATAAGGGCACAAAGTTGGGTCGTGGGACTGTTCTTACGATAGAAAGACTGAAGAGAAAACCAATCGGGTTTTTGATTTCTAAGCTTTCTAACTAGTTTTTAATGTACATTTACATGATATTGAACATGTTTAATCTATCCCTAATGTGTTTTAATGATCCTTGATTTGTTTGTCTAAAATTTTATTGAGGGTCCGTTTGGTTAGGTTCGAACAAAAGAAAAGAAAAGAAAAAATTTTGTTTTTAATCTTGTGACTTATTAGGAAATTATTTAGCAGGGTTTTTAAGTGAAATTAAAGTATACGAAAGGAATGAAAAAGCCTAGGTATACTTACTCGGTATTATTTTCGATCAATAGGGTTTTTGGATAGTTTTAGACTTGCGAATGAGAACAAGGTTCTCTCCTTCTCTAGGCCTCCTATGATCTTCCTTAGCTTCTAATTAAAATGTTTGATCAAAGTTCCATGTGAATGTGGGCTGGTTTTGGGTTAGATTCGATGGATATGGAAGAAAAAGGGGCGTTTGATTTGTTTATTTATAGAAGGGATGAGATTAGGGTTTTCTAGGGAGTTATGTCATCATGTTAGAGGTTTATGGGAACAAGATGATGTGGTTTAAGGTTTGTGAGGACAAGTAGATGGAGGAGGGGGGGTTGTACGTGAGGTTTAGTGAGGGTGGTGAGGTATTTGTGTTTTGTTCCATATATTCTAACTACCTAAGGAAGACAAGGTGATGTGGAGATCTATGGATCTTAGAAATGAGTATGTAGTTTACTTAGGAGTTGATAGTGAAAGGGTTTGGCTTAATTCTTGTTGGATTCGAACTAGGCAAGAAAGAAATGAAGTGATATTGGTCGAATGGGCATTAAGGCGTGGTACATAGGGCTTTGTCGTGTGGTACCTAGGGGTTATGTGATGTATCTAGTTAGATTTAGGGTTTAGTTTAAGCAATATTGGTTTAGAAATAAATTTTTAGTATTTACATATATAAATATGTATAATCGAATTATATGGAAATGAGGAGGAAATTATGTTGTGCTTTAAGGGGGTTGTACCATGAGCTTAATAGAGTTGTACTAGAGGTTTAGAAATATAGAAAATTTAATTTTCTTGTTTTCTTAAGTTATGTAAATTATATCACTTTTATTAGGGCTAAATGTATATAAATAAGATTTTTGGTTTTTATGCATTAGACACTTGTACACTAGGTTTAGAGACTTGTACTTATAATTAGTGAGTTTAGGAAAATTTATTTTTAAGGCTTGTGTAGGAAAGACTTGTAATTTGTGCTTTAAAATAAATACATTTAGAGTTTTAATAGGGTTTTTATTAATATATGGTTTTTATGCACAAATGACTTGTACTTTGTTTTGGAAAACTTGTAAATTTATATTTTGTAAAAATCATATGTATATAAATTAGGGTTTGTGATTTTTAATATATAAAATCATAGTTTTCATGAAATTAGGGTTTTATCGGGAGTTAAAACAGAATTAGGGTTTTTATGCTTTAGATGCTTGTACCTTAGTCTTAATGAGTTGTACTTTAGTATTCTAGGGTTTTGTTATTCATAAATGTTGTTATCATAATTTAGGGTTTCTTAGAAACTCTATTATTTTAGAAACGTTGAGTTTGTGCATACGTTAACGAATTAACGTATACTGGCAAATGAGGTAGCATAAAGTTTTAGATCAAAAATGTTTATAGGAATAAGCAGTAAATATGTTGAGGTTGAATTGCGTGTGAGCATGTTTATCAGGTATATGAGTTACGTCACAAGAGATAATAGTTATGATCAAATAATAATAAATAATATATATATATATATATATATATATATATAATATATATATATATATATATATATATAGGAAAAAGGTTTAGTATAGTTTATTACAAGGTGAAATTTTTACCAGTGGTTACACAATGTGTTTTAGTTTTGAATGCGCGGCAAGTGTTTGTGAAAATGTCTCCTTGAATTTACATTTTTTTTTTGTTACAAGAGACGCTATTGCCAATGGTTGTTTCAATTAAAATGACGTGCATGTGTGTTATGCAGGTCGTTATATCGTGCTAAAACTACTAAATCTATCCATGTTCCAAATGTTATTTGTGATGACTGCATTGTTAGCAAAGGCTTCTGCTATGGCTCTTGTGCAACAAACACCCTGCTGTAAAGATGGAAAGAGCTTTACGTATAATGATAGTATCAATATTCATGTGGCTATTGCGATCAATGGTGGTTTGATCACCCCTGTTTTCCAAGACGCTGATAAGGTGTGCGATAAATTTAAGTGGCAGTAGGATGCTAAGATTATTTTTATAATTCTTTTTTATTCTTGAATTGTTTTTATGATTATTCACAGTAGGATACTGTGATTAGTTTTCAATGGCTGCCATTTTTCAATTTAGTAATTAAAATCAATGTATATCATGTGTACGATAAAATGCTTGAATGTGGCAACTCTGCCAGTAGCCAAACACTCCTTACATTGGTAAACCAAACAACCCATGCAAGTTATTCTTTCTAATATTAATAATCTGATCAACACATTGGAATTGGCCGCGTCTTAGCAATTCTTTATATGAATGGATAATATGAATATATTTGTTGAGGTATCATTATTGATAGGTGGATTATGTTTCATGGCTCTATGATCAAGATGCATATGCATGTAGTTGTCAGAAATGCTCAGCGCATTCATTGTTATTCATGTATGAGGTTTGTTGCTTCCTCCATATTATCTTATTATATTAATTTTAAATTATTATTATCAATACAAGTATACTTATAAAACCTTTTATTACAAATACTATGTAGAACTGGGCAAAACCTCATGCATCAACATTCAATTTATGTTAAGATCTCCTTTATGTATTTAGCTGATAACTCTATTGAAAAGAATTATCACATAATACTATAACAATGTGTTATCAATGTTAGATAATCAGCTGTAATAAATGGGCTATAGGAAATAACGGATGGGCTTATGCTGTTTTAAGTGTCAGTAAACTGATAATTGAATTTTTGTGTGTTTATCACAATCTTATTTCTTAAGAAGTTAATAAATGAAATGATCAAAAGCGGCATTTTTATATAAAAAGATGGGCTGTGAAATGGAATTTAACATCAAATAAGTAGGTGAAAGCATGGGTACATAAGTATTTTTATTTCACATGGCCTGTGAAGCGGAATCTGTATTCTAAACACTATTGCAAATGATTTTTTTTTCCTTCTAATTTGTATAGTTTCCCTTCAGAGTAATTTCATGTTACCTGAAGTAGGGCTGTTAAAGATACCATGGATTATATTAGGCTCTACTTTAGTTACTGTATGAATTTTGCATAGATTAGATAGAACGTGCATCATCTTAAAAGGGCATCATCGTAATTTGTGTTGGTTCTTTAGACCAGTTGAATGTGTGCTTTAATTTCTGCGTTATGGTCAGTCATTAAGGAGAGATAAAGTTTTGCGTGTTTTAAAGCTAAATACTTGACAGGATGATGTTTATGGAAGATTATTTAAACCAGGTTAGTTATTTCGTAGTGTTTTTGTTGCTCAAATGCCGGGACTAAATTAGATCTTTATTATATACAGGTTTGTCTGCTAGAAACCGTGCAGAGATGAAGTTGTAGGTGATACAGGAAATTTTAACACGTCATTTTGGTGGCTACTAAATTCATTGCAACTATGATGAAGTAGCAGTTTTGAAGTACCATTATTTTTTGTTACCACATGCTTAACAAACCTTTACTTTGTTAACAGATGAAACGAGCTGTGAAAAGCATGGAAACAAAGAAGCAGAAGTAGCAAAATTCGAATTGGTTCCTGGTCCTGGTCAGAGACCACTGTGTTCGCGCCGGCGATCCAAGTACCATTATTTTTTGTTACCACATGCTTAACAAACCTTTACTTTGTTAACAGATGAAACGAGCTGTGAAAAGCATGGAAACAAAGAAGCAATGCGCTCTTCCAGTTTTTGAGTGGTTTGAAGTGCATGTCATCCATAGCAAGCCTGAACCTTGTATTGGACATCAAGAGCTGGTGAGTTATCGAGGATGACTTGATCTTTGTTTGTGCAAATTAAGTTCATAACTCAACACACATATATGCACACACGTACATATGTTTGTAAGATTGCTCTTATGTTACTTTGGCCGTAATACCGGATAGTGTAAGTATTCAGTTATCAAACCTTTTATGATTAGCCATGCTTTTTTTGTGCCCTGTTTAAGTGAATAGTATCATGTTATAATCTCATTTTTTTTGTATGCAAAATGTTCTGTGATGACATTTTGATCTTAGCGGTTTATATGGACGTCTTAAAAGCTCTTTGATAAGGTAATAAACGATTCGAAAACATGTTAGGCTGCTTAGTAATGTGTATCAGTGATTATTTGATTTGATCAAGTCTACAAACATGGGATTTCTGCTAAACGTTATTGTCAGTTCTAAATCTAATATGAAATCTTGTACAAACATTGAATTGGTCAAGTGTTTATTTGGACAATGTCTAAAGGGTATAAATTGTTGTCGACTACAGATGGTTGTGCAGCATTGTAGTGCTCACTTCTATCAAATGGAGGAAAGGTGAAAGATGAAGACATATCTCTCTTGATAAATGCTGGTCTCCTGGTAAGTCAATGGGGTGATCTTAACCGTCTATCAATATCTTTCCGTATTGACATATTTACTAAAACACAAATGTTGTCACCTTTAAGATATGAGATTTCATACTGGATTTTGGTCTGACAGTCAAAATGCTATATTTTCACTTGCCCGAAAGAGAGTCCACATCTATTTTTTTTTTGTGCCATATAGCTTATTTCTTAATTGCTTTGCAATAACATTGTTCTCTTTTGTCAACAAAAGGGAAGTTATCATTAATGAATTTAGGTTGATCAGCAAATAGTTACCCCCTCTTACGAAGGATTGCTTTATTGTAGATTGAAAAGAATTATCACATACTACTATAACAATGTGTTATCTTGTGGCGTAATGATTATAGAAATGTAGGAAAACAACAGTGTTTAAAGAAGCTCACCAATGGTTTGACAAAAGGCCTAAAAGAAAAAGCTATGAATGGAACCATTCAACACCAATATTATATTAAGGGGCAAATATAGACATGGCCCGGTCTAGTAAAGTGTTGGGCTTTTGAGGACCCAAAAAAGTCGTTTTCCAAAAATGGCCCAAGCAAAAGTCGCTTAAAATGTGGGAGTGACATGTGGCTGGAATTAAGCCATTTTTTGTGAATTAATCGACTTTTTGTGAATTAAGCGACTTTTTATTTCATTCTACTGTTGGGCTTAATGATACTACTGCTAGTGTATTTCATTCTACTGCTGGGCTTAATAGAAAAGTCGCTTAATTGACAAAAAGTCGCTTAATTCACAAAAAGTCGCTTAATTTCAGCCACATGTCACTCCCACGTTTTAAGCAACTTTTGCTTGGTCCATTTTTGGAAAACGACTTTTTTAGGTCCTCAAAAGCCCAACACTTTACTAGACCGGGCTATTTGTAGAATTGCCCCTTATATTAATCCTCATATTTGCATATAACATTAAGATATGTAAAAATGTATATAGGATTTTCGCACTAAAAGTTGCTATGAAAGGTTAACCTTTTTGGTGGTGTTTAGATTAAGCTATTTTGGCTTACTTTTTCGACTTATGAGCGTATGGCTTATTTGAATTCATTAGCTCATGTCAACATCCTCACAAGCTGAATATAATGAGCGTATGGTCTACATTATCTTAACGATCCAATTTTACCGACGATAGGTGTTTCAAGTTTTCAAGTAAGCATTTTTGTTTTTGTACATCATTTATACAATTTTGCCATACGCTCACTTTTTCGGCGATCCTATCGGTCATGGTATACGAACAACCTTTTTCACATGCTATTTAATTGTTGCATGTAACATGCAAATGCCTTTAAATTGAACTGAATGATAAGGACTAGCTGTTGCAGCACGTGTTACTGAGTCCTTAGAAAGGTGACCAATTGACTAATTGTTCTTATGAGATAAACTCTTTTATTCGAGGCAGCAAAGTCAGGTGACCGATTGACCAATGGTTCTTATGAGACAAACTCTTATATATATATATTTGTGATTTCTTAGGAAACATAAAGGGACCATTGATGAAGCTACTGTGTGTTAGTTTCAGTTTTAGTTTTTCTTAAAAAAACTATATTTTTCTTCCCCAGGTAAAGAAAAAGCTCAATCTACTGAACTTTATACTCATTCTCATCAACTTATAGGAGGAAACGGAGGAGCTCACAAACCAGGTAACAGGCTCTGTGAGCGGATTGAGTAACGGGTGAAAACGGGTAGTTATTATAGTCACAGAAGGGATTATAGAACTGTAATTTGAATGTATTTGAATTATGATACGATTGAATTGGAGTAAAAGGTTGAGGCGGAACCAATTCGCCGAATAAATGTATTTGTTTGTTGCGTTCTATTAAGGACCGTTATATTGGACAATAATGAAGTTTAGTGGTTATGTTGTAGTCGTAATCGTAGTCTTAAGTGGTGTAACTTTGTAGCTTAACATATAAATACAAGCAACTGTTTGTAATAGAATGATTAGTTTTGTTGTATTGATCATGTATTTTGTTATTAATGTGGAAGCAGCGGTTACCCTTTCGATAAACCATGGGAGCCATAACGAGCTAAGGAAGAGGAGCTGGAAGGACGCTAATTTTCAAGTAAAACACAAATTCTGCATTAAGCGGTTTAACGATACTTGACATATCCTTATGCAGATACAATATTACATTTCATCATTTTACAAATGAGACTCATGAAGTATTGCTTTTGTATGAAATAACTAAATTTGATGAACATAGTTACTACTGGCTCAACTTTTTATGCATTCATTATTATTATCTTTTTAGAATACATGTATGGCGTTATTTTTTATTTATGTATGTCCATTTAGAATTCATAAAATAATATTATGAAGCTAACTGATGAACTCAAATAAGTACATTTTATTACTATCATTTATCCTATTAATTTGACTTGTTTTACTATATTATGTATGAGGATTGATACTTAATCATTTACTTTTGTAATTCTCAGGTAAAAACAAGCATTTGGTGAAACTTAGCGATTTTGGACTAATAACGGAGCAAAACGTGCATAAAGTGAAAGTCTACTGACATGGACAAGATCAAGTCAATTCTGCTCCAGATGCGCCGCATCTCACTATCGACATGCGCCGCATCTCTATCAAGATATCACCAGATACGATCCAAGATACAAGAGGACATGCGCCGCATCCTAATCAAGAGTTACGCCGCATCTTCTGGCGGTGTACGAATATTCCTGAATATTATAATCTTGGACCCCACGCGAAGTTAAGTACATACGCCGCATCTACTTTGTAGATGCGCCGCATCTTCCCTCAGACAGAAACTATAAATACCCCGTAGACCAGACGAATTTAAGAGTTCGAGTTCGAAACCCTAAAAACCGAAGTTCGGACAGCAGAGCAAAAGGACGAATTCAGTCAAGGAGGCAGCACAAGACACACCCAAATCGAAGATACAAGAGCTGTAAGAAGGTGCTGCATGTATTTAATTCATTAAGTAGTTTTGTTTTATTGTTCTAGCAAACTTTAATTCATCAGGATTGGTGGCTTGTGTAATGTGACAACGGAAAGATTGCACTCCCTTTAATACTTGCTTTCCCATCAATTAAAGTTTATATGTTGATGTCTTTGTTTACTACTTATTAGTGCATTGATAACCTCTGTGTTTATTAGTGGCTTGCGGGCATTTGACTGCGGGACATAATGTGGCTCCCACGGTTGTTTCTAAATTGATCACTTAGGAATAACTTTTAGACATAAGTAATCATTAAGGGTTTACTCGCCGATAAGAATAGGACCAACGAGAAAGGGTTAATTACATACACTTCATATAAAGCTATCAATAAAACAAGTGACAATCTACTTAATCATAAGGACAGCTCTCTTATTGTCTCTAGTATCTATCTGTGTACGTGTGTGCTACTTGCTGATTCGTGCCTATTGGTTTATTTTATTATTTAAATTGCAACAAATCGTGCCAGTCTCTCAGGCTGAAACCCCCTTGCGTTAGGATATTAAAATACTGATTAGAATAACTAGATAATACGTTCCACTCTTAGTGATCGACACTCTACTTACCATTATCTTCATACTGACCGGGTACACTGCTCGTTAAGTGTGTGTGTTATTGATAAGTCGGCTAAATATAAATTTAAAACTTGAGTAGGCATTAAAACTGCTAAACCGCAACGACACATCACGCGCATCAAGTTTTTGGCGCCGTTGCCGGGGAGTGAATTGTTATTATCTGTTAATTTGATTAGTATTTTAATTAGTTTTTTTTTTTTCTTTTTATTAGATTAATTGCATCATTGTACTATTTTGCATATTTGTTGTATTGTGTGTTAATTGTTTTCTTTTTATTTTTGTGTGTTTATTTTCGTTTGTGTGTTTAAATTTTTGTTTTTATTTTTCGTACTTTTCTATTCTGCTATCGTTGTACTGTGCTAAATCAAACGATACGGCGCATCTGATCTCTCAGATACGGCGTATTGCGTTTAATTTTTTTAATACAACGCGTTTAATTAATTCGATACGACGCATCTTTTCCCCAAGATACAGCGTATCTGTTTTTAATAAGAAACTTTTTTCTAAGCGATAAAGTAATACGACGCATCTGCTTTTGCAGATACGGCGTATCTGTTTTTGATAAAAAATTTTTCTAAACATTCACGCCATACGACGCATCTTCTTTCGAAGATACGGCGTATCTATTATTTTAATTAAAAACAGTTTGCGAATTATTAAACAGATACGACGTATCGATCTCTGTCGATACGGCGCATCTTACTGAATCAAAAATCTTCTATTTTTAAACGTAACGAAAATACGGCGCATTAACTTTTGTTAATACGACGAATATAATTTGATAAATATAGTTGATTTTTGATATTTACCTTGATCGGTCCGCTACTCTCGTGTGCAAGTTGTTTATTTTCAGGATAAATGATGACTCGAGCATCACCAAGAAAGATTACATTCTGAACCAAACCAAGAGAGGTTAGCTGGAGTTACCGAACATAAGACGACAAGAGTGGAGGAAAACTCAGTACTGGTAACATTGAACTTCTTAAATTCTTGAAATAGAATCCCAGGTAAACTCTACGATAATTCAACTGCCCAAAGTAAAGTTCTCTACATTGTAATCTCAGTTTTATTATCCATGTTATACATCTGATTCAAATCGTAATCTTAATTTTGCACGCTTAAAAACGATATTTGTTCCTAACCTCGGAATAAATCCTTATCCACTAAACAATAAGATTACAATTATTAATGAAACATTTATGCCTGTTACTCTTATTTTGAATTCATCTATATGGTGTGCCGTTTTTACCCAAATTTGATGTATAAGGAACTGTGTTGCGGAGGCCAAGGTACGTTCTTTATTTAAATTTCGTTAACTAACATAGAGATACGGCGGATCTAAATATCCAAAGCGCCGTATCCCTGACCAACTAGAACTTATTGACTAGTCAACGAAAATAAATAGATACGGCGCATCCCAATTTTCTAATACGGCGCATCGTGTCGCCCTATAAATACGACGGGAATACGCCGCATAAATACACACAGTTAAGAACACGCACTAAAATTATACTCAAAATCCGATCATCTTTCTTTAATCCGCCTTTAATCCGAGCATTAATCCTTCTCCTAATCACAAATACTAAGGTAATTGTTACATTTCGATTTAATTTTGATTAATACGAAAATTAAGGTTTATAGGATTGAATCGATTCGCGCTTAAACGATATAGGGATATGATTAGAACTTGGCATTGATTATTTCCCATAAGTTAATTTTAGAATAAGACATCGAATTTGACACTAATTGAATCGAACGAAAATTTAGGTTTTGGGTTTGATTTTGAATATCTAGCGGGAAGGCGAATTAGTAGTGGTGGAATGCGATATTTGAACTGATATAAAGAGTATATAATACTGTGATATTTAGTGGTAGTTTACGTCACGGATACGGATTCTCGATAAACGTGCCTGCCCCTTTATTTTATACTGATATGCTTTTAGATGCGGCGCATCTGGGTTGATTAATGCGGCGTAACGACCTATTTCAAAATTGATAAAATTTTAGATACGCCGTATTGATTAATCTAGATACGACGCATCTCAATACGCCGTATCTGTTGTCTTGCACCGCATCTCTTGTACTTTATACAGATACGCCGCACTGATTAAATCAAATGCGCCGTATCTACCCTATTTTGCAGACTGTTAACTTACTGTGAATTTCTATTTCAGATGACATTACCAGAGGTCACACTGAGGCATCAGTGGCTACAGTTCGAGAACATGGGACTTACCCCTGCCACTCTAGAGGATTACTTGCATAGGCTCGACTCGATCTACTTCAAGAAAATATTCAGAGTCCAGGTTTTGAATTTTGACGATGTGGGGTTGATCGGTGGTGGACATGCAGCTGCTAGCTTACAGAGTCGGATGGAGATGGTAGTTGTTGGAGATGATGAGGAGGCTGTGTTTAGGTCTAGTGCTTGGGAGAGGCTATTCAGGGTTGACGAGCCTCTGATTAGGGAGCTCATGCTGGAGTTCTTTAGCACGATTCATTACAGGGAGACGGATATGGAGATTGATACAGCTGACACTCTGGTGTTCAGGTTAGGAGGTGTGCATAGGCAGATGTCGATGAGGCAGTTTATTTTGGCCATGGGACTACACACTGAGGAGGAGCTTGGATCTGCTGGGTTTGCCAGGTATTGGGCTGAGAGTTTACGGGTTGTCCCTGACAGAGGGGCATTCAGTGATTACTGGGTTAGGATTTCTTCGATGGGTGACATTGTTACTTCCACCCCATCCTACACATTGATCAGGGAGCCGATGAGGCGGCTATGTCACCGTTTGATTGCACTCACCATTGCTGGGAGGGGTCAGTCACCTGAGAAGGTGACCACTCTGGACCTCTTCCTTTTGAGGAGTATGGATGAGGGGATGTCGGTGAACATCCCCCACTTTTTAGCGCACTACCTCCACCGATCTGCTGCGGGGAGAGATCGGAGGAGCCAGATGACTGGCGGGCATTTTGTTTCGAGGCTGGCCCGCCATTTTGGAGTTATTGGAGCAGAGATCCCAGCTGGGCTGGAGGTTATTGTGGCCCGTCTCCCAGTTATCGATAGAGATTATTTGGTTAGACTCGGGATCTGCCAGGTTGCTGCGGGAGGTCACTTTTGGGCAGCATTAGGACCCGCCAGAGCTGCAGGGCCAGAGGTGGAGCAGGGAGGACCTCAGGATCCTCCGGCTGCTGCTCCTGCCGACGAGGAGGTGCCACAGGCACCAGTACCCCCACGCACCGTGAGTCAGAGACTCGACGCAGTCGAGGGAGAGGTGATGGTACTGAGGAGAGACTTAGAGTGGGTGGTCATGAGTGTGAGCAGACTACTAGAGAAGCAGGGTATTACACACGCTCGCCCAGATGGTACTGAGGTTGCGGGAGTGACACGTGCATACGAGCGCAGAGTCCGCCAGAGGACTGATGGAGCCAGCACTTCCGGGACCCATCCAGACGACCACACTCATCCATGACCTTACTCTCTTGATTTCATAGACATTGTTCCACACATTATTATTACTTTTTGGATTGTACTTATCGTTATTCTTATGTTTATGTTTAATGTTTCAGTTTATATTTCTTGTTATGTTTGATGAAGACTGGCATTAAGTTCAGCATGAGAGTACGAGAGGACGTATGAGATTAGACCGTGGAACAAGTCATTTTACAACAGACTGTTAACAGTCTGTTTGGTTACTACATGCGCCGTATCTGCCTAATCAGATGCGACGCATCCTATCCTTTATTTTGTTTTATTTTCAGTCCAGGCCGCACGAAGATACGGCGCATCTCAGTTCTGAGATGCGACGCATCTTCTGCAATGGTCATATCTTATTTTATTTTTCTGCATTTTTATTTTCGACTTTAAAACTATTTATCAGTTTATTTTAATGCGGCGCATCCCTGGTTAAGGATGCGGCGCATCTTTATTCTGATCCGTATTTATTCCAGGCTCGATACGGCGTATCTTCTTCAATAAGATACGGCGCATCGACTGACCTGATAATTTTCAGTTTTAATTTTTTTTTAGTTTTATTTTTCCTAACTACTAATGTGTTATGCAAGTTGAACCTTTCTTATCTTAGGTGTGTTTTAAAGTGTTGGTGGTATTATAGTTTCCTGGATTTCCTGTGGATACATCAAGTATGAAGTTTTAACGTTCTAATCCACAAGAAAGATGATTTTTGCTCTTATACTAATGGAGGATCATACCGAGCAAATCTCAGGGGAGTTTTTCTTGTTCTAATTCTTTTATTTTCCAGTTTTTAACCTTTTATACAAACAACGAGGACGTTGTTTAACTTAAGTGGGGGGATTGGAGAATTAGAACACTTAACAATTACTTGTCCTACTTTTTCAAAAATTATGCTTAAAATGTGCTTAATATATCATACTTAAAAATTTTTTGGCATGTTTTTGTTTAAGATCTAAGTTGCATAGCTGCACACAAGACGTTATTTTCAAAAATTGTGATTTTTCAAAATTCACAAATCTATGAGTGTGCCGGTGACTTGTAAACTTTAGAACTTGGCTTGTATACTATTCGAGACCACCATAATGAGTATTATTTATATAATTGGAATGACTTGTCTAACTTGGTAAAATTCTAGGATTACACCAAATAGCCTTTATATGTTATGTGTTATTGACTAACTACACTGGTTAGTTAACCCCCGTATAAAACCTTTTGTTACTCTCATTTTTAGAGTAAGATACCCCTAGAAAAACACTCAGAGCCATTCCTTTCGTTTCTTACACCTATGTTTAAAATGTTTCGTTACACCTTAAACCTTAGCCTACCCTGTAGATTAGAATCCGTGGTTGGTTAATTGCTATAGGCAGAGTGTGTTTCCTTACATTACCTGTGTTCGCGTGCGTAATTCATTATCTATGGTTAGGTCGGGAAATTGCATAATGCAAATTGGAGTGAAAGTAAATATTGTATATTTTTGAGTTTATTTTTCGTGTGTTTACTACTTTCACTATTACCGTTATTTCTGAAAGTATGAAAAGTATGAAAAAAATTATCCGGAAAGAAAGTTGTAGTGATGTGGTGAAATTTTACACATCTATGTTTATGTTTCAAAAAAAAAAAAAAAAAAAAAAAAAAAAAAAAAAAGAGAAAAGAAAAAGAAAGAAAGAAAAGTTGGATGTTTGATTTAAGCCAACGATGTAGAGTTATGTAAGTGGTCGATATCACCACTATTTGTTGTATTATATCTATGGATTGAATGGGAATTGGCAGTTATGGGAACGCCAATTAAGGTTTATTCTTTGATTAAGATTTTGTTGAGTATAATTCGTGTCTACCTAAAGCGTGTGTTTCAAGTGTTAAAGCGTGAGTTATTCAATGATATGAGTCTTATTCATGGGATGGTTGGGATAGTGATTAACCACACTTAGGATTTTAATTTATTTGTTTTGTTTTGTTTATTTTTATTTTTACACCAATTTATATCCCAAATGTTATCCATACCCTGTATTGTTCTTTATCCAACCGAACCTTTGATTTATTGAGATTAGGGATTTGAGAAATCTTAAGTATCGTAGTCGTGGATTCGGCTATGTATTTATGATTTTGTCGCCCTTTTTGATATATTATTATTGGTGAAGTTTGGACCTATCTTTAGCCTATTCGAGTTAAGGATTTGAGCAATTGCAAGTATCGTGTTCGTGGATTCGATCATGTATTTGTGATTTTGTCGCCTTTTCTGTAATTTGAGATCGATAGTGTAAATAAGAATAATTAACCCTTTAGCCTAAAAACCCTTTTTACCGCTTTAGACTTGTTATTCCTTAGCTTTAGTGGTGGAGATGTGTATACTTGCCAAGCTTATGATAGAATATTCGTCGCGACTGGACAGTTAAACGATTAGATTTGCTTTTATCGACTTATTTTATTTTACTTCTAATTCGTTAAGTGTTTAGTTGTGTGATTATGAAATAAACGAATACATGCTTAAATATAAAAATAAATCCTAAACATCTTTTAGGATACATTTTCATAAATGAAATTCTAAGGTTTACTTGGGGACAAGTAAAGTTCAAGTGGGGGGATATTTGATGAACTCAAATAAGTACATTTTATTACTATCATTTATCCTATTAATTTGACTTGTTTTACTATATTATGTATGAGGATTGATACTTAATCGTTTACTTTTGTAATTCTCAGGTAAAAACAAGCATTTGGTGAAACTTAGCGATTTTGGACTAATAACGGAGCAAAACGTGCATAAAGTGAAAGTCTACTGACATGGACAAGATCAAGTCAATTCTGCTCCAGATGCGCCGCATCTCACTATCGACATGCGCCGCATCTCTATCAAGATATCACCAGATACGATCCAAGATACAAGAGGACATGCGCCGCATCCTAATCAAGAGTTACGCCGCATCTTCTGGCGGTGTACGAATATTCCTGAATATTATAATCTTGGACCCCACGCGAAGTTAAGTACATACGCCGCATCTACTTTGTAGATGCGCCGCATCTTCCCTCAGACAGAAACTATAAATACCCCGTAGACCAGACGAATTTAAGAGTTCGAGTTCGAAACCCTAAAAACCGAAGTTCGGACAGCAGAGCAAAAGGACGAATTCAGTCAAGGAGGCAGCACAAGACACACCCAAATCGAAGATACAAGAGCTGTAAGAAGGTGCTGCATGTATTTAATTCATTAAGTAGTTTTGTTTTATTGTTCTAGCAAACTTTAATTCATCAGGATTGGTGGCTTGTGTAATGTGACAACGGAAAGATTGCACTCCCTTTAATACTTGCTTTCCCATCAATTAAAGTTTATATGTTGATGTCTTTGGTTACTACTTATTAGTGCATTGATAACCTCTGTGTTTATTAGTGGCTTGCGGGCATTTGACTGCGGGACATAATGTGGCTCCCACGGTTGTTTCTAAATTGATCACTTAGGAATAACTTTTAGACATAAGTAATCATTAAGGGTTTACTCGCCGATAAGAATAGGACCAACGAGAAAGGGTTAATTACATACACTTCATATAAAGCTATCAATAAAACAAGTGACAATCTACTTAATCATAAGGACAGCTCTCTTATTGTCTCTAGTATCTATCTGTGTACGTGTGTGCTACTTGCTGATTCGTTCCTATTGGTTTATTTTATTATTTAAATTGCAACAAATCATGCCAGTCTCTCAGGCTGAAACCCCCTTGCGTTAGGATATTAAAATACTGATTAGAATAACTAGATAATACGTTCCACTCTTAGTGATCGACACTCTACTTACCATTATCTTCATACTGACCGGGTACACTGCTCGTTAAGTGTGTGTGTTATTGATAAGTCGGCTAAATATAAATTTAAAACTTGAGTAGGCATTAAAACTGCTAAACCGCAACGACACATCACGCGCATCACTAACCTGCCCATCGGGCGGGTTATGAAGCTAGTATATATATATATATATATATATATATATATATATTATATATATATATATATATATATATATATATATATATATATATATATATTAGATAAAGTTTAATAACTAAGTATTTAATTAATTAAGGCTTGGTAATTAATTAAATAAATATGGTAAGTTAATATAATAATACGTATTATATTAAAATGTAGTTAATAAAAGATGATGATAGTGGGTTGTTATTATTATATTATAAATAATATAAGTATTTATAATATAATGATAATTATAAAAATGAAATTATTATAAGTAATTAGTTTAGTAAACTAATTAAAGTTATAATTGTATAAACATGTGTAAAAAGATTTATAAGTCTAAAGGATTTTAAAATATTAATTTGGAAAAAATAATATTTTGATAGTTAAAATAGTATGTTTCGTCCTTTAGTCGGTTTTTACCAAAAATATTCTAAGTGTAAAATTTTTAGAAAAATCGGGCATGACCCATTCGTTTATTCAAACTTTTTCATTTTACTTCAAGTGTTGCAAATTACTCATATAGTCCCTTAAGTGGTCAACATTTGCAAAACTAGTCCAAATTTATATATTTAGTTATATATATATATACTAGACTTCAAAGCCCACCCAATGGGCGGGCATGACTTGTAATTTTATACTGGATGGTTGTAATCAATTTTAAATCATGCCTTAATTTCGTTACATTTAACATAATAAAATATAACTACTTTTATACAAAAGCAATAGTCATTTTCATGTTAACACATTAAATAACATTGCTTATACATTTTGATGTGAGCAAGTTATTTTATTCCATCATTTTCAAGAGAATAACTATTATTATTAAATTTAATAGACAAAAATATTTTAAAAAAAAAATGCGTGTTTGGATAAAGAAAACGTGAGTCTACATTATTGATCTTATATTTTGAGTTACCAATTGCATTCATGTATTGTATTATGCAAGTATATTTTGATGTAAATAATATGATGGAATTTTATTTTTATTTTTATTAGTATTATTTTATGACATGAAATTCTGATTGTAAATTATTAAAAGAAACATCTTTGTAGAACATGCAAGTTGTGTAGGATACTCATTAATAGGCTATTCATATAGGCTTGCTATCTTATCAGTTATAATTACTCATAACTGCTATTCACACAAAGTATCATCACATTATCGAAAACACCAACATCTCACTGCTCAAATTATTTTTGCCCAGATCAACAAAAGGTGAACTACATATTCTTGATCTAATAGTTTTGTTCATGTTTTGCTAAACTTTTTTACCTGATTTTGGTATTGAAAGGATGAAATCTTGAATATTTTGATTGACTAATTGTATTATATTTATCTGTATATTTAAGCTAATATCTTGCAATCGCATGTTTTGTTTTTTGTGTTTAATTGTATGTTATAATTAACTTAAGTAATTATTTTATGTGTAATTTTAGGGATGAAATCTCGTTTATTAGAGCACCTTGAACACTGGCAGTATGATGTTCTGTTACATCAGTAACAATGGCAGTACCATGTTCTGTCCCATCAGAGTTTAAATGAATCTGATTTTTAACCTTCAACACTGGCAGTATCATGTCCTATTACATCATTGACACTGACAGTACCATGTTCTGTCCTACCAGAGTTTAAATGGATATGATTTTTTATTAGTTTGGTTTGTATTTGTTTGTTGATTAGTTGGAGTGTTTTACTGATATTTGATTTTATTTCATACTCTGGCGGTATGGTTTCACGCAAACAAAGTTAGTAACATATTTTTGTTATGAGATGGATTACGCCTATAAATTATAAACATCTAATGCTTAAGTAGCAAAGTCTCATGTGAAAAGTAATGAGGTTAATTTATTAAAAAATTAGAACATAAGTCTTTATTGTAAATAATCTAAAATGATAACATGAAACTTAAGTATTTATTGTAAATAATCTAAGATGATAACATGGGAAATCGTGTTCCATTTGTTCATAATTCATCTTCGCTGTCATCATCACTGGTTGTTTCATAATCAGTGGATCCGTCATTGATAAAGTTGCTGACATCATCGTCGTTAGAGTCATAACTGACACTATACGCGGCTGAATTTATTTCCCACGTTTCTTCATCAACATCGCTGATGTGGATGATTCTACCATGTACTTTTCCATCGATATCAGGCATCTCGTCCCACACGTCATTGTCAACCATGTTAGATTGGTAATCTTCGTCATAATCGTCATCAATAGATGTATATCTTGAGTCGCCTATGAAATTATCGATATAAAATTATATAAACAAACTTTTAATTTAAAACATGTTTAACAATTTACAAACACAAATAATAATAAATTTATTTTTTAACAAACAACCTGTGGAAGAGTCTTCAACAACAAATTCATCAGGGATAGTATATTTAGGTTTACAATCTCGCGTGGGATAAGAGGGTTCTTTGAGAGCATTGATATTGACACACATGCCTGTTTCAGATACGTTGTTATTGTTATCATGTTCATCATCCGTATCTTCATCATATAGCATATAGTTCCGTGAGAAAATGGGTTTCTACATACCAAAAATATAGTTAGTACTTAGCAACAGAGTATCTATTATGTGGACTGTTTGGTTTACCTTATTGTATATGTTAGCTTAATAATGTGGGATTAGCAAGGATGTTTCGTTTAACATATTAGTTGGACTATGGAGGTTGTTTGGAATAACTCAAATATAGCATGTGTAATATATATGTTTTATAGAAATATAATGTACAAACATAAATTATTATTACCAATGGGTTTTTCCCCCAGGATGATTAGCAGTCATAGTCTCCACACGCTTTGATCGCGTTTTTTTATCATCAATCGAAGTTAGATCTACAACTTTGCTTGCTTGTGGCTTTCCATCATCTGATGAATCCAGGTCAACAATTATGTTGTTGACTATTTTGCCGTTTTTAGCAAGCCTACGGCGTTTGTGTATAGGTGGGAGAGGCTGCAAGTAATGCAAAAGTTGTTAGTTCCCCTGATTAATAAGTATCACATAATATGGATTACAACCATTTTTTATACCTCTTTGTTGTCACGTGTTTTTTGTATTTTTTCATCATCTGATGAAACAACATAAAAAATATCGTTGCTAACTAACTTGTTGTCTTTAGTTGGTCTAAACCGTTTATGTGTTGTTTGATCAGCCTGCAACTATTAGATTGATATTTAGATTTTATAATAGATGAGCTCGACGTAATGAAAATTTTATGAAAATACCTCGTTATCAGTTTGATTTTCATAATAATCAAACTTGCATCCGTTCTTACGGGTCCCGGGTTTCGCCTTTGACAATCTCCGATTGTTATGTGTTAAACAAACAACCTAAACAGAGCATCCAAAAATAAAAACCATTAAGTATTTTATGTTTACTACAATGCAAATTACTACGCAGTAAAATTTTTATATAATACCTCGTTATTGGTATCATGTAAATCAGCATCTTCATTGAATATTTTGCATACATACGGATCATGTGGTTTTCGCTTATTACAAATTGGAGTAGTTCGATATCCGTTAACACCAACAGCATAAATCTATAAATTTAACATTTATATTTAATTCGTTAAACCTAACAAAAACTATTATTAATAATAATAACCTTAGTTATGTTATAATACCTCGTCATCTGATAGGCCAACCTGCAAGTATTATAAAGATAATTAGATCCTGTGATATATTAATGGATATATGATACATAATTTTAAGTTATAGATATAATAAATTGCTTGGTTGCATTGGTTGAGACGTTTACATGCTAACCTAAAGATGAATGTTCGAATCTCACTATGGTGATTTTGTAAAATCTCGAATTTAAGGGTTAAACATACGAATTTTGGTCAAATATTGCTTAGATGACTAATCATGCACTTAATCTACCACCTAAGCATGGATTAAGTGCATGATTAGTCATCTAAACATGGAAACGTCTCGACCAATAGAATCAAGCAACCCTATTGTTTTAAACATGTACCATTGTTCAAGCATTTATTTTAGCTAAAGATTATTGCTAAATAAGTATTCGTATATGTATAACAATTCATGATAATCTTATAAGGTAGTGCCTGTGGGTAGTTTAGAAAAAAAGTACTTAGACATGTTATGAAGGATACCTCTTCATCGTCCAATATATGAACACTGGATATATCTTTTTTGAACAAATCAAATTGTTCATCCTGCATTCATGCTAAACATAATCAGATAATGTGTTTCATATATAATTTAAATAAACAGTTAATTTAGTTATTGTACATCCTCATCATCTGATATGACGATGTTTGGTATATTCTTATCTAGCGAGCCATCGGCTGATGATGGAGGATGGTGGTGATCTGTTTTCGGATTACCCTGACAAAATTGTAGTAATTAGTATCTAATTCATCTGATAATTAACAAAACATATTCAACTTAAGATTATGTACCTTGTGTGATCTTCGGTGTGACATTGTTTGTATTTTATGTTCGCAATTTTTGAAGATATATATTCAATATGTGTTAATATATGGCTTTATTTATAGAGTTTGAAGGTGACCATATAATGGAAACCGAAAATTTGTTTCTCATATATTTGTTATAGATAAAGATTACGTTTACAATTTAAACGTTTTTTAGAGTTTACATGATTTATATCATGCTCTAAATATAGATTTGGAAATTCTACAAAATATTTGATTATCATAGCTTTATTGTATATAAAGATTACGTTCGTTTGTGTATGAACATTTAAAAACGTTGTTAGAATTGATGGGGTATAAAAACAATGGACTACGTATATTTAAAGTGACAATGCGTTTTAATATAACTCTTATGTACTGGTTATAATGTCAGTACCAAGTCGGGGACGTAGTAGTACAAAATTAAAATACATAATGGAGATAACTCAGCAGTACTACATAGCACATACGTATTGTTCATACCAGTACAAAGTACTCTTAAATATATTTTGACCCACATATAGTGTCAAAGTAGGTATATGATCTTAAATATATGCACAGAATATTTATACAAAATACATTCTAAACTTATCTTTCAAATCATATTTTCTATAAATTTATCATATTCTTAAAAAAATGATTATAATATGTATATATCATTTTAAAAATTCTTATTATCATGTGTATATAAATAATACGTTCGTTTGTGTATAAACATCTAAAAATGATGTTAGAATTGATGATGTATAAAAACAATTGACTACATATTTAAAGTGATAATGCGTTTTAATGTAACTCTCCGTAGCAGTACAAAAATAAAATACATACCGGCGATAACTCAGGAGTACAACATGGCATATATTGGTTATATATCTTCTATAAATTAAACATATTATTGAAAAAATGATTATAATATGTACATACCATTTTAAAAGGACAATATACACATTCAAGAAGTAGATATGTGTGTATATTCTAAATATGTGTATAATTTTAGCTGTTATGTATTATTAATTTTATTTCGATTACTTTTTGGAATGTTAGTATACATTTTTAATGTATATGTTAATACGTGAGAGACAAATAAGCAAGTGTTTGCAGACGAAAAAAATAATGTTCATTAATAAAATCATATATACATATATACAAAAAAAAAAAAAAAAAAAAAAAAAAAAAAAAAAAAAAAAAAAAAAGCCTAACAATTAAATTTATGTATTTTTTCTTGATCATAGACGAACCGCCCCAGTCTTTATTCTTCTTTTCCTGCTGGATGGACATGATGTTTTAAGCTTTGCAAAGTTAATGAAACCAAGTAAAAACCCTATGAAGTAAAGTTTGTTAAGCTTACCTGGTATTGTTTTGCTGAGGTTGAACATTTGTAGGAAGTTATATACACGAAAATAGGGCAATGAATTGACTTCACTTGACCCAAGGAATTGATAAGGTTGTTGTTTTAATTTTAAAAATTAAATGTGTACATATTCATCCTTCCAAATCTTTGGAAGTTGTTACAACTTCATTAAAGTTTGACAATCATTTCTTTAACATGGTTATAGTTATTTATGGTTTCAAGGTCGAAAATACATTTATTATAAGAATATAGTAGATTTTTTTTTTTAATTTTATAGGTAAGTATCGTGTATACATCCTTATCCCGGTTAATATTATTTTTAAACATCACCAATGTTAATACTGCTGGTTACGTTAGTACTGCTGTATTTGAGATAATATAGTGTTCTACATGTGGTTATCAATGCAATATTATATTAGTACCGCTTCATATACTTGATACTGCTATATCATTTTTTCACGTAATGATCAACGTTTGCACTGGTAAATAAAATAATGAAACTTAATATGAATAAAGCTTAATACGAATATCCACACACATGCAAGTTTGCAATTTGTAAATAAATTGTTCAAAAATATTAAAAAATGCTAATGTAAATTAATTGTCTTCTTGCTCCTCTTGATTATTAAGATCATTAGCTGGTGTTTCGTCATCCAGTGTCGCTGGTACACTGTTAACGTTGTCTGTCGTACGCTTGCCTACATCATCAATTTGAATTAAAGTGGCGTTCGTGGCACCAACGCACACTGCTGGACTATCATCCATTGCGTCTATCGTTTCAACAACATCTTCGTTTGTTGGTTCCTGCTACATGTTGCGAGAAGATGTAAAAGATTAATTTGTATTGTTTGTTACAATTTAACGGTGTTTTTAGAAATTAAAAAATACAATGCACAATACCTCACTAATATCATCAGAATGTGTTTCCGATCCATCATCTGAACACACGGAATTGTACTCTAAACCTTCGTCTTCCTCGTCGTCATCCTATTTTGATTCATTCATAAGGATTAGCATATACTTGTTTATAAACACAAACCATTGTTAGGTACATTAAAGGAAAAATGAATCAGACCTCTTCTTCTATAAAGCCATTCTTGAAATAGTTGATTATATCAACATCGTCCGTCACTTTCTCCGCTCTATATATATAACTATTGTTGTTGTGATTGAACTCAGAAAATAAAATTTTGAAAAGATACTTCCTCCCAATAATTTGATTAAGTGCATCCGGAAAGTATTCTTCTGTGTTCACGCCTTCGCTCTCCATTATCTCCCACGCCGTTAAATTTGTCATTTTGTGCACTCTTGTCAAAAATCACGACTTGTGCAGTACCACTATGGTCAAATATGCGCACAATGATTTTGAACCTACATATATAAAATATTTATCACCGAACGCGAAGTATCCAAATATCCACATTATATATATATAGGGTCCCTTTCTTACGAAAACCATTTTAACTACAAGAACTGCGAAAACCACCTTTTTACAACTAATAATACACAATGTACACCATTTAATGCTCCATATGATTTTGTTATTTTTATTTAATTCAAAAGGGCATATTAGTAAAAGACATTTTCATATTATTTTTGTTTTTTTATATAATTTCCGTTTTTTTTTAAATCTTAAAATTCGGAGTTTTTTTTTTTTTTTTTTTTTTTTTTTTTTTTTTTTTTTTTTTTTATGGTAACATGTTTTCAAATAGTCATGGTGCATACATGTTTTTTTATACCTAATCATTAGTTATTTTAAAATCTCATGGTGCAAGCATGTTTTTTTTCCCCAAATAGTCAAGGTGCATACATGTTTTCAGTTAGTCCAAAGTGCATATATGTTTTTTTTCCCTTTCAAGGTGCATATAGCTTTTTTTATATAATGAAATTTATAACAAACCAAGAACATAAATGTTATATACAAACTTCGATATCGATTGAAATACAATTAAAATACAAATTTCTAAAATCATAAATACATGAATCTAATCGATCTATACACGTGAGCACTAATAGCCGTCAACATTTTTTCAAAAGTCGGACATACATGCACACTTGTAGCCGTGACCATTATTGTAATTACACCTGATACAAAGAAAAGTACAAAAATTAGCAACCATAATATTATTAAAAATTATACATGTACATCAGTATATATGTATGTTTTAGGAAACATACTTGTTTGGCAAACACAAAACACAAAACATATATGTTTTATACGTAAACATATAATCCAAACATAAAACATATATGTTCTATAATCCAAATAAAAACAAGCATTTACATGTACGAACCCAAATAAAAACAAGCAGTTACACTAATCGAACATACATGTTTTACTAATCGAACATACATGTTCACCCCAGTTACACACATGTTTTACGTGATCCACACACTTTAGAGAAATCTAAAACAGAATAGATTTTAAGATTTGCTCTTATACTACAATCTAAGGTGAGGCAATTTAGGTGGACGACAGTTAAGCAGTAAATATGCAAGCATACCACAAATGATCTAATGACACAAGCATTTGTTTAAGATAAAGATCATACCTATCAACACTGTTTCCAGCTAGTGCAGTCGAGTAAACGATAGGTGCCCAATTAAGAATACGAAGTTTCGTCCTAACATCTTCCTCATAATGTAACGTTGTCTGCTGATTTTTATTTGGTATTGTGTCCCACTTGTTCACAACAATCAGACAACCTTTGCCCTCTCTTTCTATCCTTTCAGCAATCTTGTAATCCTGTTAACAAATTTAGAAGTCATCACTTATTTACTTTTTATAATACACAATTTCATATTGGGTGATTGCTTTCATCAATATTATAATATTTTGCCAACATGAAAACTTTATTCAAAACCTCGTAAACCAATGAATTGCCGACTTTTTACCTGCTCTGTGATACAGGCCAAGGCCTCGACAACAAGAGCTACCACATCAGAACGCCGAACTGCACAAAATGCTCTATTAACAGATAATGCCTCTGTTGTGCTACCGGATGAAGCTACAGCTATCCTTTTCCTGATTCCAGCGGTATCAATAAGACGAAATTTCTGCAAAAAATTCAAACATTTCATAACATATAAGAGTTTGCTAATACATGTAGTTATTTCCAAGGAATATTTTATATGAAGGTAATGTACTTTGGTCTGATTCCTATCTGTGGTAACAAAATTTTAAAAGACCACATTAAACTTAAAAATCTAAACCACCGTAATCACAAATAACACAAACATGTTTAGATCCAAACTCGCCAAACACATATCTAGCCAAATCCCAACCGCCAAATAAACACAAAGATCTAAACACCGATCTTTATAGATCTATACGACAAAAAATCCCAGTTTGTTATTTCAACTTCAAGAAAAGATCTTTATAGATCTATACCAATAGCCCATCATCAGGATTGATTATGAAAAAAAAAATGTTAGAAATGAGGATGAAAGAAACAACAAACATACCAGGTTGTGACGACCTTAATAGATTGAGCGAGAGCGAAAGCAAGAAGAGCGGAAAGAAGAGGATAATTCATATGATAATCTGGTGATGATGAATCCTGGTCAGACGAGGTCTTGTTTTGGAGAGATAAGGTAGGAGGATGATGAAAAGATGGATTGCTGCGTTTTTGTTTAAACAATCCGAGTATGTATTAGGGAGGATGGAGATGTTAATTGGTGGCTTGTGAGAAGTGTGAGATGTGATTAGGGTTACAAATATACATATGAATATTTGACGTATATGTCCTTTTTATTCGGAGCAGTTATTGAAAAGCATCGGTGCAAAATTCCACTAATACCCTTTTCTAATTTAAGAATTAATATTTAGTTTTTGATTTATTACAATTATGCCACACATCATCTTGGCCATTAATCTACTCATCTAATGGCTAAAAAGTGGTTTTCGCAGTTCTTGCAGTTAAAATGGTTCTCGTTTGAAAGTTACACTATATATATATATATATATATATATATATATATATATATATATATATATATATATATATATATATATATAGGTTGTTTTACATACCTGGAAGCAACGACATATGTTTCTCCATGGTTTTTACAATACCACAACTGTTTCTTATTCCTTATGCCCGAGTTGCGTTTTGAAACAATTGGTGTCACTCTTGTACTGCATGCTTTGCAACCCGTATAAACCCACCCATTTTCCTCTTGTATGCTATGTACTTCTGCATAAACTACACAGTGTGACTCCTGTATTTAGATACAAAAACACGTATAAACATTACTAACGTGGGTTTAATTAGTGATAAAATAATATTTATATTATACCCATAACAATAAATTTTGTTTTACCGGTTCAATGCTTCGAATTGTTCGAACTATTTGCTTCACACAGTCGTGCATGAACTCCGCAGGCGTAACAACACGGCTGCCAACTGAATGATCCTCAATTCTGAATTCACCTGCATCATACCCCTCCTGCTCTTCGTATCTGTGAAACGTATAAATAGGTTCCTAATAAATTTAACATGTTTTTAGTTTAAAACTAAAACACACATGTGCCGGTATCAATGTATATACCTTTTCCGGAAAGCCAACAATTGTGGCACATCCCTGTTTATGAATATTCTTGTGCCAAACAAAGCATTATGTATTGATGGCTTATCTGTGTTGCACAACAAATATAGACACTTTTAAAAGCTATTAATATGAATTAAAAATCTTAATTACGTAACCAAAAATTTAAAAGTCATCTATAAAACTTACTGTCCCAATATTTCACTTTCCCCAGCATCAAGAGGATGTCTATATGACCAAGCTCGTCACGTTTGTTGTCGTAGTCATTCCACATTAATGCCCAATTGTCCCAAAACGTACAATCAAGTCTCAGAGATCTGCATAAAATAGGGTACACTCAATATATGATTACAAATGAATACTATTCTATACACGTTATTTTATTTTAAACAAATAATAATTTATAAAATATAGTTACTCAGCATCTTCAATGAAAATTGTCCTCCGTAGCTTAGGACCACCAGAATTGTTCAACGTCACTATTTTCCCAATAGCTACGACTGTACCAACAATATCTGGAAAAACATTTGTTATAAAAATATGCACATAAACATTCAAGTAACGCCAAATGTTGTATATAATTTTTTTTAAAAACACATACCAACACAATCATGCTCGTGGTATTCATTATCTGTATCGAGAATACTTGAGAATGGCTCGTTAACGAACCTAACAAAGTTGTCGTCGATGTGATCAATACGGGTAACCTCGGTTCCTTTATAAAAAGATATTTTCCACTGGTTTGGTAACAAAGGTAACCTTCCGGCATTCTCTGCTACTCCAAAATTAGAGATTATGTAACATTGACCTTCTCGTAAAAGAGGTTCAAATTTAAACATAAACTCTTTTTTGACATAGATTTGGATACGGTTCGACTGTACATATAGTTCAAATATCAATTTAACATATAATAAATATACACAAATATAGGTATTTACTAATTTCATCTGATATACCTCTTCATCCTGGAAAACACAGTCAAGACTGTAAGGATCGTGTTCTTCGTTAAATTTGTGTGAATGCCATACGGAGATGCACCTTCCTTTAATGGCCATGTTCACATTCATCGGACTGACATCTTTAATGAGAGTCATTGTTCTCTCTCTCACCACTAAAAAAATAAAATAAAAAAAATATATAAAAAACGCTGTATTTTTTTATATCACATTAAAATGAAATATGTATAATGAATCAACCATTTTAAATAAACCTGGCTTAGGACTTTTAATTGTGGACATACTCTTTCCATTGTTTTTACTTGGATGAGAATTAGATCCTACGAATACACAAAGAAATTATGACAATGTTATTTATATAAAATAAGTAATCTGGAACAGACATTATCCAGAATGTTTGTACAAAACCTGAAGGAAATTTTCCATAAGACGATGCGTGCATAACGGTTTTTTTGTTCCGGTGTGAAGGTGCGTCCGAAGATGTTGTTTGGTATCTCAAATCTTTTTGTTGATTTCTAATATAAGCAAATCTTTTAGAATCACCTTTTGAGTTTGTCGCCCCTAGCAACAATAACAAAACAAATTGTTGTATAACATATAACAATAAAGGTGCGGGTTTTTATAAACAAATATTCATACCTGGTTGAGATTGAAAGTTGGAAGAATCAATCCTAGAGTTTTCATACGTGGAGTGTGTTTCAAAACAGCTTGATTGACTGGTAGATTTCCTTTTCAATGATCGAACAGATCCTATTATTCAATGGATATAGATTTACCGCAATTTAGAATGTACAAACATACTTAATGTGTATACTATAATCACAATTTATAATGTGAACACGATCAGTTTAGAAACATGTTACCTTCATGAGATGGTTGTGATTCAAAAGATGATGAGACGTGGCCAAATCTGCCCTTTGCAGGTGGTTTAGATGCTGGAACAATTACGATTGTATAAATACAATGTATTACTGTATTAAATAAAAAAATTAATCTTCAATGTACTACCTCTAGCTTTAGCAACGACATCAGAAACAACTGTTCCAGATATACTACCGGGTGTATCACTTTCAAATATGGAATTATCCAATTCAGACGAAGAAGATGGCTGAACCAAACCTATATTTCCTACTAATTTAGCAGTTATAAATTGAGTAACATAGTATAAACATCATGTAAAATGTACATAAATAAAATATCAACAAAGTTACTGCAATAAAACATTGATGAAGCTAATACATGTTGATCGTGTAACAACATCGGAAACATGGTTGGTTGATCTTGTACCTGTTGTATCAAAATTATAATGTGGATGATTACCAAATACAAAATCAACAACTTTCAGGGTAAAACAATACAAACTAATATACGATACATGAAAAACATATACAACAACAAAATACCTTGTGAAGGGGTTTTAGGATGAACGTGACTGCGAGAGCCTTTGCTTGTTGTATCTGAAGGTGGATACAAATCATAAACTTATATGGTAAACTAAAACAAATTAATGTAGGATTCACAAAAAACCTATATAAGAATAGAATACCTTGTGAAGAGGCTTTAGTATGTTTCTTCTGTATGGTATTGCTTGTATTTGCATCAGGAACTATAATCAATATATAAAGACGTTCATATAATAAAGCATTAGATTGATCCAACAACAACATAAATAAGAATATAACAACTTTACGAATAAATTATTCGTTAAAAAACATTCATGTGTTAAAACATCAAATTATTTACATAACATATGCTATCCTCATTAATGTATTACTTATATGCATTGTGTATTAATTTTAATATTGTTAATTTATATTAATAGTTTTTAATATTGTAATTTTTATGTTGTTGTTGTATAATCAAGCTAATATTTACATGCACCATCGTTTATTAACAAACAATACAAACATACATAAGCAGTATCAAATATATCGAGCAATACAAGCACACATAAGCAGTATCAAGTATCTCCAGCAGTACAAACACACATAAGCAGTATCATGTACATCGAGCAGTACTACCAATAGAGTCTGGCAGTGCTAGCAAACTAATGATTAAATTACATTCTAATGATTAAATTACATGTAAAAAACATACCTCCCAAAGAAGCACTCATGTTCTTCTTGTCAGTTCCTTTTGCAAGCCTTGCAGAGTGTCTTTGGCCGTGCATAATGGCTATATTATTATCAATAGAGCTTATTGTTTTTTTGAGTTTATAAAAAACGTTATAATATGAGGTATATATATGATGTATATATGATGTATATATAGTGATAGGGTAGAACTCTGATCTTAAATATAGGAACAAAAAGTTTATACAAAATACGCGTTAAAGTATAATTATAATGTTAAATATGGGAACAAAAGATTTATACAAAATACATTCAAACGTATCTTTCAAACTATATCTTCTACAAATTAAAATTAAACATATCTTTTAAAAAAATCCGGGATACATGTTTAGAAAATACATATACCATTCCAAAAATTCCGCCTGGTAATCAAAGAAGAAGATTATAGTTATTTTTTGTGCGAGTTATATCACAAAATATAACTTGGTCTAATGGTAACATTGACGTATACTTAAGCTATGTAAACAACCCAAGTTCGAATATTTAGAATCTTTTTTAAAATTTCGGAATTAAAAGTCAACATACGAATTTTGTTTGGTCAAATGTTGCTTAGGTGGCATGCTTAGGTGGAATAAGAGCATGATTACTCATCAATCCAGCGCTTATTCATCAATCCTGCATTTAATGACGTCATACGCATCCTGTTATATATATATATTATATATATATATATATATATATATTATATATATATATATATATATATATATATCGTCACGTTTTAATTAAACTAACGTTTATTACCAAAATGATTATAAGTCGCGAAACAAAATTCGACATTTAGTCAAAATATTTTCAAAAGTCAACAAAAAGTCAATTCGTATGAATTTGGGCCGAAAAGCCCATTTAGTAGCCAATTTAGGCCAAAGTGTCAAAACGAATTCAAAAATGTTTTTAACCGATATATAACGTTTTAACAAGTCAAAATATTTATAGTGAGTCGAAAATTATTCCAAAACTCATTTTAGTCACCCGAAATATATTTTGGGCCGAATAGGCCATAATGGGCCCAAAAGTTAATTTTTAGTCCGAAAGCAAATTTACCCTTTTTAGTTACGTTATAATTTACGTTAGGTACCAAATAAGCAAATAAGCATTTTGAACAAGTCACGCGGTCAAATGGTCAACCATGGCCGAATACCATAGGGCTCAGCCCAAGTCTTGTCGAGACCAAATAGAACCCAAAACCAAAACTAAAAATAAATTACGTCATCCTTCTTTCTGTTAAGTTGTAAAATAAACAATGGCCTAAAAAATTTCACCATTTCACCACTAGAGCCAAAATTTTATGTTTTTCAAAACCCCAATTTTTGTTTCCTCAAAAACGTGGCCGATTTATGTGTGTACACATATAAGTGTATACTTTGTTTTAAACTCGCGTAATTAACACTAAACACATTTATACCATCAAAGTAGCACCACAAGCAACAAGATTTACCACACAAGAAAGAAACTACTTAACTTGTATAAGAACCTCGAAAATGTCGAGCACTAGTAAAATATATATCAAACCCTATCTTTTTTTAAATTTAACAAAACGTATACATTTAGCACTTTGTAACACTTTTAAACATCAAGATAACATGAAATGAACAGGATTAGAAGTGTTTGTGCATGTCCTTACAAAGAGGGTGTTTGAACGAGGCTTAGAGGACCAAAGAAAGACCCGAAATGCTCCAAATTTACCCAAGACACGTTCCAATCATCCCAAAACACTTGAAAGTACAACCCGATTTCTTGGAAACTCACTAGATTTTTGTAGATCTTGAAATTATGTTGAGTTCATGGGTTTTGGAAGTAAAAATGATCTAGGAAAGTTTTAGAGATAGAAATGTATGTGTGTTTTAGTTTGTGAGATGTTAGGGTAATAAAACAAATGAGGCTTATGTCATAATAAGTTAAGTTTAGTGATTTCATTTTTGTTGGCTAGTGGGGGAGGGAATACAATTTTGAGCCTTGTTGGTGTATCGTGTGTCGGTGTGAGCTTAAATATTACCGTAAAGTTCCGGTTTGACGTTTTTGGACACGTACACGCAAAATAAAGTTTTTATCGACGTTTTTTTCAGAATAATAATAAAATATTATTATTTGCTTAAAAATATATTCATTTGACTTTTACCATATCTACTGTAGTGTCGGTACACGTGTTGGGTTGCTTTTCAGTAAATGCGAGAAAACTTCTCAGTTTAATACTTGACTTGTCAGTAACTATCATAAATAGAATAATTTACGTTTACTGACAAAAATAGATAGTTTCAGCAGTGACTGTAAGCTACAGTACGCGAGATAGCTTCCCAAAATGCTCAGAAATGCACAAGAATGTTCAGTTATGCATAGTAATACTCGGTTTAGAAATAATAAATAAATATTTATTATTAAAATAAAGTGTGAAAATTACCATTTGTCACAGTCTTCAAGTAATCTTTGACTTCCTTGACGATGTTTATGACTTGAACTCTTCTAAGGTTGCTCCTTGATTTCATTATCAGCGAGTCTTCTTGAGTCGCTCTCTGATTTCATTATCAGAGAGACTTCTTGTACTTAGTCTAATTTATGTTTAAATCCTAGTCAGAGACCATTGGGCACTAAATTGGCCCGACACATCACCACCATGTCTCTCAGACAAAACCGTCGACCCACACCACTGCCATCGACCCGCACCACCACCACAAGGTCACACAACTGTTTGGAAAAAGTTTTTGATGTAGTTCTCTTCAGGACTTGTTGAAATTTCAAGATTTTTTTCTAGATCTATTTAAGTTTTCAGAAGATCCAAAGGATTCTTCAAAATCTATGTTGTTAAGCATTGCTTGCAAGTGGTTGTTATTTCTTTAAGATCTGAACTAGTGCATGAGTTTTTAAAGGATGTTAAAAAACAACAACAACAACAATGTCCTTATAGATCTACGGAGGGGTTTGTATTAAGTTGTGTTCATGATATTATTTGTAAAAAAGTGGTTATTTTTCTATCAACTGTAAAGATAAATATATCTTTGTATGACGCTAGAAGGTGGTTGTATATAACTTTATTATTATTATTATTATTATTATTATTATTATTATTATTATTATTATTATTATTATTATTATTATTATTATTATTATTATTTATAGAACATCACTTTATTAGAAAAAAAAAAGGATTTACAAGAAGTTAGTAGGGAGCCGAGATACTAACTGGGCCCCCACTCCTTTAGCTATAGAAAAGCTAATCCTACTAAAAATATGTGCAGCAGCACGTGCTCCAATGTCTTGAGTCATCGAGAACTTTCGAATACGCTTCAGTAAGGTCACAGCATCCTTCTCAAGTTCTCCAAAAGAAGAGAAAGAGAAGGGGAGGAACCCATATCCAATACTTGCGCGCTTAGCCTCATACTTGACGCGTTTACGTTGTGCAGCCTCAATCACCACACGACCCGGCACAAAATCAACCAAACTAGTTTGCGTGGAGGTCCTCTTCTGTTTGATACACGGTTAAGGTGGTTAAACCTTGTGTCTTTGTGTATAAGATATATTGACTTAATATGATTAAGCACGCGGAATTTACTTAACCACACTTAGAAGGTTATGTATGTTATGGAAATGGAAGAATTATATTGTTACTTGACAATGAACAAAGAAAGTATTTCACTAAACGATTCAATATTATTCCAAATAATACGAGTGATCTTGAGTTTTTCACTAGGGTTACAAAACCTTGAATCTTATGTTACAACTTGTGATTTGTGTTTGTTCTATGTCTTAACAGTTATGAGTCTATGTTATGCATGTGTGTCTATGTTATGCATGTGTGTCTATGTTATTAAAATCCAAGTCTAAGATCTCTTTTATAGTTGCAAGAGATCTTTACAAATTTGCTAAAAGTCTTGACCGACTTACTTGTTTAACTTATGCATATTGGTGTCAGTACATAAGATACAACATGTATCTATGTACACAACTTGTTAACTAAGCACATGGAGTAAGATATTATCTACCGTATATGTTTGACCAAAATACAATAAATATCTTCTTGATCTTATCCTATGAGTCACTGATCAGCAGTACCTTATACAACTAGCAGTACCTTCAACTTGAACTAGCAGTACCTTCTTGCTCTAGCAGTACCTTCATGTACTAGCAGTACCTTGATCATGAACTAGCAGTACCTTCGACTTAGAGTAAATTCTAATACTCTAACTTCAGAATATTTAATTCCCAACACTAGTTTGCGTCAAGGGCGATGATCCAGTCAAATCGACACATACATCAAGTCCTCCATCCCACGAGTAGAGCAACACATCAGCAGGGCGTAAGGATACGTCCCTTTCACCACAAAGACCAATGTCTACCTCTTTACGAGCTGAAACCCCAGATCGAGAACATATATCAAAAAGAACATCACGTACCATGTTATGCCGATGTTTAATACCAATAATACCAGCACAAGATACAGCATGGTCCCCATAAATATCCCCAGTAAAGACCCTGGAACAAGTTGAACACGACATCTGGACAGAGAATAGGGGAACACCAAGCCGATAACATAGCACGCACCGATAGGTCCTAGCATTCATAGTCTGACCCAACCCAGATATCGGAACTACCCTAAGCCAGTCCAAAGTGTAGTCCTCCATTTGCGATTTCCATAACGCTATCTGTCGAGTAGATAAAGAAAATGTAGATTCGGCAGTTCGGGTAACACGTGTGAAATATATATCTGCCAGTTTCTTCATGAGTTTGGGGGCAGCAATCTCACATGGATTACTCAAAAGGTCAATCTCCATTTTTGCATTAAAATCACACAAGGCATCATCGAAGGAAGGCCCAGGGGTTACGATACCAGAACGTCGAAGCAACTTAGTCTGTAAGCTAGCAGATTGAAGTCTAGACGCAAGAAATGCATAATTCAAGACATCACCTGCAGAGTATACACCAAGCCCCCCAAACGCAAAGGGTAATGTAGCAAGTCTCCATCATTATTATTATTATTATTATTATTATTATTATTATTATTATTATTATTATTATTATTATTATTATTTATTATTATTATTTATTGTGTTGTTAGATGGCTTATAATTTGTATTGTAGTTATGATTAATACTTCCCAAAATGTTAGTACGTGATTATGTATAATAATGTTTATAAAAACTAAGAATGATACAACTAGAGGCCATTTTTGGTTGTTAGTACATGAGTGTTTGGTTTAGTGTTTAGATGTGAGTTTTGAAAGAGTTTGTTTATAAGTTTTTTATTTGAGATAAATGGTAATGGTGTTTGGAAAGATAATGGGTAGGTGTTGGAGGTTGAAGAATATGGGTGTTTGGATTATAGTGTTATTATTATTATTATTTTACTTTGACATTTGGAAACTTCAAGGACTAATGGTGTAATTGATTTTTGGACGAAAAGATGGAAATACCCTTATTGAAAAGTCAACTAACGAGGAAAAGTAACTGGTGTTACGTATAACGGAGGTCTTAGGACAAAACTGGAGTGAAAATCAAAAGCTGGGGACTAAACGTGCAAGAATAGTAAAACGGAGTTCCAAACAGGTGAAAACGGGGCCAGTAGTGTCATTTAACCTTTTTATAACCAATTACCCATCTAGACAAAAAATACAACCCTTTTACCAATCTAGACCATATTTCCTCATTTTACCAAAATGAACCTGTACGACACACCCTATGCGCTTGTTTTTAGTGAATTTGTTTGACTTCCAACTAACTTTTTCTCACATTAATTCCACATATATTCCTTTTATTCCTTTTATCTACTTCCACCTAACCCTCCATCCTCCTCCATCTCCTTCACCATCTCACACAACATCTCCATCTCCTTCACCATCTTTATTCCCTTTATCTCTTAAATCTTCGGATAAACATCTCAACCAAAAATCAAGTCCTTTTTACACACATCACAGTGTTCGGTTTTTGTGCACCCAGAAAATAAAGTCGCCTAGTAAAGGTCGCATAGGATGTCAGGTCGCCTAGACAAACACAAGGTCGCCTGGGCAGCCACAAGGTCGCCTAAAGGAGGTCAAGGTCGCCTACTAGACGTGTGAGTCGCCTAAAGTCGCCCCAATTTGTTGAGAATGTACAAGTCGCCTATGGTCGCCTAAAGGCATTAAGTCCGCATACAAACTTGTAGGTCGCTTAGGAGGTCGTCTAAAGGGATTATCCGGTGGCCCAAACCGCATTTTTTCTTTTTAACGTCATTTTTAATAAATTCCATCGCCTAAAAGGTTGCATTGATACACGTGTACGGTTGAAAAGAGATCCCGGAATGAATCTAATAGATAATATGTTAAAAGTTCATTTTGGAAAAAAAGAGCGACGTTTAGTTTTGTAAAGTTCAAAATAAATGGGTCATTTAAAAATTTTGTCTTTTTTTTTTGTTTTTTTGTTTATAGACTTGTTGAGTTTTGGTTGGTTTTTAGCAGGTTTTAAAAGGCGCGCCATGACAGCGATAAGGCGCGAGGCGTGACCTCTACATTACGCAATCGACGTGACCTCTACATTGGCTATAGGCGTGGCGTGAGATGAAGCATGAAAAGGCGCGAGGCTTCTTCTTTTGTCTTCGGACTTAATTCCTTATGTACAATACTTCTTATAAAATCGATATATATGAAATAAGATATAACTTCGCCATAGATAAATATTTTCATATTTTGTACCACTTTAAGTCACACCTTAAAAACGCTATAACTTCGTCATAACTTCTATGGCGTAAGGCCTTGACTATTGCCACGCCACGCATCATACTATTTATAATTATATTTTTATCTCTAAACCCTTAGAGGCCCCGTTCGGTAAGGTGACTTTGTCACCTGCGTTAAGCCTTAACGCACCCTTCAAATTTGCCAAGTTACCTTACCGCGACAGAAAGGCAAAGGCAAGGGCAAGTTAAGTTAACTTGGCACGTTAAGGTCTTAACGTGCGTTAACAAGTTTTGCCAAGTTACACTTTGCCCCCCTATATTTCTAACAAGTTTTGCCAAATACCCACCTCATACACATTTTATTTTCATCAACATTTGAAATAAAAAAAATTATTTTCTAAATAAAAAAAATTTAATTTCGAAATAAAAAATTAATTCTTTCTTTTTTCGAAATACATTTTTTTATTATTTCGAAAAAAAATTATTTTTTTTAGACAAATTTTATTTCGAAATAAAAAAAATATATTTTTTTCGTAATGTAATATTTATGTTTTAAAATTTTTTATATGTTTCGTAATGTAATATTTATGTTTTAAAATTTTTTATATGTTTCGTATTGTAATATGTTTAAGAATTTATGTTATGTTTTAAATAAATGAAGTGTTTGAAATAAAAAAAATATTTTTCTAAATAAAAAAAATTTAATTTCGAAATAAAAAAATTAATTCTTTCTTTTTTCGAAATACATTTTTTTATTATTTCGAAAAAAAATTATTTTTTTTAGACAAATTTTATTTCGAAATAAAAAAAATATATTTTTTTCGTAATGTAATATTTATGTTTTAAAATTTTTTATATGTTTCGTAATGTAATATTTATGTTTTAAAATTTTTTATATGTTTCGTATTGTAATATGTTTAAGAATTTATGTTATGTTTTAAATAAATGAAGTGTTTGAAATAAAAAAAATATTTTTCTAAATAAAAAAAATTTAATTTCGAAATAAAAAAATTAATTCTTTCTTTTTTCGAAATATATTTTTTTGTTATTTCGAAAAAAAATTATTTTTTTTAGACAAATTTTATTTAGAAATAAAAAAAATATATTTTTTTCGTAATGTAATATTTATGTTTTAAAATTTTTTATATGTTTCGTAATGTAATATTTATGTTTTAATTTCGTATTGTAATATGTTTAAGAATTTATGTTATGTTTTAAATAAATGAAGTGTTTGTTAAAAATTAGGGTTGAAATTGAAAATATTGGGTGGAGGTAAGTTAAGGTGAGTTAAGGTGAGTTATGTTACCGGGGTGGAAAGTCAAGAGTTAAGGTTAAAAGGAAAAAGCTGACGTGGCGCTGAGGTGGCAGTGAGTTAAGTCTTAACTCACCGTCACCTTACCGCCTGCCCTTAGTGGCCCTGTGGAGTATATTGTTTCCCCTAAATTAGATTTCCCTCTCACAAGTAGTCCAAAAACAAAAGAAGCGCGGGAGTGAAAAATAATGGAGAAAAAGAAAATGGAAATGGAGAAATCAAGATTGATAAATTTGGCACTTGAATTTGGATTTGATAAAGAATCTGCTCGAATTTGTTTAGATCGTCTTGTTAATCTCTATGGTATCTCTCTCTTAAACCCTAATCATATTTTCATTATTTGATAAAGAAACCGTTTGGGTAATTTTTGTTTGTATTGGATTTAGGGGGTGTTTGGGATTGCTTATGCTTTCTGTTTATCTGCTTATTTTTAAGCTGAGTTATCAAACTGCTTCTGCTTTTGTTGACATAAAATAAGCATTTTCTCAAGTATTATTGCATTATTTCCAGACCAGTTGAATTATTATTTTTAAATTAAGTTGGTTTACATATAAGCTCTTATATTTAAGCACTTTATAAGTACTTTTTGCAAGCAGAAAAATAGTAAGCTATTCAGAAGTTATCGTTTTTGACTTTTGGTCAGTCGGCTATAAAATGACTTTAGCTGTACACAAAACCATATTTTTTGACTCAAATGTTTAACGAAAACAGTTCAATGACTAAACGGCTTAACACTGTATTACGTTGCTCTCTTTTATTTGATTTTTGTCATTATTCATTCTTTTATACATTATACGTAATGCTCATGTAAAATCAATTGGTGAAGTTTTAGTAGTAGTTCATATTCTTGGTTTGACTTGAATCGTTAGGATTTGAAGTGTGAGCACTATGGATCAGAATTCAGAACAATACCTGAAATTGGCTAAATTTAATAAATGGCTACTCTAATTTATGGTGTAGGCGATGATGGGCGGGACTTTATCACTGTGGAGCATTGTGGTGATGATTTTCTTGCATCACTTGCTGAAACTATGCAAGATAGTGAAGATTGGGACGATATACAAGAGTTGGAGACTGAAGCTTGTGGAACACTTGCAGATATGTTTAGCCAGGACTCGATGAAACATAACGAAACTGATGATGAAGACGGTGTTAAGGAACCTTATGTTCATGTATTGGATGACTCGCCTGAAGTTCAGAAACATAAAAACTTTATCCAATTAAGTGAAGATGACGATCTGGACTTTGATATCTCAAATAAGAAGGATATAAAATCTACATATTCTTCATCTCGTAGTAAAATCCCACATTTAGATGAAAGTACTTCAAAAACCAAGGTGAAAGATTATATATGTATTTTTAACACCTCTACAATTTTAACAACTGAAAAGTTTTAGAAATTTTTTTCAACAAAGATGTTAATTTTTTGGCATGTGTTGTAGGATGAGAAGATGAAAACTACTCAAACTTCGGTTTTATCATTTTTTGGTAAGAAGACAGGCCCGGACACGGTTTCAAGTAATGGAAATGGAACTCTTAGCTATGAAGAATTGAAGTCATTGGATGATCTTGAACTAGCAAACGTTGTGATATTTGGTAATAAAACATTCCGTCCCTTACAGCATCAGGCATGTAAAGCATTTGTGGATAAGCGTGATTGTTTCATACTTATGCCCACCGGCGGTGGTAAAAGTCTATGTTACCAGGTTAATATCCTTGTTTATGTCTTTACATGATAGTCTCTTTCTGTTATTTCATCACGATGATATTTATATAATTATGTTGCAGCTACCAGCAACGATGCAGCCAGGTGTTACCATCGTTATTTCCCCTTTACTGTCTCTCATTCAGGATCAGATAATAACTTTGAACCTTAAGTATGGAGTGCCGTCAACTTTTTTAAATTCACAACAGACTACTTCTCAAGCAAGTGTTGTACTTCAGGAGTTAAGGCAAGGCCTTTATTTGTTAACTTCAGTAAACAAGAAAAAAAACAATTTTTATTTATTTATTTATTTATTTATTTTTTTTTTCTTTTGTCGAATAGATTATATTTGGATTATTTAATGTTTTAGGAGAGACAAACCATCATGCAAGCTCTTGTATGTTACTCCTGAAAGGATTGCTGGGAACTTATCATTTCAAGACACCTTAAAATCTCTGCACCGCAAGGTTCGTTTTCTAGATTTTTATCAAACAAGCCACGTCAATCTGTAAAACCGAAGATTAAAAAAAATAAAATGATATGATATTTGTGATAATTTTTAAAATGGTTTACAGGGACAACTAGCTGGATTTGTGGTCGATGAAGCACATTGCGTAAGGTGCGGCCCTGTTTTTATTCTATTTAAGTTTATAAGTCTTAGAGAAGATTTTTTACATATCTACGATTGATTCTTGTTGAACCACCACCTACTTTGCCTAGTGGTAAGGCGTCCTGATGTCTTCACACGAGGTCTCAAATTCGAACCTCGTTGGGTAAACATCTTGGGGGTGGCCAGGGAGAGAGTTTGGAAACGGTCACGGGATACCCAGGTTAGGCCGCGTACATCTGAGTCAAAGACTCGCCCTCCCGTTTACAAGGAAAACATCATCTGTTTACCCGTTTACAATAGTTTCTTGCTGCATTACCTTTTTTCTTATTGTTATCTTCTGCCTTTGGTTTGTTCAGCCAGTGGGGACATGATTTCCGTCCAGATTATAGAGTATTGGGGTGTCTAAAGCAGAATTTTCCAAATGTTCCTGTAATGGCGTTGACTGCTACTGCAACAGAGGCAGTTCGTAAGGTATTATTACATAGACCTAAGAATATTGACCCATATACTTATGAATGGGTTGATTTGGCTTTTGTTTAATCTCTAATGGGTTGAACGAGTAAACTAATATATATTAATTACAGGATACGGTCAAAATCGTATAAAGTGTGAATTTTATATCCTAAATTGTTATATTTGAAAAGTAGATTATCATTGTAAAATTATATTTTATGTTACTATTGTTTGGTAAAAAAAAGTTAACAATTTTGGAAAAGTGTTTCCTGGCATCACAACCTAACCTGACCCATACATACAAATATGACCCTTTTTTGACCCGATCCTGCTTTTAAAGTGATTCTAAATGCCTTTTGCAGGACGTTTTGAAAGCTTTAAAAATCCCACATGCTCTTGTTCTGGAGACAAGCTTTGACAGGCCAAATTTGAAATATGAAGTGATTGAAAAAAGCAAAGAGCCTCTAAAGCAGCTAGGAAAGCTGCTAGCGGATCGCTTCAAAGATTCATCTGGGATAGTGTACTGCCTGTCAAAAAATGAATGTGCAGAAGTTTCAAAGTTTCTAAATGAAAAATGCAAGATTAAAACAGTATATTATCATGCGGGTTTGTCTGCTCGACAGAGGATGACTGTTCAGCAGAAATGGTACACAGGAGAGGTTCATGTGGTGTGTGCCACTATCGCCTTTGGCATGGGAATAGACAAACCTGATGTTGTAAGTCTGTGTTTGTGCATATAACTGATCTCACTTATAGATTATTTTTTACAATGCACAAAGTAAATAGGCTTGGGTGGATCAGAATGGCTGGTAACGGGTCAAAACGGTTAATTTATTGTGTACAGGTTGACAAACATATTTTGTCCAAAAAATTCAGGTCATTCATAAATATTTAGTATATAAATCATGATTACAAAGATATGACATAAAAAATATACTTTATTTGAAAAAAACTGAATTAGAAGTTTTAATGCATTAAAAAAAACATTTTGCGCTACTTCAACCCGACTCTGTTTAATCTTTTATTTTACCGATTTGACTTGTAAAATAACGAGAATCAACCAAGTCATAAGTTATTGGGTTGAAATTGTCATATTTAGCGTGTATGTTAAAAGTGAGCCATATGGGTATCTTTGGTTCTAGTAACAGATGATAGTAAATTTTTAACTGGAGCATTATATGCATGTGTGTGTGTGTGTATAATTAGCTATACATGTGTGTGGATAGTTAAGTAACTTTTTTGTAACCATCGTTTTCAGCGATTTGTGATTCACAATACATTATCCAAGTCTATTGAAAGCTATTATCAGGAATCTGGAAGGGCAGGGAGAGATAATCTTCCTTCAGAATGCCTTGCTTTATATCATAAAAAGGATTTTAGCCGTATCGTCTGCATGTTACGAAGTGGACGCGGTAAAAAAGAAAGTTTTAAGCTAGCAATGGATCAAGCTCGCAAGATGAAAGAGTATTGTGAACAGAAGGTAAACATAGTTATCTAATCCTTTTATCCGTAAACTGTGATTCCTTTTGGATGCTCATCTAAAATCTGCTTACAAACACACCAATACAGTAGCATAAGTTCTATTTTATGTAACCATCTTTATTTTGCCGACAAAAAAAATTTACACTTGTTTGTGATTACTTCAAATCCAAGTCCAGTAGTATAAGATCTATGTTGTGGACTTGTGGTTCTACTTTATAAACTGATAAGTCACACTAATGAATGTGGTTATGTTCTTTTTTCAATCTGCAGGATAAATGTCGTAGACAGATGCTACTTGAGCACTTTGGAGAATCTTTCAACCAAAGAGTGTGCAAAAACGGATCTAATCCTTGTGATAACTGTCGCAAGTAATCTTCATGATCAATCCTTACAGATTACTGGAAACGGGAATGAATTGTTTTCATTTTGTTTACTCAGCCTCGGTATATCCTCTCTTACTATTAACTTTCTTTTTATTCGAAAAGTTTGGTTCACTAGTTTTGATTGATGTGGTCATATATGACATGTTTTTTACATTCTGAAACTGAAAGTAACCTTGATTTAGCAGAAGCATTAACTTCTGATCTTTAGGATGTTATGTACTCTGACTTTCAATTTGGCTATTGTTATGTTGAGTTTTAAACTATGATTTTTTAAAACGGCATCTTAACATTTCAATATTTCCTTTTATTTTACCAAAACAAAAAGCTACAAATATGTAAGTGGCGCATAAATATATAAAGATTATTAATCTCAACCTTTATGATCTTGTATTATAACTAGATTTCCTAGAGAACTTTTTATATTAAAATAGATATCCAGAAGATATCCCAGTAGTTGAGAATAATAAAAAAGTATTTACATCCAGTCTTCACTGAAGTAAACTGCTTAGCTAGTCTTATTCATCATAAAAATGATATTTTGCACTACAAAAGTTGCAAAATATGAGCAATAACTAGAAACGAGGAGTTGTCATAACAAGTAAAGGAGACTCCTTATGAAGAGTTAGTCCGAAAATCTCACGCATGTCCAGTTCTTCAGGTTTACCTTCATTTGGCAATGCCAAATCAAATTTATAGACTATATTTGCTAAAGTAAGTTCGCTAATAGCTGCTGAAAACTGAATACCAGGACACCCTCTTCGACCAGCACCAAATGGTAGAAATTCAAAGTCACACCCTTTATAGTCAATAGAACTATTGAGAAACCTCTCTGGCTTAAAGTTGTCTGGTTCTTCCCATAGCAAAGGATCTCTTGCTATAGCCCAAACATTGACCATCACTTGTGTACCTTGTGCGATATCATACCCCATTAACTTGACATATTGTCTTGACTCTCGAGGAATAAGTAGTGGGACCGGAGGGTGTAATCGCAAGGTCTCTTTGAGTACAGCTTTCAAGTAATGCATATTTTGTGTATCATCTTCTGTAATCATTGATCTTCCTTCCGCTATTTTTGTTACTTCAGTTTGCAACTCTTTCAATATATCTGGGTGTCTTACTAGCTCACTAAGTGCCCATTCTAGAAGTGTGGAGGTTGTTTCAGTTCCAGCAGTAAACACATCCTGCAAGAAGAAATACTTGAAAATGCATAATGTGTTCTTTAGTTTTCTAAAACATATTATCAAGTATGCATGCCCACAACGTAAACTGCTAGACTGCTAATTATTAATACTGGTGACTACTTTTAATAGTCATGAGAGATGAATTTGTTTACCAAGATGAAAGCTTTCATAGTATCTCTTTCAAATATAAAGTTGTTTGTATATTCTCTTTGAACATCTAGTAAGGTATCAACTAAATTTTGGCTTTGAACATTTCCGCCATCCCCCATTTTGTTCTTATTCACATGATCTTCAATAACATTATTTAAAAAATCGCCCATATCTTTAGCAACTTTGTTTGTTCTAACCTCTAAACCACGCAACCAATCCACCCACGATAGCCATGGAATATAACTCCTGACGCTCACAACAACTAGAAGGGTCTGAAATCTTCTTCGCAGGTCCTTAAACTTTATGTCACTATATGTCCTTCCTAGTACAACCTGACAAATTATGTTGTTAGCAAGCGAGACTAGCATCTCACTCAAATAAACCAAGGAACCACAACTTTTGTCAATCATGTCAATCATACGAATCATTTCTCTTTCTCGAATTTGTCGAAATGATTGAACTCGTTTATTACTTAGAAGGTGGAGCACTGCAATGCGCCTGACTTGCCTCCAATGCTCTCCATAGGGAGCAAACCCTATGTTCTTAGACCCATAGTTAAGTTTATCGGGGATACTTAATTTATGTCTACTCGAGAATATTGAATCATGGGTTTTCATGATTTCTCGAGCTGCTTTAGCGGAGGAGACTACAAGCACAGGTGAACTACCTAGGTGAATTAAAATTAATGGTCCATGCTTTTGGCTTAAGGCTTTGAAAGAGTGATGATGGAGGTTCGAGCCTAGTTGGTGGAGGTTTCCAATAATCGGAAGCTTTCTTGGGGATGGTGGTAGGTTTTTTTGTGTTTGAGATACAGATGTAAGCCATCTAATTGGAATCCAGAGTAATAATAAAATGAACAATGCTGTAATAGTAAAAAGCAGAAATTGAAATGAAAGAAACATTGTAATTGCACTGGTTTTCTCTATGTTATGTGTATTTATGGATACATACACACCAAATTTTTTGGCTATATATATTGTCACAGTTGGATAGTGAAGTAATTTTGATTAGCTTCGAGGATATATAAGTATTTTAATTAGCCTTAAATTTCGTAGGAAGATATTTCTATTAGAGCGGTGGTACCGTGGTGCCATATGGCTCGTGCCGTAGCCAAAAAGTGACGCCACGCCAGCAAAAGTCTCTATGGCACCAGAAATCCTATGGCATCATATTCTGGCTGTTACCGTTGACACCAGAAAATGTGGTGCCGTCGTCCATTTTTTTTTTTTTTTTTTTTTTTTCTTAAATAAAACATACACAATATTAACTAAAATAAACTTCATTAATTAAAAAAAAACACACGTTACATTAAAAAAATGCATAAAAATAAAAACCTAGTACATAAACATAGAAATAAAAACCTAATGCTCGTTGGTTGGATACTTTGCCCGGATTCGTGCTGTTAGGAATTAAATATTCTGAAGTTCAAGAATCGGGAAATACTACAAGTGTGTTTCTGCTGGTAGTACATTTCATTTCTGCTGGTAGTGTATCGTTCCTGCTGGTAGTGTATTGTTTCTACTGATGATAATGCTGCTGGTTGATGCTGCTGCTAGTGCATCTGTTCCTGCTGCTAGCATTATCTCATTCCTGCTGCTAGCGATAACTTATTGCTGCTGCTAATGTACTTTCTGCTGCTAGATGGATAAGTATGGAAAAGATATTTGTACACTAAAGTCAATTATATACGGTAGATAATATCTTTCCCCATGTGCTTAGTTAACAAGTTGTGTACACAGATACATGTTGTATCTTATGTACTGACACACTCAAGATAAGTTAGCAAGTAGTTCGACTAGACTTTAAGCAATATTGTAAAGATCTTCTTGGACTATAAAAGAAGATCTTAGAATCGATATTATGAGTCGATAAGTTGGTTGATATTGTAAAAACACTTAGAACTTTCATAACTGTTAGAACTAGAACAAACACAACAATATCAAGAAGATAGAAACTTAAGATTCAAGGTTGTAACCCTAGTGATATCTCAAGATCACTCGTATTATTATCATTAATAATATTGAATCGTTTGGTGTTAATCTTTCATTGTTCATTGTCATAAAACAATCACAACTGCTCCATTTCCATAACCCAAATAACCTTCTAAGTGTGATTAAGTAGATTCCGCATACTTAATCATATTAACTCAATATATCATACACACAAAGTGCAAAAGGTTTAACCACCTTAACCGTGTGTTGAATCCTCAACAAGTGGTATCAGAGCACAGGCTGATATTATTGATTTAGAAGAAGAAGCTGAAGAAATGGACGTTGAATCTATTCAGACAAATGTTGCTGCGAAGATTCCCATGCTGAAACAAAATGAGTTTGAGATGTGGAGGCTGAGGATAGAGCAATATTTCCAAGTGCAAGATTATGCACTTTGGGAAATCATTGAAGATGGAGACGCTTACCAGCCTACCACCATTACATCAACAGTGGAAGGCAAAGTGGTGTCAACTCTGCAGACAAAGCCAACATCTGCAGAAGATAGAATAAAGAAGAAAAATGACTTGAAGGCAAGAAGCATGCTGATGATGACCATTCCCAATGATCATCTTCTAAACTTCAGCAAGTTCAAAGATGTCAAGTCATTATTTGAAGCTATTATTGCAAGGTATGGTGGAAATGAAGCCACCAAGAAAACCCACAAGACACTGCTCAAGCAGCAGTTTGAAAACTTCTCCTCTACATACAATGAATCTCTTGACCACATGTTTAATAGGCTTCAGAATATTGTGAGCCAACTTGCTATTCTTGGGATCGAAATGCTTCAAGAAGATTTAAACTCAAAATTTCTAAGAAGCTTACCAGAAGAGTGGGCTATGCATGTCGTTGTCTGGAAGAACAAGCCAGACCTAGACACCATGGACCTGATGGACTTGTATAGCAACTTCAAGATTGTGGAGCAAGATTTGAAGAAGAATGGAGGTACTAGTTCTAATACTGGGAACAAGGCATTTATGTCAACTCCTAGTACCTCAAAATCAAGTGAAGAGGTGAAAGTTGTTGATGATGTTGGTGCTGCTAGTTCATCAAGTAGTACCATAAGTATTTTGGATGAAAAGAATTGTTGTGCATTTCTTACAAGTCAGAATAATGGGTCCATGCTCTCCTATGAAGACCTCCAAGAGATCCATGAAGATGATCTGGAGGAAATGGATCTAAAATGGCAAATTTCTCTTCTTAGCATGAGAGCCAAGAAGTTCTATCACAAGACGGGGAAGAAGCTCATAATCAGCAACACTGATGCTGCTGGTTTTGATAAGTCAAAGATAGAGTGCTATAACTGCCACATGATGGGTCATTTCTCAAGAGAGTGCAGAAGACCAAGGCAGCAAGATAGCAAGAATAGAGGTTTTGGAAGCAAATCCAAAACAGAGGAGGTTATTGAGCCAAAAGCTATGGTAGCTATTGATGGCTTCGGTTTTGATTGGAGCTTCATGGCAGATGAAGAAGAAACTCCTGCTCATATGGCACTTATGGCTTTTTCTGCTACTGAGGTACACAATCATAAAGCTTGTTCAAATACTTGCACTTCTCTTAATGCTCTACAGGTTTTAATCAAACAATATGATGATCAAAAGAAAGAGCTAAGCAGCACTTTTCAAAACTTTATAAACTATAAGTGTGGATTAGAGACTTTAGAGAAACAAATCACACACTATAAAGAAAATGAATTAGCTTTTTCTGATGACAAAGCTCTCCTAAGACAGGACATATTCTTTAGAGATGCTGAAATTAAGCTTTTGAGAGAAGCTTTTGATAGGGTCAAAAAGGAAAATGAAAATATTCACTTGACTACACAGGCACTAGAACATGCTTCTAGAGGTGTGCACAACATAGTAGAATGTCAGGTGATTAATAGAGCTAAGTCAGGAGTAGGATATAAAAGTGTCCCACCTCCTTATAGAGGCATCCCAAAACCCCCAGGGATTGACCTAGGGAATTCAGGTTTACCTGAGTTTCAAGAACCAATAATGGAATATGGTTCTAAGACTACTGAGAGTCTTAAGGTAGAAAAATAAGTAAAAGTTTAGATAAAACTTTACTTTATCAGGACAAGGTGTCCTTTGTTAAGAAATTAGATACTATAGTTGTTGAAGATTGCACAACTGATAGTGATGAAGAAGAACAGGTTATGTCTAAACCTGAAGTGGTTAAGAAAGTAGGAACAAGTGTTCCTAAGATAGTCAAACACAATACTGCTAAGCCTAAATCAAACATTAAGCATGTTAGGCAACCAGTTAGATATTGTGAGCAATATAGAACCACCAACAAGCCCAGAGGTAACCAAAGGAATTGGAACAACCTCAAGTCTAACCAATTAGGTGATGACTTTGCTTTTATAACAAAGCTTGTTACACATGTGGTAGTTTTGACCATCTTGCAGCTTTCTGCAACCATTGGGTAACTGGGTATGAAAACAATAGGGTGAACTTCAAAAGGCAAACTCCTCAAACTCACTTTCACTCTAGTTCTAGTGTTAATAGAACAAAACCCAAAACAGTCTCAAATAAGTCTATCTCAAACACTGATCCTGCTGGTAGACGAATGGTTCCTGCTGGTAGACTAATTGTTCCTGCTGCTCGACCATCTATGACTGTTAACCCAAAATCAACAGCTAAGGGTGCAAAAACATTTTTCAAACATGCATCAAAGACTGTTCTAAGGCCCATTCAAAAAAAGCAGTGGTTCAAAAACAAGTTTGGAAACCAAAGGGTAGAACTGAAAAGTTAGCAGTTCCTGCTGCTAAGCAATCAGTTCATTCTGCTGCTAAGGGAAACAGGGCAAATGCTGTTAAGGCCTCAGTATGTTGGATTCTAAAATCCAATGTTGCATCAACTATCCTTAAAAGATTAAATTACATTGATGCAAGAGGCAGATCCAAGTCAGTAATGGCTTGGGTCCCCAAAAGAAACTAATACTTCTCATTTATGTGCAGGAACATTCAAATGATCAGCAAGAGGATCAAGGATACTCAAATAGTGGATGTTCAAGGCACATGACAGGCAACAAGTCTTATCTCTCAGATTTTCAATCAATAGATGGAGGCTATGTTACCTTTGGAGGAGGTGTTGGTGGCAAAATTTCCGGTAAAGGTACCATTAAAACTGAAAATTTAGATTTTGAAGATGTGTTCTATGTAAAAGAGCTAAATTATAATCTTTTTAGTGTCTCACAAATGTGTGACAAAAAGAACAATGTTCTTTTCTGTGAGACTGAATGTCTTGTACTTTCTCCTGATTTTAAGATGCCTGATGAAAGTCAAGTACTTCTTAGAATTCCTAGAAAGGGCAATATGTACAGTGTAGACATGAAGAACATTGTTCCTAAAAAGAATTTAACTTGTCTTGTTGCAAAAGCCACATTGGATGAATCAATGAAATGGCATAGAAGGCTTGGTCATATTAACTTCAAAACCATAAATAAAATTGTTAAGAATGGTTTGGTAAGAGGTTTACCTCACAAAAGATTTGAAAATGATCAAACATGCATTGCTTGTCTTAAAGGCAAACAACACAAAGCCACTTGTAAGCCCAAGATTTTTAACTCTATCAATTAATCATTGTCTATGCTGCATATGGACTTATTTGGAACTGTTTCAGTAAGTAGTATAATGCATAAGAGATATTGTCTTGTTATAATTGATGACTATACTAGATTTACATGGGTTTTCTTTCTATCTACTAAGGATGAGACAACAAGCATCCTTAAGACATTCATTACACAGATAGAAAACCAAGTAGACAAGAAAGTGAAAGTCATTAGATGTGATAATGGGACAGAGTTTAAGAATAGAGTTATGGATGATTTCTGCAAACAAAAAGGTATTAGGAGAGAATTTAGTGTTGCTAGAACACCACAACAGAATGGTGTTGTTGAGAGGAAGAATAGAACACTAATTGAAGCTGCTAGAACTATGTTAGCTGATTCTAAGCTACCTATAACTTTTTAGGGCTGAAGCAGTCAACACTGCTTGCTATGTCCAAAATAGAGTTTTAGTTATTCAGCCTCACAATAAGACATCATATGAACTTTTTAGAAGTAGAACTCCTGCAATAGGATTTCTTAGACCTTTTGGATGTCATGTGACAATTCTCAATACCTTAGACCATTTAGGAAAATTCGATGGTAAAGCAGATGAAGGTTTCTTTGTTGGATATTCTCTTAATAGCAAAGCATTTAGAGTATACAACACAAGAACTATGATTGTAGAAGAAAACCTACATGTGGAGTTTTTAGAGGATAAATCCAATGTAGAAGGTCAAGGACCAAAATGGCTATTTGATCTTGAAACTCTAACCAAATCAATGAATTATGTGCCTGTTGTTGCAGAAACTAATAATTTTTCAGGTTCACAAGCAACAGATGAGGCAAGGTTAGAAAAGGAGACAAACCAAGATCATGTTTGGATGCCAATATGGTCAAGTACAAGTGTGGAATCAACTTCAACAACTGATGAATCTTCTTCTGGCAAGGCTAAAGAAGGTGTTGAAGATGAAAGAAAAGAAGATGGAACTCAGGAACAACAAATTGTTTCTACTGGTGATTCTGCTGCTAGGCTTCCTGTTCCTGCTGCTAGGCCAAATGATTCTGCTGCTGGCCCTTCAGAAACAAAAGAAGCAGAATTCTCAGATAATGAGGTGGATTTCAACAATCTTCCATCAAATTATCAAGTTCCTTCTACTCCACAAACAAGAATTCACAAAGTCCACTCCCTAGATAATGTGATTGGAGATGTACAATCAGGTGTGAAGACAAGACAACAACTGATTTCTTTAGACCAACAAGGGCTTCTTGATGCCCTTTATGCTTCAAAGCAGCATGAGTTTTCAAACTCTTGCTTGTTTGTATGTTTTCTCTCACAAGATGAACCAAAGAACATTCTGAAAGCCTTAGATAATTCAAGCTGGGTAGAAGCTATGCAAGAGGAGCTTCTTCAGTTCAAGATTCAGAAGGTATGGGTGCTAGTTGATTTACCTAAGGATGCAAAGGTAATTGGCACTAGATGGGTTTTCAAGAATAAAAGGGATGAAAGGGGAATAGTGATTCGAAATAAGGCTAGATTAGTAGCCCAAGGGTACACACAACAAGAAGGAATAGACTATGATGAGGTTTATGCTCCAGTAGCAAGGATTGAAGCAATTAGGCTTTTCTTAGCTTATGCTTCATTTTTAGGCTTCACAGTTTATCAAATGGATGTCAAGAGTGCATTTTTATATGGAACAATTGAAGAAGAGGTGTATGTTTCACAACCTCCAGGCTTCATTGACCCACAACATCCAGACAAAGTGTACAGAGTAGTTAAAGCTCTCTATGGCCTTCATCAGGCACCAAGAGCTTGGTATGCAACACTTGCTTCCTACTTATTAGAAAATGGATTTCAAAGAGGAAAGATTGACCAGACACTTTTCATCAAACAGAACAAGAAGGATCTTCTGTTAGTGCAGGTGTATGTGGATGACATTATCTTTGGATCTACTAGGAAGGAGATGTGTTTAGAGTTTGAGAAGCTTATGCATGATAAGTTTCAGATGAGTTCTATGGGAGAACTTACATTCTTTTTGGGTCTGCAAGTTAAGCAATCAAATGAAGGAATCTTTATCTCTCAGGACAAGTATGTTGCAGAGATACTTAGAAAATTTCAATTTGCTGATTCAAAAATGGCAAGCACACCAATGGACTCTGAGAAGCCTCTTCTAAAAGACTTAGATGGAGAAAATGTAGATGTACACACATACAGATATATGATAGGCTCTTTGATGTATTTTACATCATCTAGACCTGACATCATGTTCCCTGTTTGTGCTTGTGCAAGATTTCAAGTAACTCCAAAGGTTTCTCATTTAACTGCAGTCAAGAGAATTTTTAGATATCTCAAGGGTCAACCAAGGTTGGGTCTATGGTATTCAAGGGAATCACCTTTTGACTTGGTAGCATTTTCGGATAGTGATTATGCTGGTGCTAGCTTGGACAGAAAGTCAACAACTGGAGGATGTCAATTCCTTGGGTGTAGACTTGTCTCATGGCAGTGTAAGAAGCAAACAATGGTGGCTAATTCAACAACTGAAGCTGAATATGTAGCTGCTGCAAATTGCTGTGGTCAGGTTCTATGGCTTCAAAACCAACTCCTTGACTATGGGTACAATTTCTTAAACACTGTTATTCATATTGATAATAGTAGTACAATTTGTATTATTAAAAATCCAGTACAACATTCTAAAACAAAACACATTGAAATTAGACATCACTCTATAAGAGACTGCAATGAGAAAAGATTAATTCAAGTACTTAAAATTGCTTCAGAATTCAATTTTGCAGATCTGCTAACCAAAGCTTTTGATGTTGGAAGGTTTCAGTACTTGGTAGCAAGTATTGGAATGCTTAATCCTCAATGATTTTTACACTTTGTGTTTTTGTAAATAAATTTTTGTTTGTGCTGCTAGTTTTAAAAGTTACTACTGCTATTACAAAAGTTTGTGCTGCTAGTTTTAAAAGTTACTACTGCTATTACAAAAGTTTGTGCTGCTAGTACAAATTTAAATTGTGTTATTCATACAGTTAGTCCTATGATTATTCTAATACAAGACAAGTACTTTGTACATTGTTCTTTTGGTTTTAGACTAACAATTTCAGGTATGAACATGTGAACACAAAGGATGTTTCAAGTGAAATGGAAGCAGACAGAATCAAAATATCAGTTGCTACATATTAGGTTTATGATGGACTGAGTTTGGAATTTAAAACTCCTTAAAACTTCTTTCTTGACACCTAAGTATGAAATTTCACATTGAATTGATGACTTAGTTGATCAGATAGTAACTGATGCAACTCACTTTCTATCATTTTATACTTTCAAGTACAATGAGCAAGTCTAAGGACATCTGATAGAAAGAACAGCTAGTAAAAGTGAATCTAACACTTGTGTTAGAGGTAACAATTACTATGAGCTGGAAACCCTGTCAAGAAAGCCTTTTGAATAGGTTTATCTTTACATAGGCAGTTATTTATAACTGAAAACATTGGTTCTCACACAACTAGAGGTTGCTTTAAACCGAAATTTTGATTAAGTGTCTGTTATACACTTAATCCCTTCAAAATGGTTGAAAGCAGTATGGTTTTTCATAATAAAATCATATACATACTGCTAAGGCAAAAGTTTCTTAAAAGGATTTTCAAAGAGACTCACAAAAACCATCCATTGATGGACCATGAGTCAAATGCCCCATGAATCACCTCTCATAGGAGTTAACACACCTAGAAGTGATGAGGGCAGTAACTTAAACTCTTAAGGAATTGATGGCTTCATGTACAACATTGTCTGAAAACAAGTTCTCATTGGTAGATCAGATAATGGAAAAAGAAATATTTTGGTACATAGTGAGAGATCTTCCAAACAGCGGATGATAAAATTTTATTTGCTTCAGGGGAGGAAATAAAAGCTCAAGAAAGGAAGAAAAACCCAATGTAAGGGAGGAAAAAACAAGAGCATACAAGATGATGACATGGAGGTTGAAAATGACAAGAACATTCCAAAGGAGAAAGTTCTATCTAGGTCAAACGAAGAAAAGTTTCAATTTCAGTTTACCACGTTTGTTCATCACTTGCAAAGGCATGCTGATAGATGATTTCACTTGTTGAAACAAGCATCCAAGATACACAACATCATTGCCTCTTATAATTCCTCCATCCAAGGAAATTGCACCATCTTTAGGATGTGTGTTGATATTGTTAAAGTCAAAAGAAAGCAGATGAGTTCAGAATAGAAGAAAGTTCAGATCAAGGGTCTGACTACGAAGTGTTTGAAAGATCTTCACAAGTCCTCATTTAATTCAGAAAAACATGTTGAAATGGATTCACATGTTTAGGGGAGGCTTGTTGGGAATTAAATATTCTGAAGTTCAAGAATCGGGAAATACTACAAGTGTGTTCCTGCTGGTAGTACATTTCATTCCTGCTGGTAGTGTATCGTTCCTGCTGGTAATGTATTGTTTCTACTGATGATAATGCTGCTGGTTGATGCTGCTGCTAGTGCATCTGTTCCTGCTGCTAGCATTATCTCATTCCTGCTGCTAGCGATAACTTATTGCTGCTGCTAATGTACTTTCTGCTGCTAGATGGATAAGTATGGAAAAGATATTTGTACACTAAAGTCAATTATATACGGTAGATAATATCTTTCCCCATGTGCTTAGTTAACAAGTTGTGTACACAGATACATGTTGTATCTTATGTACTGACACACTCAAGATAAGTTAGCAAGTAGTTCGACTAGACTTTAAGCAATATTGTAAAGATCTTCTTGGACTATAAAAGAAGATCTTAGACTCGATATTATGAGTCGATAAGTTGGTTGATATTGTAAAAACACTTAGAACTTTCATAACTGTTAGAACTAGAACAAACACAACAATATCAAGAACATAGAAACTTAAGATTCAAGGTTGTAACCCTAGTGATATCTCAAGATCACTCGTATTATTATCATTAATAATATTGAATCGTTTGGTGTTAATCTTTTATTGTTCATTGTCATAAAACAATCACAACTGCTCCATTTCCATAACCCAAATAACCTTCTAAGTGTGATTAAGTAGATTCCGCATACTTAATCATATTAACTCAATATATCATACACACAAAGTGCAAAAGGTTTAACCACCTTAACCGTGTGTGTCGAATCCTCAACAAGTGGTATCAGAGCACAGGCTGATATTATTGATTTAGAAGAAGAAGCTGAAGAAATGGACGTTGAATCTATTCAGACAAATGTTGCTGCGAAGATTCCCATGCTCAAACAAAATGAGTTTGAGATGTGGAGGCTGAGGATAGAGCAATATTTCCAAGTGCAAGATTATGCACTTTGGGAAATCATTGAAGATGGAGACGCTTACCAGCCTACCACCATTACATCAACAGTGGAAGGCAAAGTGGTGTCAACTCTGCAGACAAAGCCAACATCTGCAGAAGATAGAATAAAGAAGAAAAATGACTTGAAGGCAAGAAGCATGCTGATGATGACCATTCCCAATGATCAACTTCTAAACTTCAGCAAGTTCAAAGATGTCAAGTCATTATTTGAAGCTATTATTGCAAGGTATGGTGGAAATGAAGCCACCAAGAAAACCCACAAGACACTGCTCAAGCAGCAGTTTGAAAACTTCTCCTCTACATACAATGAATCTCTTGACCACATGTTTAATAGGCTTCAGAATATTGTGAGCCAACTTGCTATTCTTGGGATCGAAATGCTTCAAGAAGATTTAAACTCAAAATTTCTAAGAAGCTTACCAGAAGAGTGGGCTATGCATGTCGTTGTCTGGAAGAACAAGCCAGACCTAGACACCATGGACCTGATGGACTTGTATAGCAACTTCAAGATTGTGGAGCAAGATTTGAAGAAGAATGGAGGTACTAGTTCTAATACTGGGAACAAGGCATTTATGTCAACTCCTAGTACCTCAAAATCAAGTGAAGAGGTGAAAGTTGTTGATGATGTTGGTGCTGCTAGTTCATCAAGTAGTACCATAAGTATTTTGGATGAAAAGACTTGTTGTGCATTTCTTACAAGTCAGAATAATGGGTCCATGCTCTCCTATGAAGACCTCCAAGAGATCCATGAAGATGATCTGGAGGAAATGGATCTAAAATGGCAAATTTCTCTTCTTAGCATGAGAGCCAAGAAGTTCTATCACAAGACGGGGAAGAAGCTCATAATCAGCAACACTGATGCTGCTGGTTTTGATAAGTCAAAGATAGAGTGCTATAACTGCCACATGATGGGTCATTTCTCAAGAGAGTGCAGAAGACCAAGGCAGCAAGATAGCAAGAATAGAGGTTTTGGAAGCAAATCCAAAACATAGGAGGTTATTGAGCCAAAAGCTATGGTAGCTATTGATGGCTTCGGTTTTGATTGGAGCTTCATGGCAGATGAAGAAGAAACTCCTGCTCAGATGGCACTTATGGCTTTTTCTGCTACTGAGGTACAAAATCATAAAGCTTGTTCAAATAGTTGCTTCTCTTAATGCTCTACAGGTTTTAATCAAACAATATGATGATCAAAAGAAAGAGCTAAGCAGCACTTTTCAAAACTTTATAAACTATAAGTGTGGATTAGAGACTTTAGAGAAACAAATCACACACTATAAAGAAAATGAATTAGCTTTTTCTGATGACAAAGCTCTCCTAAGACAGGACATATTCTTTAGAGATGCTGAAATTAAGCTTTTGAGAGAAGCTTTTGATAGGGTTAAAAAGGAAAATGAAAATATTCACTTGACTACACAGGCACTAGAACATGCTTCTAGAGGTGTGTACAACATAGTAGAATGTCAGGTGATTAATAGAGCTAAGTCAGGAGTAGGATATAAAAGTGTCCCACCTCCTTATAGAGGCATCCCAAAACCCCCAGGGATTGACCTAGGGAATTCAGGTTTACCTGAGTTTCAAGAACCAATAATGGAATATGGTTCTAAGACTACTGAGAGTCTTAAGGTAGAAAAAGTAAGTAAAAGTTTAGATAAAACTTTACTTTATCAGGACAAGGTGTCCTTTGTTAAGAAATTAGATACTATAGTTGTTGAAGATTGCACAACTGATAGTGATGAAGAAGAACAGGTTATGTCTAAACCTGAAGTGGTTAAGAAAGTAGGAACAAGTGTTCCTAAGATAGTCAAACACAATACTGCTAAGCCTAAATCAAACATTAAGCATGTTAGGCAACCAGTTAGATATTGTGAGCAATATAGAACCACCAACAAGCCCAGAGGTAACCAAAGGAATTGGAACAACCTCAAGTCTAACCAATTAGGTGATGACTTTGCTTTTTATAACAAAGCTTGTTACACATGTGGTAGTTTTGACCATCTTGCAGCTTTCTGCAACCATTGGGTAACTGGGTATGAAAACAATAGGGTGAACTTCAAAAGGCAAACTCCTCAAACTCACTTTCACTCTAGTTCTAGTGTTAATAGAACAAAACCCAAAACAGTCTCAAATAAGTCTATCTCAAACACTGATCCTGCTGGTAGACGAATGGTTCCTGCTGGTAGACTAATTGTTCCTGCTGCTCGACCATCTATGACTGTTAACCCAAAATCAACAGCTAAGGGTGCAAAAACATTTTTCAAACATGCATCAAAGACTGTTCTAAGGCCCATTCAAACAAAAGCAGTGGTTCAAAAACAAGTTTGGAAACCAAAGGGTAGAACTAAAAAGTTAGCAGTTCCTGCTGCTAAGCAATCAGTTCATTCTGCTGCTAAGGGAAACAGGGCAAATGCTGTTAAGGCCTCAGTATGTTGGATTCTAAAATCCAATGTTGCATCAACTATCCTTAAAAGATTAAATTACATTGATGCAAGAGGCAGATCCAAGTCAGTAATGGCTTGGGTCCCCAAAAGAAACTAATACTTCTCATTTATGTGCAGGAACATTCAAATGATCAGCAAGAGGATCAAGGATACTCAAATAGTGGATGTTCAAGGCACATGACAGGCAACAAGTCTTATCTCTCAGATTTTCAATCAATAGATGGAGGCTATGTTACCTTTGGAGGAGGTGTTGGTGGCAAAATTTCCGGTAAAGATACTATTAAAACTGAAAATTTAGATTTTGAAGATGTGTTCTATGTAAAAGAGCTAAATTATAATCTTTTTAGTGTCTCACAAATGTGTGACAAAAAGAACAATTTCTTTTCTGTGAGACTGAATGTCTTGTACTTTCTCCTGATTTTAAGATGCCTGATGAAAGTCAAGTACTTCTTAGAATTCCTAGAAAGGGCAATATGTACAGTGTAGACATGAAGAACATTGTTCCTAAAAAGAATTTAACTTGTCTTGTTGCAAAGGCCACATTGGATGAATCAATGAAATGGCATAGAAGGCTTGGTCATATTAACTTCAAAACCATAAATAAAATTGTTAAGAATGGTTTGGTAAGAGGTTTACCTCACAAAAGATTTGAAAATGATCAAACATGCATTGCTTGTCTTAAAGGCAAACAACACAAAGCCACTTGTAAGCCCAAGATTTTTAACTCTATCAATTAATCATTGTCTATGCTGCATATGGACTTATTTGGAACTGTTTCAGTAAGTAGTATAATGCATAAGAGATATTGTCTTGTTATAATTGATGACTATACTAGATTTACATGGGTTTTCTTTCTATCTACTAAGGATGAGACAACAAGCATCCTTAAGACATTCATTACACAGATAGAAAACCAAGTAGACAAGAAAGTGAAAGTCATTAGATGTGATAATGGGACAGAGTTTAAGAATAGAGTTATGGATGATTTCTGCAAACAAAAAGGTATTAGGAGAGAATTTAGTGTTGCTAGAACACCACAACAGAATGGTGTTGTTGAGAGGAAGAATAGAACACTAATTGAAGCTGCTAGAACTATGTTAGCTGATTCTAAGCTACCTATAACTTTTTAGGCTGAAGCAGTCAACACTGCTTGCTATGTCCAAAATAGAGTTTTAGTTATTCAGCCTCACAATAAGACATCATATGAACTTTTTAGAAGTAGAACTCCTGCAATAGGATTTCTTAGACCTTTTGGATGTCATGTGACAATTCTCAATACCTTAGACCATTTAGGAAAATTCGATGGTAAAGCAGATGAAGGTTTCTTTGTTGGATATTCTCTTAATAGCAAAGCATTTAGAGTATACAACACAAGAACTATGATTGTAGAAGAAAACCTACTTGTGGAGTTTTTAGAGGATAAATCCAATGTAGAAGGTCAAGGACCAAAATGGCTATTTGATCTTGAAACTCTAACCAAATCAATGAATTATGTGCCTGTTGTTGCAGAAACTAATAATTTTTCAGGTTCACAAGCAACAGATGAGGCAAGGTTAGAAAAGGAGACAAACCAAGATCATGTTTGGATGCCAATATGGTCAAGTACAAGTGTGGAATCAACTTCAACAACTGATGAATCTTCTTCTGGCAAGGCTAAAGAAGGTATTGAAGATGAAAGAAAAGAAGATGGAACTCAGGAACAACAAATTGTTTCTACTGGTGATTCTGCTGCTAGGCTTCCTGTTCCTGCTGCTAGGCCAAATGATTCTGCTGCTGGCCCTTCAGAAACGAAAGAAGCAGAATTCTCAGATAATGAGGTGGATTTCAACAATCTTCCATCAAATTATCAAGTTCCTTCTACTCCACAAACAAGAATTCACAAAGTCCACTCCCTAGATAATGTGATTGGAGATGTACAATCAGGTGTGAAGACAAGACAACAACTGATTTCTTTAGACCAACAAGGGCTTCTTGATGCCCTTTATGCTTCAAAGCAGCATGAGTTTTCAAACTCTTGCTTGTTTGTATGTTTTCTCTCACAAGATGAACCAAAGGACATTCTGAAAGCCTTAGATAATTCAAGCTGGGTAGAAGCTATGCAAGAGGAGCTTCTTCAGTTCAAGATTCAGAAGGTATGGGTGCTAGTTGATTTACCTAAGGATGCAAAGGTAATTGGCACTAGATGGGTTTTTAAGAATAAAAGGGATGAAAGGGGAATAGTGATTCGAAATAAGGCTAGATTAGTAGCCCAAGGGTACACACAACAAGAAGGAATAGACTATGATGAGGTTTATGCTCCAGTAGCAAGGATTGAAGCAATTAGGCTTTTCTTAGCCTATGCTTCATTTTTAGGCTTCACAGTTTATCAAATGGATGTCAAGAGTGCATTCTTATATGGAACAACTGAAGAAGAGGTGTATGTTTCACAACCTCCAGGCTTCATTGACCCACAACATCCAGACAAAGTGTACAGAGTAGTTAAAGCTCTCTATGGCCTTCATCAGGCACCAAGAGCTTGGTATGCAACACTTGCTTCCTACTTATTAGAAAATGGATTTCAAAGAGGAAAGATTGACCAGACACTTTTCATCAAACAGAACAAGAAGGATCTTCTGTTAGTGCAGGTGTATGTGGATGACATTATCTTTGGATCTACTAGGAAGGAGATGTGTTTAGAGTTTGAGAAGCTTATGCATGATAAGTTTCAGATGAGTTCTATGGGAGAACTTACATTCTTTTTGGGTCTGCAAGTTAAGCAATCAAATGAAGGAATCTTCATCTCTCAGGACAAGTATGTTGCAGAGATACTTAGAAAATTTCAATTTGCTGATTCAAAAATGGCAAGCACACCAATGGACTCTGAGAAGCCTCTTCTAAAAGACTTAGATGGAGAAAATGTAGATGTACACACATACAGATATATGATAGGCTCTTTGATGTATTTTACATCATCTAGACCTGACATCATGTTCCCTGTTTGTGCTTGTGCAAGATTTCAAGTAACTCCAAAGGTTTCTCATTTAACTGCAGTCAAGAGAATTTTTAGATATCTCAAGGGTCAACCAAGGTTGGGTCTATGGTATTCAAGGGAATCACCTTTTGACTTGGTAGCATTTTCGGATAGTGATTATGCTGGTGCTAGCTTGGACAGAAAGTCAACAACTGGAGGATGTCAATTCCTTGGGTGTAGACTTGTCTCATGGCAGTGTAAGAAGCAAACAATGGTGGCTAATTCAACAACTGAAGCTGAATATGTAGCTGCTGCAAATTGCTGTGGTCAGGTTCTATGGCTTCAAAACCAACTCCTTGACTATGGGTACAATTTCTTAAACACTGTTATTCATATTGATAATAGTAGTACAATTTGTATTATTAAAAATCCAGTGCAACATTCTAAAACAAAACACATTGAAATTAGACATCACTCTATAAGAGACTGCAATGAGAAAAGATTAATTCAAGTACTTAAAATTGCTTCAGAATTCAATTTTGCAGATCTGCTAACCAAAGCTTTTGATGTTGGAAGGTTTCAGTACTTGGTAGCAAGTATTGGAATGCTTAATCCTCAATGATTTTTACACTTTGTGTTTTTGTAAATAAATTTTTGTTTGTGCTGCTAGTTTTAAAAGTTACTACTGCTATTACAAAAGTTTGTGCTGCTAGTTTTAAAAGTTACTACTGCTATTACAAAAGTTTGTGCTGCTAGTACAAATTTAAATTGTGTTATTCATACAGTTAGTCCTATGATTATTCTAATACAAGACAAGTACTTTGTACATTGTTCTTTTGGTTTTAGACTAACAATTTCAGGTATGAACATGTGAACACAAAGGATGTTTCAAGTGAAATGGAAGCAACAGAATCAAAATATCAGTTGCTACATATTAGGTTTATGATGGACTGAGTTTGAGAATTTAAAACTCCTTAAAACTTCTTTCTTGACACCTAAGTATGAAATTTCACATTGAATTGATGACTTAGTTGATCAGATAGTAACTGATGCAACTCACTTTCTATCATTTTATACTTTCAAGTATAATGAGCAAGTCTAAGGACATCTGATAGAAAGAACAGCTAGTAAAAGTGAATCTAACACTTGTGTTAGAGGTAACAATTACTATGAGCTGGAAACCCTGTCAAGAAAGCCTTTTGAATAGGTTTATCTTTACATAGGCAGTTATTTATAACTGAAAACATTGGTTCTCACACAACCAGAGGTTGCTTTAAACCGAAATTTTGATTAAGTGTCTGTTATACACTTAATCCCTTCAAAATGGTTGAAAGCAGTATGGTTTTTCATAATAAAATCATATACATACTGCTAAGGCAAAAGTTTCTTAAAAGGATTTTCAAAGAGACTCACAAAAACCATCCATTGATGGACCATGAGTCAAATGCCCCATGAATCACCTCTCATAGGAGTTAACACACCTAGAAGTGATGAGGGCAGTAACTTAAACTCTTAAGGAATTGATGGCTTCATGTACAACATTGTCTGAAAACAAGTTCTCATTGGTAGATCAGATAATGGAAAAAGAAATATTTTGGTACATAGTGAGAGATCTTCCAAACAGCGGATGATAAAATTTTATTTGCTTCAGGGGAGGAAATAAAAGCTCAAGAAAGGAAGAAAAACCCAATGTAAGGGAGGAAAAAACAAGAGCATACAAGATGATGACATGGAGGTTGAAAATGACAAGAACATTCCAAAGGAGAAAGTTCTATCTAGGTCAAACGAAGAAAAGTTTCAATTTCAGTTTACCACGTTTGTTCATCACTTGCAAAGGCATGCTGATAGATGATTTCACTTGTTGAAACAAGCATCCAAGATACACAACATCATTGCCTCTTATAATTCCTCCATCCAAGGAAATTGCACCATCTTTAGGATGTGTGTTGATATTGTTAAAGTCAAAAGAAAGCAGATGAGTTCAGAATAGAAGAAAGTTCAGATCAAGGGTCTGACTACGAAGTGTTTGAAAGATCTTCACAAGTCCTCATTTAATTCAGAAAAACATGTTGAAATGGATTCACATGTTTAGGGGAGGCTTGTTGGGAATTAAATATTCTGAAGTTCAAGAATCGGGAAATACTACAAGTGTGTTCCTGCTGGTAGTACATTTCATTCCTGCTGGTAGTGTATCGTTCCTGCTGGTAATGTATTGTTTCTACTGATGATAATGCTGCTGGTTGATGCTGCTGCTAGTGCATCTGTTCCTGCTGCTAGCATTATCTCATTCCTGCTGCTAGCGATAACTTATTGCTGCTGCTAATGTACTTTCTGCTGCTAGATGGATAAGTATGGAAAAGATATTTGTACACTAAAGTCAATTATATACGGTAGATAATATCTTTCCCCATGTGCTTAGTTAACAAGTTGTGTACACAGATACATGTTGTATCTTATGTACTGACACACTCAAGATAAGTTAGCAAGTAGTTCGACTAGACTTTAAGCAATATTGTAAAGATCTTCTTGGACTATAAAAGAAGATCTTAGACTCGATATTATGAGTCGATAAGTTGGTTGATATTGTAAAAACACTTAGAACTTTCATAACTGTTAGAACTAGAACAAACACAACAATATCAAGAACATAGAAACTTAAGATTCAAGGTTGTAACCCTAGTGATATCTCAAGATCACTCGTATTATTATCATTAATAATATTGAATCGTTTGGTGTTAATCTTTTATTGTTCATTGTCATAAAACAATCACAACTGCTCCATTTCCATAACCCAAATAACCTTCTAAGTGTGATTAAGTAGATTCCGCATACTTAATCATATTAACTCAATATATCATACACACAAAGTGCAAAAGGTTTAACCACCTTAACCGTGTGTCGAATCCTCAACAAGTGGTATCAGAGCACAGGCTGATATTATTGATTTAGAAGAAGAAGCTGAAGAAATGGACGTTGAATCTATTCAGACAAATGTTGCTGCGAAGATTCCCATGCTCAAACAAAATGAGTTTGAGATGTGGAGGCTGAGGATAGAGCAATATTTCCAAGTGCAAGATTATGCACTTTGGGAAATCATTGAAGATGGAGACGCTTACCAGCCTACCACCATTACATCAACAGTGGAAGGCAAAGTGGTGTCAACTCTGCAGACAAAGCCAACATCTGCAGAAGATAGAATAAAGAAGAAAAATGACTTGAAGGCAAGAAGCATGCTGATGATGACCATTCCCAATGATCAACTTCTAAACTTCAGCAAGTTCAAAGATGTCAAGTCATTATTTGAAGCTATTATTGCAAGGTATGGTGGAAATGAAGCCACCAAGAAAACCCACAAGACACTGCTCAAGCAGCAGTTTGAAAACTTCTCCTCTACATACAATGAATCTCTTGACCACATGTTTAATAGGCTTCAGAATATTGTGAGCCAACTTGCTATTCTTGGGATCGAAATGCTTCAAGAAGATTTAAACTCAAAATTTCTAAGAAGCTTACCAGAAGAGTGGGCTATGCATGTCGTTGTCTGGAAGAACAAGCCAGACCTAGACACCATGGACCTGATGGACTTGTATAGCAACTTCAAGATTGTGGAGCAAGATTTGAAGAAGAATGGAGGTACTAGTTCTAATACTGGGAACAAGGCATTTATGTCAACTCCTAGTACCTCAAAATCAAGTGAAGAGGTGAAAGTTGTTGATGATGTTGGTGCTGCTAGTTCATCAAGTAGTACCATAAGTATTTTGGATGAAAAGACTTGTTGTGCATTTCTTACAAGTCAGAATAATGGGTCCATGCTCTCCTATGAAGACCTCCAAGAGATCCATGAAGATGATCTGGAGGAAATGGATCTAAAATGGCAAATTTCTCTTCTTAGCATGAGAGCCAAGAAGTTCTATCACAAGACGGGGAAGAAGCTCATAATCAGCAACACTGATGCTGCTGGTTTTGATAAGTCAAAGATAGAGTGCTATAACTGCCACATGATGGGTCATTTCTCAAGAGAGTGCAGAAGACCAAGGCAGCAAGATAGCAAGAATAGAGGTTTTGGAAGCAAATCCAAAACATAGGAGGTTATTGAGCCAAAAGCTATGGTAGCTATTGATGGCTTAGGTTTTGATTGGAGCTTCATGGCAGATGAAGAAGAAACTCTTGCTCAGATGGCACTTATGGCTTTTTCTGCTACTGAGGTACAAAATCATAAAGCTTGTTCAAATACTTGCACTTCTCTTAATGCTCTACAGGTTTTAATCAAACAATATGATGATCAAAAGAAAGAGCTAAGCAGCACTTTTCAAAACTTTATAAACTATAAGTGTGGATTAGAGACTTTAGAGAAACAAATCACACACTATAAAGAAAATGAATTAGCTTTTTCTGATGACAAAGCTCTCCTAAGACAGGACATATTCTTTAGAGATGCTGAAATTAAGCTTTTGAGAGAAGCTTTTGATAGGGTCAAAAAGGAAAATGAAAATATTCACTTGACTACACAGGCACTAGAACATGCTTCTAGAGGTGTGTACAACATAGTAGAATGTCAGGTGATTAATAGAGCTAAGTCAGGAGTAGGATATAAAAGTGTCCCACCTCCTTATAGAGGCATCCCAAAACCCCCAGGGATTGACCTAGGGAATTCAGGTTTACCTGAGTTTCAAGAACCAATAATGGAATATGGTTCTAAGACTACTGAGAGTCTTAAGGTAGAAAAAGTAAGTAAAAGTTTAGATAAAACTTTACTTTATCAGGACAAGGTGTCCTTTGTTAAGAAATTAGATACTATAGTTGTTGAAGATTGCACAACTGATAGTGATGAAGAAGAACAGGTTATGTCTAAACCTGAAGTGGTTAAGAAAGTAGGAACAAGTGTTCCTAAGATAGTCAAACACAATACTGCTAAGCCTAAATCAAACATTAAGCATGTTAGGCAACCAGTTAGATATTGTGAGCAATATAGAACCACCAACAAGCCCAGAGGTAACCAAAGGAATTGGAACAACCTCAAGTCTAACCAATTAGGTGATGACTTTGCTTTTTATAACAAAGCTTGTTACACATGTGGTAGTTTTGACCATCTTGCAGCTTTCTGCAACCATTGGGTAACTGGGTATGAAAACAATAGGGTGAACTTCAAAAGGCAAACTCCTCAAACTCACTTTCACTCTAGTTCTAGTGTTAATAGAACAAAACCCAAAACAGTCTCAAATAAGTCTATCTCAAACACTGATCCTGCTGGTAGACGAATGGTTCCTGCTGGTAGACTAATTGTTCCTGCTGCTCGACCATCTATGACTGTTAACCCAAAATCAACAGCTAAGGGTGCAAAAACATTTTTCAAACATGCATCAAAGACTGTTCTAAGGCCCATTCAAACAAAAGCAGTGGTTCAAAAACAAGTTTGGAAACCAAAGGGTAGAACTAAAAAGTTAGCAGTTCCTGCTGCTAAGCAATCAGTTCATTCTGCTGCTAAGGGAAACAGGGCAAATGCTGTTAAGGCCTCAGTATGTTGGATTCTAAAATCCAATGTTGCATCAACTATCCTTAAAAGATTAAATTACATTGATGCAAGAGGCAGATCCAAGTCAGTAATGGCTTGGGTCCCCAAAAGAAACTAATACTTCTCATTTATGTGCAGGAACATTCAAATGATCAGCAAGAGGATCAAGGATACTCAGATAGTGGATGTTCAAGGCACATGACAGGCAACAAGTCTTATCTCTCAGATTTTCAATCAATAGATGGAGGCTATGTTACCTTTGGAGGAGGTGTTGGTGGCAAAATTTCCGGTAAAGGTACCATTAAAACTGAAAATTTAGATTTTGAAGATGTGTTCTATGTAAAAGAGCTAAATTATAATCTTTTTAGTGTCTCACAAATGTGTGACAAAAAGAACAATGTTCTTTTCTGTGAGACTGAATGTCTTGTACTTTCTCCTGATTTTAAGATGCCTGATGAAAGTCAAGTACTTCTTAGAATTCCTAGAAAGGGCAATATGTACAGTGTAGACATGAAGAACATTGTTCCTAAAAAGAATTTAACTTGTCTTGTTGCAAAGGCCACATTGGATGAATCAATGAAATGGCATAGAAGGCTTGGTCATATTAACTTCAAAACCATAAATAAAATTGTTAAGAATGGTTTGGTAAGAGGTTTACCTTACAAAAGATTTGAAAATGATCAAACATGCATTGCTTGTCTTAAAGGCAAACAACACAAAGCCACTTGTAAGCCCAAGATTTTTAACTCTATCAATTAATCATTGTCTATGATGCATATGGACTTATTTGGAACTGTTTCAGTAAGTAGTATAATGCATAAGAGATATTGTCTTGTTATAATTGATGACTATACTAGATTTACATGGGTTTTCTTTCTATCTACTAAGGATGAGACAACAAGCATCCTTAAGACATTCATTACACAGATAGAAAACCAAGTAGACAAGAAAGTGAAAGTCATTAGATGTGATAATGGGACAGAGTTTAAGAATAGAGTTATGGATGATTTCTGCAAACAAAAAGGTATTAGGAGAGAATTTAGTGTTGCTAGAACACCACAACAGAATGGTGTTGTTGAGAGGAAGAATAGAACACTAATTGAAGCTGCTAGAACTATGTTAGCTGATTCTAAGCTACCTATAACTTTTTGGGCTGAAGCAGTCAACACTGCTTGCTATGTCCAAAATAGAGTTTTAGTTATTCAGCCTCACAATAAGACATCATATGAACTTTTTAGAAGTAGAACTCCTGCAATAGGATTTCTTAGACCTTTTGGATGTCATGTGACAATTCTCAATACCTTAGACCATTTAGGAAAATTCGATGGTAAAGCAGATGAAGGTTTCTTTGTTGGATATTCTCTTAATAGCAAAGCATTTAGAGTATACAACACAAGAACTATGATTGTAGAAGAAAACCTACTTGTGGAGTTTTTAGAGGATAAATCCAATGTAGAAGGTCAAGGACCAAAATGGCTATTTGATCTTGAAACTCTAACCAAATCAATGAATTATGTGCCTGTTGTTGCAGAAACTAATAATTTTTCAGGTTCACAAGCAACAGATGAGGCAAGGTTAGAAAAGGAGACAAACCAAGATCATGTTTGGATGCCAATATGGTCAAGTACAAGTGTGGAATCAACTTCAACAACTGATGAATCTTCTTCTGGCAAGGCTAAAGAAGGTATTGAAGATGAAAGAAAAGAAGATGGAACTCAGGAACAACAAATTGTTTCTACTGGTGATTCTGCTGCTAGGCTTCCTGTTCCTGCTGCTAGGCCAAATGATTCTGCTGCTGGCCCTTCAGAAACGAAAGAAGCAGAATTCTCAGATAATGAGGTGGATTTCAACAATCTTCCATCAAATTATCAAGTTCCTTCTACTCCACAAACAAGAATTCACAAAGTCCACTCCCTAGATAATGTGATTGGAGATGTACAATCAGGTGTGAAGACAAGACAACAACTGATTTCTTTAGACCAACAAGGGCTTCTTGATGCCCTTTATGCTTCAAAGCAGCATGAGTTTTCAAACTCTTGCTTGTTTGTATGTTTTCTCTCACAAGATGAACCAAAGGACATTCTGAAAGCCTTAGATAATTCAAGCTGGGTAGAAGCTATGCAAGAGGAGCTTCTTCAGTTCAAGATTCAGAAGGTATGGGTGCTAGTTGATTTACCTAAGGATGCAAAGGTAATTGGCACTAGATGGGTTTTTAAGAATAAAAGGGATGAAAGGGGAATAGTGATTCGAAATAAGGCTAGATTAGTAGCCCAAGGGTACACACAACAAGAAGGAATAGACTATGATGAGGTTTATGCTCCAGTAGCAAGGATTGAAGCAATTAGGCTTTTCTTAGCCTATGCTTCATTTTTAGGCTTCACAGTTTATCAAATGGATGTCAAGAGTGCATTCTTATATGGAACAACTGAAGAAGAGGTGTATGTTTCACAACCTCCAGGCTTCATTGACCCACAACATCCAGACAAAGTGTACAGAGTAGTTAAAGCTCTCTATGGCCTTCATCAGGCACCAAGAGCTTGGTATGCAACACTTGCTTCCTACTTATTAGAAAATGGATTTCAAAGAGGAAAGATTGACCAGACACTTTTCATCAAACAGAACAAGAAGGATCTTCTGTTAGTGCAGGTGTATGTGGATGACATTATCTTTGGATCTACTAGGAAGGAGATGTGTTTAGAGTTTGAGAAGCTTATGCATGATAAGTTTCAGATGAGTTCTATGGGAGAACTTACATTCTTTTTGGGTCTGCAAGTTAAGCAATCAAATGAAGGAATCTTCATCTCTCAGGACAAGTATGTTGCAGAGATACTTAGAAAATTTCAATTTGCTGATTCAAAAATGGCAAGCACACCAATGGACTCTGAGAAGCCTCTTCTAAAAGACTTAGATGGAGAAAATGTAGATGTACACACATACAGATATATGATAGGCTCTTTGATGTATTTTACATCATCTAGACCTGACATCATGTTCCCTGTTTGTGCTTGTGCAAGATTTCAAGTAACTCCAAAGGTTTCTCATTTAACTGCAGTCAAGAGAATTTTTAGATATCTCAAGGGTCAACCAAGGTTGGGTCTATGGTATTCAAGGGAATCACCTTTTGACTTGGTAGCATTTTCGGATAGTGATTATGCTGGTGCTAGCTTGGACAGAAAGTCAACAACTGGAGGATGTCAATTCCTTGGGTGTAGACTTGTCTTATGGCAGTGTAAGAAGCAAACAATGGTGGCTAATTCAACAACTGAAGCTGAATATGTAGCTGCTGCAAATTGCTGTGGTCAGGTTCTATGGCTTCAAAACCAACTCCTTGACTATGGGTACAATTTCTTAAACACTGTTATTCATATTGATAATAGTAGTACAATTTGTATTATTAAAAATCCAGTGCAACATTCTAAAACAAAACACATTGAAATTAGACATCACTCTATAAGAGACTGCAATGAGAAAAGATTAATTCAAGTACTTAAAATTGCTTCAGAATTCAATTTTGCAGATCTGCTAACCAAAGCTTTGATGTTGGAAGGTTTCAGTACTTGGTAGCAAGTATTGGAATGCTTAATCCTCAATGATTTTTACACTTTGTGTTTTTGTAAATAAATTTTTGTTTGTGCTGCTAGTTTTAAAAGTTACTACTGCTATTACAAAAGTTTGTGCTGCTAGTTTTAAAAGTTACTACTGCTATTACAAAAGTTTGTGCTGCTAGTACAAATTTAAATTGTGTTATTCATACAGTTAGTCCTATGATTATTCTAATACAAGACAAGTACTTTGTACATTGTTCTTTTGGTTTTAGACTAACAATTTCAGGTATGAACATGTGAACACAAAGGATGTTTCAAGTGAAATGGAAGCAACAGAATCAAAATATCAGTTGCTACATATTAGGTTTATGATGGACTGAGTTTGAGAATTTAAAACTCCTTAAAACTTCTTTCTTGACACCTAAGTATGAAATTTCACATTGAATTGATGACTTAGTTGATCAGATAGTAACTGATGCAACTCACTTTCTATCATTTTATACTTTCAAGTATAATGAGCAAGTCTAAGGACATCTGATAGAAAGAACAGCTAGTAAAAGTGAATCTAACACTTGTGTTAGAGGTAACAATTACTATGAGCTGGAAACCCTGTCAAGAAAGCCTTTTGAATAGGTTTATCTTTACATAGGCAGTTATTTATAACTGAAAACATTGGTTCTCACACAACCAGAGGTTGCTTTAAACCGAAATTTTGATTAAGTGTCTGTTATACACTTAATCCCTTCAAAATGGTTGAAAGCAGTATGGTTTTTCATAATAAAATCATATACATACTGCTAAGGCAAAAGTTTCTTAAAAGGATTTTCAAAGAGACTCACAAAAACCATCCATTGATGGACCATGAGTCAAATGCCCCATGAATCACCTCTCATAGGAGTTAACACACCTAGAAGTGATGAGGGCAGTAACTTAAACTCTTAAGGAATTGATGGCTTCATGTACAACATTGTCTGAAAACAAGTTCTCATTGGTAGATCAGATAATGGAAAAAGAAATATTTTGGTACATAGTGAGAGATCTTCCAAACAGCGGATGATAAAATTTTATTTGCTTCAGGGGAGGAAATAAAAGCTCAAGAAAGGAAGAAAAACCCAATGTAAGGGAGGAAAAAACAAGAGCATACAAGATGATGACATGGAGGTTGAAAATGACAAGAACATTCCAAAGGAGAAAGTTCTATCTAGGTCAAACGAAGAAAAGTTTCAATTTCAGTTTACCACGTTTGTTCATCACTTGCAAAGGCATGCTGATAGATGATTTCACTTGTTGAAACAAGCATCCAAGATACACAACATCATTGCCTCTTATAATTCCTCCATCCAAGGAAATTGCACCATCTTTAGGATGTGTGTTGATATTGTTAAAGTCAAAAGAAAGCAGATGAGTTCAGAATAGAAGAAAGTTCAGATCAAGGGTCTGACTATGAAGTGTTTGAAAGATCTTCACAAGTCCTCATTTAATTCAGAAAAACATGTTGAAATGGATTCACATGTTTAGGGGAGGCTTGTTGGGAATTAAATATTCTGAAGTTCAAGAATCGGGAAATACTACAAGTGTGTTCCTGCTGGTAGTACATTTCATTCCTGCTGGTAGTGTATCGTTCCTGCTGGTAATGTATTGTTTCTACTGATGATAATGCTGCTGGTTGATGCTGCTGCTAGTGCATCTGTTCCTGCTGCTAGCATTATCTCATTCCTGCTGCTAGCGATAACTTATTGCTGCTGCTAATGTACTTTCTGCTGCTAGATGGATAAGTATGGAAAAGATATTTGTACACTAAAGTCAATTATATACGGTAGATAATATCTTTCCCCATGTGCTTAGTTAACAAGTTGTGTACACAGATACATGTTGTATCTTATGTACTGACACACTCAAGATAAGTTAGCAAGTAGTTCGACTAGACTTTAAGCAATATTGTAAAGATCTTCTTGGACTATAAAAGAAGATCTTAAACTCGATATTATGAGTCGATAAGTTTGTTGATGTTGTAAAAACACTTAGAACTTTCATAACTGTTAGAACTAGAACAAACACAACAATATCAAGAACATAGAAACTTAAGATTCAAGGTTGTAACCCTAGTGATATCTCAAGATCACTCGTATTATTATCATTAATAATATTGAATCGTTTGGTGTTAATCTTTTATTGTTCATTGTCATAAAACAATCACAACTGCTCCATTTCCATAACCCAAATAACCTTCTAAGTGTGATTAAGTAGATTCCGCATACTTAATCATATTAACTCAATATATCATACACACAAAGTGCAAAAGGTTTAACCACCTTAACCGTGTGTCGAATCCTCAACACGTGCTTTTTGGGCTTTCACGACCGCAGCGTCGATCGGATCCATCTTGCTTGTATCAATTTGTAGCACTCGCATCTCCTCGGCAATCTTTTGAGATTCATATAAAGTAACTCTCGCGAGTGACTTGTTCGAGAACATCCATCTTTGCCTTGCGGTCTAACTCGTATTGTTGTTGCAACATTTCTTGAAACATTATCGGGTTTGAACCGGAACTAGCGGTCGAGTATGATGAACGTTGACTCTTAGAAATTCGGTACGTGCCGTCTGGCCGTGGCAACGCGTCTGCTCCAAAATGCTCGGGGTCCTCGTCCGTAACCCGAAGATGATTACGTCTTGCCAAAGTCGAGTCGGGATTTTTCCACTTGTGGTTGAGTAAATTGAGTATATTGTTGTTGTGGTTGTTGTTGTTGTAATTTTCATTGACTAAATAGTATTTGTTCTTCGGGATTCATATATGGGTTTGGGAAGGTGGGAAAGTAAGGCGCTTGAGGGTATGGATTTGAAGACGAGCCCGGATTTTTGGCGGGATTCTAAGACGAGCCCGTCATTTGGTTCGACGGGTCGTTTAGCATGTTGGTAATCCATGGTGAGTTGGGATTCATTTTGGTTGGAAAAAAATGAGAGAAGTAGAGAATAGTATGTTATATAATATATTGGAAGTGTGTGTGAAGTATGAAATAATAAGAGGTATTTATAGGATTTTTAAAGAGTTAAAATTTGAGTTTTGTAGGTATTAAATAAATAAAAAAACATATATGGGTTTGGGAAGGTGGGAAAGTAAGTCGCTTGAGGGTATGGATTTGAAGACGAACCCGGATTGTTGGCGGGATTCAAAGACGAGCCCGTCATTTGGTTCGTAGGGTCGTTTAGCATGTTGGTAATCCATGGTGAGTTGGGATTCATTTTGGCTGGAAAAAAATGAGAGAAGTAGAGAATAGTATGTTATATAATATATTGGAAGTGTGTGTGAAGTATGAAATAATAAAGGGTATTTATAGGATTTTTAAAGGGTTAAAATTTGAGTTTTGTAGGTATTAAATTCAAAAAACAAAAAAAAACGGTAATATGACCGTTTCTAACGGTCAGATTAAAAAAAAAATTGAAAAAGCTACTGCGTGGGCTGGTCACCATGGCGCGAGCTGCCATGGTGCCACCCTGGTAACCGTGCGCCATCCCTGGTTTTCGGCTAGTGAGATGGCACGAGGCTACGGCGCCACCGTACCTCCGACTCTTATAAGGCTTGTGTGGCCTAAAACGTTAAGGGTTTTAGCGGCTTTTTGGATTGAAATTAATCTCTTGTTGGGAATTATATTTTCATAGATTTAATGATACAAACACAAGAAGAATGAAACATGAAGAATACTGAAATGATAAGCAAAATACACTAAGTAGATTCTGCTGCTAGGCATAAAATGATACTGCTGGTCATTCCTGCTGGTCGTTCCTGCTGGTAGTGTATCTGTTCCTGCTGGTAGTGTATCTGTTCCTGCTGGTAGTACAAATGAAGCTGCTGCTGATCAGTGAGTCATACTGCTGCTGGATGGATAAGAATGAAGAAGATATTATTTGTATCAAAGTCAAAGATGTACAAAATATAATATCTTAGATATTTGATCAGTCAACAAGTTGTAAAACAAGATAATATCTTAGATATTTGATCAGTCAACAAGAAGAAAGTTGGTTTAGGTTCTTAAAAGAATAAAGGCTTGTTTATCAAATTATTATTGGTGAAAAAGGTCATTTGTTGCTTATTTGAAGTTGAGGTTGAATTTTTCAAAATTGTGTTTTGTCATATCTTTGGAAGAAAAGATAACTTGTTTGTGCTTCAATAATTATGGCGATGACTTGTTAAATCTAGTTTTCATAGGTCAAGGGGTGGATGGACGAAGACCTAGTTAACTATCACATAAAGGAGTTACTTTGTAGTGCTCAGTGTCTCATTGAAGATGAGGATTTTATCAAGAGATTTTGATCTATTTATATGGTGTTAGTATAAGTTCAAAGTCAGTTTTAGTACAAGATATAGGACACAAGATTGGTTTATTCAGCTTCATCAACAAGTTGGTAATGATTGGTTTTTCTTCATCAGTCATAAAAGCCTACAGAATTGAAGATTCGAAATGGTTAACATATGGGTTTCAGGGGAAGCTTAAATGTTTAGATGTATAACCATTTATTGTATTTGTGCAACACCACAAGGGAAAGTTATTGATTCTTACTACTATTGATTAATATTAGTTTGTAGTTGTAAAGATCATATTTGTAATATTCTCTATTTGTTGATAACAAAAAGGGGAAGAGATGTGGTGGATAGCATAGATTAAGGGGAAGACAGTATGGTTTCATTCATGGTGAGATTTAGTTATCTCAATTTCTCTACTTCGTCTAGGGAAATTCGTACAAGAACGTGTTTGTTTTGTAATCATCAAATAGGGGAAGATTGTTGGGAATTATATTTTCATAGATTTGATGATACAAAAACAAGAAGAATGAAACATGAAGAATACTGAAATGATAAGCAAAATACGCTAAGTAGATTCTGCTGCTAGGCATAAAATGATACTGCTGGTCATTCCTGCTGGTCGTTCCTGCTGGTAGTGTATCTGTTCCTGCTGGTAGTGTATTTGTTCCTGCTGGTAGTACAAATGAAGTTGCTGCTGATCAGTGAGTCATACTGCTGCTGGATGGATAAGAATGAAGAAGATATTATTTGTATCAAAGTCAAAGATGTACAAAAGATAATATCTTAGATATTTGATCAGTCAACAATTTGTAAAACAAGATAATATCTTAGATATTTGATCAGTCAACAAGATGAAAGTTGGTGATGAACTCAAATAAGTACATTTTATTATCATCATTTATCCTATTTATTTGACTTGTTTTATTATATTATGTATGAGAATTGATACTTAATCGTTTACTTTTGTAATTCTCAGTTAAAAACAAGCATTTGGTGAAACTTAGCGATTATGGACTAAAAATGGAGAAAAATGATCAAGATTGGAAAAGGCTGCTGAAATGAAGAGATTGAAGACCATTGCCTGACTTTGAAGAATGCACGCATGCAATTCTGTCATGCGTTGCATATAAAACTTTGGTCAACGAAGAAGAACCAACTTGTTCTACTCCAGATGCGCCGCATTATACTTCTTACATACGGCGCATCACTATCAAGATTTCACCAGTTTCGATCCAAGATACAAGAAGACATGCGCCGCATACAGTTATGAAGATACGCCGCATCTCAAGGCGGTGTACGAATATTCTGGAATATAATAACCTTGGACCCCACGTGAAGTTAAGTCAATGCGCCGCATCTACTTATTCAATGCGCCGCATCTTACCTCAGACAGAAACTATAAATACCCCAAGACCAGACGAATTTCGGGGGCGCTAGTTTTAGAAGAAGACCGAAGACCAGAAAACCTAAGGCCGAATTCAGACGAATAGGCAGCACAAGACACACCCAAATGAAGATACAAGAGCTGTAAGAAGGTCCTGCATGTGTTTAATTCATTAAGTAGTTTTGTTTCATTGTATTAGTACACTTTAATTCATCAGGATTGGTGGCTTGTGTAATGTGACGAGAAAGATTGCACTCCCTTAAAACTGCTTTCCCATCAATTATAGTTTATATGTTGATGTCTTTGGTTGCTACTTATTAGTGCATTGATAACCTCTGTGTTTATTAGTGGCCTGCGCATTTGACTACGGAAGAGAATGTGGCTCCCACGGTTGTTACTAAATTGATCACTTAGGAATAACTTTTAGACATAAATAATCATTAAGGGTTTACTCGCCGATAAGATTAGAGCCAACGAGAAAGGGTTAATTACATACACTTCATATAAAACTATCAATAAAACAAGTGACAATCTACTTAATCATCAGGACAGGTCTTCTTATTGTCTCGAGTATTTATCTGTGTACGTGCATGCCTATCGCTGATTCATGCTCATTAGTTTAGTTTATTATTTAATTGCAACCAAAACGTGCCAGTCTCTCAGGCTGAACCCCCTTGCGTTAGATTAGGTTGTATAGCTAACTTAGAATATTAAAATACTGATTAGAATAACTAGATAATACGTTCCACTCTTAGTGATCGACACTCTACTTACCATTATATATTCATACTGACCGGGTACACTGCTCGTTAAGTGTGTGTGTTATTGATAAGTCGGCTAAATATAAATTTAAAACTTGAGTAGGCATTAATACTGCTAAACCGCAACGACACATCACGCGCATCAAGTTTTTGGCGCCGCTGCCGGGGAGTGAATTGTTATTATCTGTTAATTTGATTAGTATTTTAATTAGGTTTTTCTTTTTAATTTTTAGATTTTAACCGCTAACTCTGTTGTGTGTTAGATTAATTGCATCATTGTATTATTTGCATATTTTCCGTTTTCGTGTGTTTAATTTTTGTTTATTTTCGTTTGTGTTTATTTTTGTTTTTATTTTTCTGTTTTTCTGCATACTACTATCGTTGTACTGAGCTTATTCAAACGATACGGCGCATCTGATTTCTCAGATACGGCGTATTGCGTTTAATTTTTATAAAATACGACGCGTTTAATTAATTCGATACGACGCATCTTTCCTCAAAATACGGCGTATCCTGTTTTTAATAAGAAATTTTTCTAAGCGATAACGCCATACGACGTATCTGCTTTTGCAGATACGGCGTATTTATTATTTTAATTAAAAACAGTTTTCGAATTATTAAACAGATACGGCGTATCGATCTTTATCGATACGGCGCATCTTTCTGAATAAAAAATCTTGTATTTTGAAACGTAACGAAAATACGTCGCATTAACTTTTGTTAATACGGCGTATTTAACTTAAATAAATATAGTTGATTTTTGATAATTAAAACCGATACGGCGCATTCTAATTCTAAGCGGCGTATCTATTTTCTGAATAAAAGTCTGATTAAATTTTAACGTGATAAGATACCGCGTATCCAACTTTCTGGATACGGCGCATCGTCTGCAGATATCAGTTATTCTTATATCCGTTTCTAAATTCATTAATCTCTCTTCTAGCGAACAAATCCTACTTACGATTTTACCTATGATGACAGGTTTTGCTATGGAAGACATGTCAGTGAACGGATATCTTACTAAGGAATTCTTGCTTTCGGATTCATTCGAAGTGAAAGTTTTTGATGATGTCAGCTTCAATGTGCTCATGATTGATGCCGATTTATTTTCTTGGGAGACCCCTCTTGAAGCTACTTATAAGGAATTCAAACGCTTATGCAATATTGAAGATGGGATATTCTCTTATGATTTACTAATGAGCTACACTGAAGATGAATTGCTACTCTTATGGCCCATCATTGAATCTAAAGGATTGACTTGGACTACTATCGAAGAGAATGATGGGAAATTCCAAATTGAATACATGAACTCAAGCAATAAAAGCTGTGGTGGAGGCAATGCCCAACCTATATAAATCTCTTACATGCCTTATTCCGAACAGTACTGGGGATTAAATGAGAACTATCTGGACGATGAAAGAATTTATGCTGTGGCGGAGTTACTATTTCATGGCAGGTTGGTAAGGTTGATGGACATCTCCCTCGAAGAATGGCTTGAACTTAAATACGGTAATCCTAAATTTGCTCTTGTGAATGAAATCAAGCAGATTGTGACCTCATGGTTGACACGGAGTTTTAGGGAACAATTTAACGAGTTCATGGAAATAAGGAGGAAAATGATTGGTAAAGCTTGCTTTGACGTTGACCACGATCCTAACAATGTTGATTTTTCAGATTGGTTGGCTAGTAAGTTCAATAACCATAAGAGCATGGATCGAGCTACTAAAGATGCGTTATGGGTATATTGGATGAGAGGGGAAGATGAAGAAGTAGAGAGCGACTATGGGTCGTCACTTAATGATTCAACAATCAATGAGGGCATTGAAGAATTATTCAGCATAGACATTGATCTGTTCAATTATGAGACACCTTTGTGCAAACAATTCAAAGAATTTAATTACCTTCTCCAAGTCGACGATGATGTGCTAACTGGAGATCCACCAGGATTCAAAACTCATGATGATTTCAAAAACACCTGGTACTACGAATGGAATGACCAAATACCATGGGTTTGGGATAAACCATGGGAATTTGAGCACATTAATCACACTTGTACACCTTTCTGTTTCAAGGATGGGAGTAGTGTATGGCCGACCTGTGATTATAAGAATGATGGAACCTGTAATGGGGGAAGTATAATTGGAATGAAACGGGTTGGAAACGATGTATACTTTGAAGACGATGACTGGTATGAAAAAGTTGAAGACTGCCCACGTAAAACAGAGGCTTTGCAAGAAAAATGTAGGATCAACTACTTAAAAGAACTAAAGGGAGCATCGAACACTACTTTCTGGGAATGGGTGCATGGACAATTTGATGATTACACAAAGCTTAGTCGACGCTTACAATGGGAATTAGAAAGAGAGTGGGAGGCGATTCAAGATGATAATAACGATGAATCATTAATTGATGAACTAGATGACTATTTGATTAAGGATCCTTATTTTAAGTTTGTTGATAAGGACGAAGAAGAATTCATCAAAAGAAAGTGTCAACTACTTGGGATCCCTTATAATAAGCCACCCATGATTATTTCTGAAAAATTTAAAGTCATTAAATACTCTTTGGGACCGGATGAGGAATTTGTTGCGACGAAGACCAAGAGTTATACTAGATTGAGTCGAACGGAAGAAAATGTTGCGGAGCTATACGGGAACATCTTTCGGATGAAAGAAGAAGGATGGACCGTGACAAGAACAAAATAAGGAGCTGAACGTGAGTCTAACTTGAAGACTCTGGAATAAAGACAAGTGCTGACCAGGAGACAACCCGGAGAATTTTTACTATTCTGTTCTGTGTCGATTCAGTCAGGCCCGCAGAGGATACGGCGCATCTCCATCCTGAGATGCGACGCATCTCCTGCACTGGTCATATCTTATTTTATTTTCTGCATTTTTATTTTCAACTTTAAAACTTTTTGTCAGTTTATTTTAATGCGGCGCATCCCTGGTTAAGGATGCGACGCATCTTTTATTCTGATTCGTATTTATTCCAGGCTCGATACGGCGTATCTTCTTCCATAAGATACGGCGCATCGACTGACCTGATGATTTTCAGTTTTAATTTTTAAGTTTTATTTTTACTAACTACTAATGTATTATGCAAGTTTGAACTTTCTTAATTCAGGTGTGTTAAAGTCTTGAAGGTATTATAGATTCCTGCAATTTTTGTGGATACATCAAATATGAAGCTTAAAAGTTCTCATCCACAAGAAGTTGATTTTTGCTCCTATACAAATGGAGGATCATATCGAGCAAATCTCAGGGGAGTTTTTCCTGTTCTAATTCTTTTATTTTTCAGTTTTTAACCTTTGATACAAACAACGAGGACGTTGTTTAACTTAAGTGGGGGGATTGGAGAATTAGAACACTTACTTGTCCTAAACTTTTTCAAAAATTATGCTTAAAATGCGCTTAATATATCAAAATTTAAAATTTAAAATTTTTTTTAGCATGTTTTTGTTTAAGATCTAAGTTACATAGCTGCACACTCAACATTATTTCCAAAAATTGTGACTTTTCAAAATTCACAAATCTATGAGTGTGCCGGTGACTTGTAGACTTTAGAACTTGGCTTGTATACTATTCGAGACCACCATAATAAGTATTATTTTATATAATTGGAGTGACATGTCTAAATTGGTAAATTTCTAGGATTACACCCAAATAGCCTTTATATGTTATGTGATATTAACTAACTACACTGGTTAGTTAACCCCCATATAAACCCTTTGTTACTCTCATTTTTAGAGTAAGATACCCCTAGAAAAACACTCAGAGCCATTCCTTTCGTTTCTTACACCTTTGTTATAATGTTTCGTTACACCCTTACACCTTAGCTTACCCTGTAGATTAAAATCTATGGTTGGTTAATTGCTTTAGGCAAAGTGTGTTTCCTTACATTACCTGTGTTCGCGTGCGTAATTCATTATCTTTGGTTAGGTCGGGAAATTGCACAATGCAATTGGAGTGAAAGTAAATATTGTATATCTTTGAGTTTATTTTTTTTCGTGTGTTTAATACTTTCACTATTACTGTTATTTCTGAAGTCATGAAAAGTATTGAAAAATTATCCAGAATTATCATTTTAGTGATGTGGTGAAATTTTACACATCTATGTTTATGTTTTAAAAAAAAAAAATGAAAAAAAAAAAGAAAAAGAAAAAGAAAAAAGAAAAAGTTGGATGTTTGTTTTGACCAACTTATGTAAAGTTTTGTATTAAGTGGTCGATATCACCACTATTTGTTATATACTATATTTATGGATTAAATGGGAGTTGAACGTTATGGGAACGCCAACTAAGGATATTCTTTGATTGAGATCTTGTTGAGTATAATTCGTGTCTACCTAAAGCGTGTGTTTCAAGTGTTAAAGCGTGACTTATTCTATGATATGAGTCTTATTCATGGGATGGTTGGGATAGTGATTAACCACACTTAGGATTTTAATTTATCTGTTTTGTTTATTTTTCATTTACACCAATTTATATCCCAAATATTATCCATACCCTATATTATTCTTTATCCAAACCTTTGATTTATTGAGATTAGGGATTTGAGCAATCTTAAGTATCGTAGTCATGGATTCGGCTATGTATTTATGATTTTGTCGCCCTTTTTGATATAATATTATTGGTGAAGATTACTTGATCCTATCTTTAGCCTATTCGAGTTAAGGATTTGAGCAATTGCAAGTATCGTGTTCGTGGATTCGATCATGTATTTGTGATTTTGTCACCTTTTCTGAAATTTGAGATCGATAGAGATTAAGAAGAATGATTAACCCTTAACCAACAAACCCTTTTTACCGCTTTAGACTTGTTATTCCTTGGCTTTAGTGGGGGAGATGTGTATACTTGCCAAGCTTATGATAGAATATTCGTCACGACTGGACAGTTAAACGATTAGATTTGCTTTTATCAAAATATTTTATTTTATTCCTAATTCGTTAAGTGTTTGGTTGTGTGATTATGATAAAACGAATACATGCTTAAATGTAAAAATAAATCCTAATATCTTTTAGGATACATTTTCATAAGATTAATTCTAAGGTTTACTTTGGGACAAGTAAAGTTCAAGTGGGGGGATATTTGATGAGCTCAAATAAGTACATTTTATTATCATCATTTATCCTATTTATTTGACTTGTTTTATTATATTATGTATGAGAATTGATACTTAATCGTTTACTTTTGTAATTCTCAGTTAAAAACAAGCATTTGGTGAAACTTAGCGATTATGGACTAAAAATGGAGAAAAATGATCAAGATTGGAAAAGGCTGCTGAAATGAAGAGATTGAAGACCATTGCCTGACTTTGAAGAATGCACGCATGCAATTCTGTCATGCGTTGCATATAAAACTTTGGTCAACGAAGAAGAACCAACTTGTTCTACTCCAGATGCGCCGCATTATACTTCTTACATACGGCGCATCACAATCAAGATTTCACCAGTTTCGATCCAAGATACAAGAAGACATGCGCCGCATACAGTTATGAAGATACGCCGCATCTCAAGGCGGTGTACGAATATTCTGGAATATAATAACCTTGGACCCCACGTGAAGTTAAGTCAATGCGTCGCATCTACTTATTCAATGCGCCGCATCTTACCTCAGACAGAAACTATAAATACCCCAAGACCAGACGAATTTCGGGGGCGCTAGTTTTAGAAGAAGACCGAAGACCAGATAACCTAAGGCCGAATTCAGACGAATAGGCAGCACAAGACACACCCGAACGAAGATACAAGAGCTGTAAGAAGGTCCTGCATGTGTTTAATACATTAAGTAGTTTTGTTTCATTGTATTAGTACACTTTAATTCATCAGGATTGGTGGCTTGTGTAATGTGACGAGAAAGATTGCACTCCCTTAAAACTGCTTTCCCATCAATTAAAGTTTATATGTTGATGTCTTTGGTTGCTACTTATTAGTGCATTGATAACCTCTGTGTTTATTAGTGGCCTGCGCATTTGACTACGGAAGAGAATGTGGCTCCCACGGTTGTTACTAAATTGATCACTTAGGAATAACTTTTAGACATAAGTAATCATTAAGGGTTTACTCGCCGATAAGATTAGAGCCAACGAGAAAGGGTTAATTACATACACTTCATATAAAACTATCAATAAAACAAGTGACAATCTACTTAATCATCAGGACAGGTCTTCTTATTGTCTCGAGTATTTATCTGTGTACGTGCATGCCTATCGCTGATTCGTGCTCATTAGTTTAGTTTATTATTTAATTGCAACCAAAACGTGCCAGTCTCTCAGGCTGAACCCCTTGCGTTAGATTAGGTTGTATAGCTAACTTAGAATATTAAAATACTGATTAGAATAACTAGATAATACGTTCCACTCTTAGTGATCGACACTCTACTTACCATTATATTCATACTGACCGGGTACACTGCTCGTTAAGTGTGTGTGTTATTGATAAGTCGGCTAAATATAAATTTAAAACTTGAGTAGGCATTAATACTGCTAAACCGCAACGACACATCACGCGCATCAGTTGGTTTAGGTTCTTAAAAGAATAAAGGCTTGTTTATCAAATTATTATTGGTGAAAAAGTTCATTTGTTGCTTATTTGAAGTTGAGGTTGAATTTTTCAAAATTGTGTTTTGTCATATCTTTGGAAGAAAAGATAACTTGTTTGTGCTTCAATAATTATGGCGATGACTTGTTAAATCTAGTTTTCATAGGTCAAGGGGTGGATGGACGAAGACCTAGTTAACTATCACTTAAAGGAGTTACTTTGTAGTGCTCAGTGTCTCATTGAAGATGAGGATTTTATCAAGAGATTTCGATCTACTTATATGGTGTTAGTATAAGTTCAAAGTCAGTTTTAGTACAAGATATAGGACACAAGATTGGTTTATTCAGCTTCATCAACAAGTTGGTAATGATTGGTTTTTCTTCATCAGTCATAAAAGCCTACAGAATTGAAGATTCGAAATGGTTAACATATGGGTTTCAGGGGAAGCTTAAATGTTTAGATGTATAACCATTTATTGTATTTGTGCAACACCACAAGGGAAAGTTATTGATTCTTACTACTATTGATTAATATTAGTTTGTAGTTGTAAAGATCATATTTGTAATATTCTCTATTTGTTGATAACAAAAAGGGGAAGAGATGTGGTGGATAGCATAGATTAAGGGGAAGACAGTATGGTTTCATTCATGGTGAGATTTAGTTATCTCAATTTCTCTACTTCGTCTAGGGAAATTCGTACAAGAACGTGTTTGTTTTGTAATCATCAAATAGGGGAAGATTGTTGGGAATTATATTTTCATAGATTTGATGATACAAAAACAAGAAGAATGAAACATGAAGAATACTGAAATGATAAGCAAAATACGCTAAGTAGATTCTGCTGCTAGGCATAAAATGATACTGCTGGTCATTCCTGCTGGTCTTCCTGCTGGTACGTTCTGCTGCTGGTAGTGTATCTGTTCCTGCTGGTAGTGTATTTGTTCCTGCTGGTAGTACAAATGAAGTTGCTGCTGATCAGTGAGTCATACTGCTGCTGGATGGATAAGAATGAAGAAGATATTATTTGTATCAATGTCAAAGATGTACAAAAGATAATATCTTAGATATTTGATTAGTCAACAAGTTGTAAAACAAGATAATATCTTAGATATTTGATCAGTCAACAAGATGAAAGTTGGTGATGAACTCAAATAAGTACATTTTATTATCATCATTTATCCTATTTATTTGACTTGTTTTATTATATTATGTATGAGAATTGATACTTAATCGTTTACTTTTGTAATTCTCAGTTAAAAACAAGCATTTGGTGAAACTTAGCGATTATGGACTAAAAATGGAGAAAAATGATCAAGATTGGAAAAGGCTGCTGAAATGAAGAGATTGAAGACCATTGCCTGACTTTGAAGAATGCACGCATGCAATTATGTCATGCGTTGCATATAAAACTTTGGTCAACGAAGAAGAACCAACTTGTTCTATTCCAGATGCGCCGCATTATACTTCTTACATACGGCGCATCACTATCAAGATTTCACCAGTTTCGATCCAAGATACAAGAAGACATGCGCCGCATACAGTTATGAAGATACGTCGCATCTCAAGGCGGTGTACGAATATTCTGGAATATAATAACCTTGGACCCCACGTGAAGTTAAGTCAATGCGCCGCATCTACTTATTCAATGCGCCGCATCTTACCTCAGACAGAAACTATAAATACCCCAAGACCAGACGAATTTCGGGGGCGCTAGTTTTAGAAGAAGACCGAAGACCAGAAAACCTAAGGCCGAATTCAGACGAATAGGCAGCACAAGACACACCCAAACGAAGATACAAGAGCTGTAAGAAGGTCCTGCATGTGTTTAATTCATTAAGTAGTTTTGTTTCATTGTATTAGTACACTTTAATTCATCAGGATTGGTGGCTTGTGTAATGTGACGAGAAAGATTGCACTCCCTTAAAACTGCTTTCGCATCAATTATAGTTTATATGTTGATGTCTTTGGTTGCTACTTATTAGTGCATTGATAACCTCTGTGTTTATTAGTGGCCTGCGCATTTGACTACGGAAGAGAATGTGGCTCCCACGGTTGTTACTAAATTGATCACTTAGGAATAACTTTTAGACATAAGTAATCATTAAGGGTTTACTCGCCGATAAGATTAGAGCCAACGAGAAAGGGTTAATTACATACACTTCATATAAAACTATCAATAAAACAAGTGACAATCTACTTAATCATCAGGACAGGTCTTCTTATTGTCTCGAGTATTTATCTGTGTACGTGCATGCCTATCGCTGATTCGTGCTCATTAGTTTAGTTTATTATTTAATTGCAACCAAAACGTGCCAGTCTCTCAGGCTGAAACCCCTTGCGTTAGATTAGGTTGTATAGCTAACTTAGAATATTAAAATACTAATTAGAATAACTAGATAATACGTTCCACTCTTAGTGATCGACACTCTACTTACCATTATATTCATACTGACCAGGTACACTGCTCGTTAAATGTGTGTGTTATTGATAAGTCGGCTAAATATAAATTTAAAACTTGAGTAGGCATTAATACTGCTAAACCGCAACGACACATCACGCGCATCAGTTGGTTTAGGTTCTTAAAAGAATAAAGGCTTGTTTATCAAATTATTATTGGTGAAATAGGTCATTTGTTGCTTATTTGAAGTTGAGGTTGAATTTTTCAAAATTGTGTTTTGTCATATCTTTGGAAGAAAAGATAACTTGTTTGTGCTTCAATAATTATGGCGATGACTTGTTAAATCTAGTTTTTATAGGTCAAGGGGTGGATGGACGAAGACCTAGTTAACTATCACTTAAAGGAGTTACTTTATAGTGCTCAGTGTCTCATTGAAGATGAGGATTTTATCAAGAGATTTCGATCTACTTATATGGTGTTAGTATAAGTTCAAAGTCAGTTTTAGTACAAGATATAGGACACAAGATTGGTTTATTCAGCTTCATCAACAAGTTGGTAATGATTGGTTTTTCTTCATCAGTCATAAAAGCCTACAGAATTGAAGATTCGAAATGGTTAACATATGGGTTTCAGGGGAAGCTTAAATGTTTAGATGTATAACCATTTATTGTATTTGTGCAACACCACAAGGGAAAGTTATTGATTCTTACTACTATTGATTAATATTAGTTAGTAGTTGTAAAGATCATATTTGTAATATTCTCTATTTGTTGATAACAAAAAAGGGAAGAGATGTGGTGGATAGCATAGATTAAGGGGAAGACAGTATGGTTTCATTCATGGTGAGATTTAGTTATCTCAATTTCTCTACTTCGTCTAGGGAAATTCGTACAAGAACGTGTTTGTTTTGTAATCATCAAATAGGGGAAGATTGTTGGGAATTATATTTTCATAGATTTGATGATACAAAAACAAGAAGAATGAAACATGAAGAATACTGAAATGATAAGCAAAATACGCTAAGTAGATTCTGCTGCTAGGCATAAAATGATACTGCTGGTCATTCCTGCTGGTCGTTCCTGCTGGTAGTGTATCTGTTCCTGCTGGTAGTGTATCTGTTCCTGCTGGTAGTGTATCTGTTCCTGCTGGTAGTACAAATGAAGCTGCTGCTGATCAGTGAGTCATACTGCTGCTGGATGGATAAGAATGAAGAAGATATTATTTGTATCAAAGTCAAAGATGTACAAAAGATAATATCTTAGATATTTGATCAGTCAACAAGTTGTAAAACAAGATACATGTTGTATCTTAATGACTGACACATAACAAGCAAGTAGTAGACTAAGTCTTATCATATTGTAAAAGGTCTCCTTGGACTATAAAAGGAGATCTTACCTCTTAGATAAAGAGTATGTTTTACAGAGACTCTAAAAGAGTGCTTAGAACTAAAACTAAAACACCAAGTGTGTTAAAATGTAAAACATCAAAGAGAGTGTGTGGGAACATCAGACGAGGGGTCTGATGAACATTAGACATGGGGTCTGATGTTGTTTAGTTTGGTTTAGCCTCAAGGATCCTTTGATCCCTGTTATTGATAGAGGGTAACCGTACTACTATTGATCAAGTAGTATTGGGGCTGATTTTATAACAAAAGAGAAAGTTTTGCAAAACCTTGTTGTGATAATATTGTTTATTTCATTTGAATATTTCGCCAATATTATCATCGTACTTGTTATAGACAAAATCCTAGATCAAAGGCTTAACAACCTAGAGCCCATAAACGAACACGTAACTTATTTTAGTAAATTTAAGTCGGTCTAAAATAAGTTTTCACATCTCTTTATCATGACATGAGAGTCATAAAAAAATAGGCTCGTCTTAAATCTTATTTTGTGGTAATTACAATAGTTTAATTTGTCACTTGGTAGTAGTTTATTATGTTTAAACTTTAAAGAATTCAAAGTCGGTCACCCCCATTGTGTTGTGATGGTCAAATATCGGTCACTCAAGGAAGAAAACAACAATCGGTCAATTTTTCGACCGATTCTAACACACAAAAATTCAACCGTTAAAAAAAAAAAAAAAAAAGTTTTTTTTTAAAAAACTTTACCACTTTACAACCTTATAAATACCAACCTCAAACACACTTCTAAACACACAATTTCAAACAATATTTCTATCAATACCTTCAAACACATTCTTTTAATTATGTCTTACGAGCTATTTTTTTGTTCTTCATCTTCCGACGTTGATGAAGTTATGAGTGAGTTTACGGAGTTTGCTTGCAACGCTTACCAAGCATCACAGCCAAAAGTTCCACGAAGGTACATACGTAGGGATCATTCGGGTGCTCATAATCGTTTAGTGGCGCCATACTTCTCCGAAAACTCGCAGTTCGACGAAAGAACATTCTCTCGGCGATTCCGAATGAGCCGAGAACTTTTCACACAAATTGTTCGAGAGGTAACCGATTATTCTCCTTATTTTCAACAAACTCTTGATTGTAGGGGCATGCCTGATATTAGCCTAATGGTCAAGACGATGAAGAATTTTTGTAATGTTTTTAATGTTATTTGAAATATTTACGTAATGTTTTTAATGTTTAATTGAATAATATATGTAATGTTTTTATTTTTAATGAATTTTAAGTTTGTTGTTTAAAATGTTTGAATTAAAAAAAAAAAAAAAAAAAAAAAAAAAAGTCAGTCACCACTGTGGCAACTTGGTCATGTCTGATCACTGGATAGAGAAATCTGATGTGGCAGCTGGTGACCCAGGTCACCACTGTGCATAGCCTTACGAGTTGCAAGCTTAGGTTTTTAGTGTTTATAGGTTGTTTTACTTTTCCATGAGTGGACTAATAAGTCAATGTTTTCATCATCACTTGTTCAATCTTTGTAGACTCAAATCTTCGTTAACGTGTTTCTATAGCGAAGACATTTATCTCATTGATCATGACGATGAATGAAATGACCGCGCTTGGTTGCAGGTATAAACAACTAAGCTTTTGAGTGTATTTTAGTTGACATTTACGTACATTGTCCTTTTTTAGATATGGTTGTGTGCTTTATGTACGCATAATAAAATAAGTAGTGTAATATTTGACTAATTTTATTTGTTCTTCAAAAACATTGTTAAGAATAATATTTTTTAGATTTTTTTTTAGAACGACAACTATATATCTCACAATATATTATCACAAACCATCTCATACGTGGACGAAGCCAGGACTTTTCAGTCGGGTAGGCAAAAAAAAAAAAAAAAGATTTAGAAGTCAAGAAAAACAAATATATAAGTTTTAAGAGTTGTACAATTAAATTATTACTATTATTATTCAATTGCACACGACGTTCTTTAACATTACTAAAATCATCTAAAACACTATATAAACTAAAGGTATCTGCAATATATCCATTTCAATATCTTTTTTAACTAAAGGCATCAAACTTCTGTCATCCGTAAACCATGGTTTCAGTTTTGGATCATTCAATTGGATGGAAACATTTTCTAATCTATTTGGATGGGTCTTTTTTGTTTTAACTTTGGATGAGCTGAGTAAGATTTCGTGTAGCAAATACATTGCAAAATATGCTTACTACAAGTACTTATTAAAACAATAGGGTTGGCTATAGCCCATCCTAGACAAAATGTGGCTCCGTCCCGGATCTCATATTCTCATATGTCTTAAGCAGATGACAATAGTAAATTTTTGGTTATCGAAGATAGCTCAATTGTGAGAACTAAATATTTATATAAGACTTATCAAACAAACAACACTTAAGATGGTTTTATGGAACAGAAATTTTTTAGAAAACGGAACAGGACAATTTTATAATGAAAACCCATTTTTATTTTTTTCCACAAATGTATAATATACAATGTACAATATAAAATCTAATATATCATATATAATGATTTTGACTTTGTATATTATAATGTATAAGTTTTATTCACATATTATTGTTTGGATTATTATTTATAACCCTCACAACACATTCGTATGTTACATGGTAGTCAAGAAATTTGGGAATATTGTAAACAGTTAGATGAAGAAGTTAAGGCTACCGAGGGAAGATCCGGTCTCTAGTTGTTCTGAAGTACGCGGTTTAATCGGTTTCCGTGACTGTTCCGGATTCTTAGCCAACTCAAGATGTGTATTGTTTACATATGTAATGTGAACCAACATTGACTAATTGGCGTGGATTAATCTTATAAGAGTATCCCGTGAAAAAAATTGAATCAAAATATCCACTCATATAAATTTAAAACTTAACTTTATAAAATTTTCACCCAAATTGTATTGGTCTCTACTCTATACTAATAATCGTGATAAGATAACATCAACATCCGCTTTACTAATTAATTTCTCTTATTTATAACATATTTAAGTAGTATTAACCACTATTTTCAAATATTAATTAGTGCGAGTACTAATTACGTTAACTCGTCATAAATCTTGTTCGGGAAGTAATGACAAATTTGAAGAAGATTATAAAATAAAAAAGCTTAGTCGCTTTTCACAAATTAATTTATCTTTTCTCCCCAAAAAGTTAAGTATATAGTTGATGACATGTCCCATCAAAATAGAATAACCAAAGATGGATTTTGGTACGTAACTTAAACATGCAACTTAAAGTAAAATGCAATTTAAACCCGATAAAATATTTACTCCAATTGGCAACAAACCATCTATAATGACTTTGATAAGTTACACACAACTTCTATTATTGAATCTTGCGTCTATTGTTAATTTAACTCCTCATCAGTCTATTTTATGCATGCACTATGAAAATACCCTACAAATCTCAATCAATTTTTGTTATTGGTTTTGTACACACATTTGAAGATAAATAAGCAATTCTTTTTATTTCTTAAAGGTAAATAAAGGCTGTAATTATTGTATTACACGGTACTCGCGCTTTGCGGCGACGGATACCTTGTAATCAAAACTTTTGGCTAACAATATTATCTTATTATATACTTTTCGTAATAATAACGAGAATTTGGGGAATAACTTTATTGCACAATATCTCATATAAATATGGTAGAGTACCCGCGCATCGCGATGCAATGGCTATACAAAAACGGTTTAGTAGTATTATGAAGTTGTGACGATTGACGGTGAAATATACTTGCTAATCAATAAATGTTGTGTAATATTCGTCACAATATTATATAACGTGTAAACATAGAGTAATATACATTAGTTCGTGCAAATATACGATTAGTAATCTATATATGACATTGCTAAACAAAATATGAACTACGGGATTCTAAAGTTACACAATTTTCATACCGTATAAACCACTTGAAATTTTTCGTACTTTGATATGTACGATTCTTTTCAATCACATTTAAGTGTCTAGGTTATGATAACCACATTAGTAGCTTGTTTGGCTTGTACCTGTTGAGTTGCAGAGGCTGATCTAGGCTCCGAGTAGAAGCCCACAGAGGCTCTGATGTTAATATAATGCAGCGTAAAGGTACAACTCTACTTACGAAGAAGCTCCTTAGGATCCTACTCTTAAGTAGAGCAGAAGAAGATTGACGAAGGCTAGGCTCCGAGATAGGTAGTCAGAGGCTCCCTCCCCGCTGGGCAGAAACTGGAATAGGGCCTTGGCCCATATTTAGTTAGTCCGAGCTTTAAAATGCAATCTTGGGGATCAAGTTAGGATTAGGGTTTCCAAACTTATAAATTTGTAGACACCCCCTTCTCTCGTAATTCTGGCGACTTTCGAAACCCTTACAACCCTAAAATCTCGATCGTCCTAAATTCTTAACACCTAATCGGTTACTTATTTGTTGTTTAATCTAAGATTATCAACACTCTGTAACCGATTTAGGTTTTCGATTAGGGTATCGTTTTTCTTTTTAAGGTTTCGATTTTGCCTATGTTATTTTTTTGATTCGGGTTTGCTACAACATCCATTATTGCGCATTAATTATCATTCATGATGATCTCTGTATTTCAAGGCGGGTGATTGGTGTGTGCTTCTTCGTTTGAAAACTCTAAATTTTTTTTTAATCTTTGCGTTGATGGGATTTGGTTTTTGTTTTGTGATTGGAAGTCTGCTAATGGTTTGTGCGTAGGGTTTGTATGTGTTAGATATGGAACGAGGGTTTTGAGTCAAAAAGGGTGTGGGGGTAGGAGAGGTGTTAAGGAATAGCAACGGGGTTCGTCGTATGATGCAGCAAAGACCCCTGAAATCATGGTATCATCTACTGCAGACGCGACTATGTTGGTTAATTTGGGTGGCTCTATGGTTGTGAAGGATAATGAGTATGGGAATATCAATGGAATGAAGTAGGGGAATGTGGGGCAGTGTGCGACATTCCCTAATGCAAATTCGATTAGTTCTACTTTCGTTCTGACTGAAGGTACTATTCCTATTCGTATGGCATCACCTGCTAAGGATGCTAATCTGAATAATGCTAATGTGGGGCCAACTTCGTCTGAACCTGGTTCGTGTCCTACTTCGACGGCAACTAAAGAGCCTCATATGAATAAGAATGTTAAAGAACATTTTTCGTATGCTAAGTTGGTTAATGATGAGACAAGTAGGAAAAGTGTTAATTTTCGTAAATTGCTAGCACCGGCAGGCAACGGAGCAGATGTTTTTATATCAATGGAGTCGGTTCGTGTTGTTCATGAACGGTTTAGTGATACAGTGTATGGTTTCTTTTTGGGGAAGCGTGTGGCGTACCCGGTTGTTCAGAATTATGTTAAAAATACTTGGAGTAAATCGATGATGAATTCAAAAGGTATCTTTTTATTCAAATTTAATTCTACAGACGGGATGGACAAAATGCTTGAAAATGGCCCGTGGTAAATTTGCAAGGTGCCATTAATTTTGAAAAACTGGTCACCGGATGCGAATATTATGAAGGAGGATGTGTGCAGTGTTCCATTTTGGGCTAAGCTTCATGATATTCCTGTTATCGCATTCATGAAAGATGGGTTGAGTGCTATTGCAACCAAACTTGGTACCCCTTTGATGCTTGATTATTACACGTCCACTATGTGCATGGAGTCTCGGGGTAGGTCGAGCTATGCTGGTGCTATGATTGAGTTGAGAGTTGATGTGGAGTTGAAACACTCACTCGTGGTGGTGGTGCTAAAATTCAAGGGTGAAGGGTATACTGTTAGTGCAAATATTACGATATTTAATCTATACAGTCTCGTTTGTTTTGATTGATGACAAACCATGTATCTTGTAATACATAACGTAAAATATACAAGTTACTCGTAATAATTTTTTCTCTCAACATTCATTCAACACCTTTCGACGTCTCGAGTCTTCGTATGCTACAACACAGGTTCGTACATGTTTGTTATGTTGCGTTATGATCAAACCCTCAATAAATCATTAAACACATCTAGTAAAATAGTTTATATAAAACCAAAACCACTTTCATAAAACACTTCTAAGTAACTTTTGTTACTTACATTTTTTTTCAACTAGATAATACATATACATGTGTTAGGAAAATAAATAGTTAAATAAAATGTGTTGGGTAATCCATAGACCATAACCCATGACCCATGACCCAGAACCCATGGCCCATGTTCATTGCATCATGCATGACATCACAATGGGTAAAAACCATGACCCATGACCCAAAGTCTATAACCCATGACCCAAAGTTAGAGGTGGCAAAACGGGCGGGCCGGGCGGGCACGGGCTACGGTTCAAACGGGCTACGGGCTAAACGGGCTACGGGCTAAACGGGCGCGGGCCAAACGGGCACATTTTATACAAATCGCTTTAGAAAAGACCCAAAACGACGAAATAAATCCCTCGAACGTAACACCTCATTTATATTAAAAAAATTAAATGTATTATATCTATAAGTTTTTCTTTAAAAACAATTGTAATGCTCTCCGCCCGTTTGTGCCCATTTAACTTTTAAATGGGCAATATATGCCCATTTCAAAAAAAGGAGGGGACCAAATGTGCCCAAATCTTCTAAAATTTTGCCCAATTAGCCCATTTTTTTGAGTTTGGGCACAAATTGCCACCTCTACCCAAAGTCCATAACCCATGACCCAAGATGTCTTTGACATCACATGACCCATGGACCATAACCCAAAACCCAAGACCCGGAATTTATAAACCAAAATCCGGATTTGTTACCCAGATGGCCGGATCCTTGTGGATCCCTTTTTTTACAAGGGCCGGATCCCTTTCAGAAGGGATCCTTGGGGACAGAAACATTTTTGGTACTTTTGCCTATAAATACCAACCTTTGCACACCCATTTCTATACACTTTGTTGATTCCAGTTATGTACTTGATCAAATTCCCTTAGCTTGTAAAGGTTGAGTTATCTTAGATAAATCTAAAACAACTTATGTAGAAATTGTCTTGAGTTTATCAAATACTATGCGGAATCTAGTGTTCAATATCAAGAAAAACTTTGTAATAAAACAGTAAACACAAGAACTCAATTTAACAAACAAAAACAGCCTCAATATTATTAAGTGAATAATACGAATACTTTTCTAGTATTAGGGTTTGCAACCTTGAAGCTATATGAAAAACACGTAAACTCTTATACTCGTATCTATCTCAATGCCCTACCTTTTATAGACTAAGGAGTCCTAGTCGGCTTACAATAACTTGTTCTCTAAGATAAATCTTTTCTATATCTTTTCTATACTTATCAAAATTGTTAGCATTAAAGAAAAAGTGACGGTCATTCTAATGTCTATAACTTTGTGTCGTGTAACAGTATATGAATTATTAGTTAATGGGCCATGGACTTTGGTAAGTTAAATAGATTACATGTTTAGTTCTAAAGCCTTGTAAATCAAAGTCCATAGATGAAAGCTCATAGAAAGCCCATTTCGTATGGCATAAGGAAATATAAATAGCACATCTCATTTTATTTGTAGAGTGTGCTTGAGTGTGTAAGTGTGTGTTTATTATTTGAAATTCTCTCTTCTTTATCTCTCTACTTTCTCTCTCTAGTTCGACACATACATCTCTTGCCACCAATCCATATGTGCTTAATATATTATGTGATAAAGTTAATAGATCTAAGGTCCTACAAGTGGTATCAATCGCCTAACAATGATTTAGGAGTATTTGTGTTTCATTTTTTGATTAAAGCTTTACAAAAGTTGCGTTTTTCTATATAAAAACGTTAGCTTTTCTTCAAAAAGCTTTGATTTTTACGTTTTCTAGGTTAAAGTTGTTGTCTTTCTTATAGTTCTACTACTTATTAGTGAGTTTTGAAAAAATCGCATCAAAAACGTCAAAAACTTGTTTCTTATCGAGTTAAAAAGTTGTGGCTCCTTATCGAATTTCTTCAAATTTGGTTATAACAGTTAAAGGTCTCAATTTTATTGTTATTTAAGTTGTTTTTGAAGTTTTTTGGTCGAAAGAAACTGTGTAGAAGTTTGTCTTTCATCGTAATATTGAGCTCTAAAAATCTGTCCATTCATCGCAATTGAAGTTTAAGGGTTCATCGCAATTGCAGTTTAAGGGTTCATCGCAATTGCAGCTTAAGGGTTTATCGCTATTGGTTATCGAAATTCATCAAGGACAAGTTTACTTCACGATCCAACGATTACTCAGTATTCCCTTGCTTGGATAAGTTTGTGGAATACTTCGACTAAGGAAAAATCTTCTAATTTGTACAAATTAGATAGATATTATCACAATTGCCTAAGGGTCTATCGAAATTGCTATCGAAATTGTGATTATCGAAATTGCCTAAGGGTTTATCGAAATTGCTATCGAAATTGTGATTATCGAAATTGCCAAGGGTTTATCGCAATTCTAAGGGTTTATCGAAATTGCCAAGTGTCTTTCGAAATTGCAATTATCGCAATTAGACTTATCGCAACTGGAATTATCGCAATTCGACTTATCGCAATTGGACTTATCGCAATTGGACCAGTCAAAGTTATCGAAATTGCAATCCAGTCAAAGTTATCGAAATTGGACCAAAGTGAACAGTGTCATCGCAATTGAACCTTAAAAGTTAACTTTTTTTTTACTTTTTACGACACAACTTCAAACGGCTATAACTTTTGAATGGTAACTCCGTTTTCAGCCCATAACCTATCAAAACGACCGTGAGAACAAGAAGATTGACACATAAAATGCCTAAGGTTCATTCAACCCAACCTTCGAGGCCTAATATCGCTCCGAAAGGAAGTTATCGACGTTTTTAAGTTTTAAGACCAAATTTTGACTACAACAACTTGCATTAACTTACAACAACTTGTATTAACTTACAACAAACTCAACTCATCAATGGAAACTCAGCAAGACATCCATGCAGCCGGTGCAGAGAACCATCCTCCTATGCTTGAAAAAGGTGGGTATCTTCCATGGACAAGCCGCATTCTTCGTTACATCAAAACCAAACCTAATGGTAAACTCATGCTCCAATTCATTAAGGAGGGTCCCTTCAAACCAAGACAAATCCAGGATCCCGGAGATCCAAATGGAACACCTCCTGTTCTACCATTCTTTAGTGAACAAACAGAAGCAGAATACAGAGATGATGACAAGAAGCAGATCGAAGCTGATGATATGGCAATGCACTTAATCCAACTAGGATTACCTCGAGAGATCTTCGCTGCAGTCGACAGCTGTGAAACTTCATATGCAATGTGGGAACGAGTTAGAAGGCTATGTCATGGAACAGAAATTGGGCAGCATGACGTTGAAAACAAGCTACTAACTGAATGGGAGAAGTTTACATCCACTTCTGGAGAATCCATTGAATCCTACTATACCAGGTTCTGCACATTAATGAATGAGCTAATAAGAAACAAGTTGAAACCAAGAACAATCGCGAGCAACATCAAGTTCATCAAGAATCTTCAAGAAGAATGGGGATGATATGTCACTATTGTCAACCAAACAAAGGATTTGCATCAGGTGAATTATGATCAACTCTACGATTTTCTGAAGCAAAACCAAGCTGAGGCTAATGAAGTAAGGAAAGACAGACTGGCAAAGAATCATGATCCTCTCGCACTCATTGCCAACACACCGACACCTTTACCAGTATACACACCACATCAACCATCTTCGTCTTCAACTCACAACTACATGCAACAACAAACTGCTGTCATGCCACAACAACAATTCTACCCACAACAACAACAAGTTATTCCATAACAACAATATCTACAATTCCAAGAACCAGAGTTCACTAACAATGATGAATCTACTGCTGCTTTGACACAAGCATTTGCTTATTTGACAAAGGCATTCCAAGGACGCTATTCTACACCAATCAACAACAACCAAAGGATTTCATCGAACACTCGCAATTGGTAGATTGCTCAGCCGAGTTTCAATATGGGTCAAGGAGGACAAATGGTTGGGAATCAGCAAGGATATGCTACTGGATTTCAGATGGGTAATCAAAACATGCAGAATGCAGGACAGTATGCAGGGAATCAGTTGGGTCAGTATGCAGCGAATCAGATGGGTCAGTTTGTTGGAAATCAGAAGGGTCAGAATGTTGGAAATCAAACAGTGGGTAATCAGATTGGGAATGTTGCAGCTCCAGTTGTCGGGAATTATGGAAATGTGAATCAGGGTAATATAATAAAGTGTTTCAACTGTCAGGCTGTTGGTCATATTGCAAGGAATTGTTCTACTAAGCGGAAGATGAAAGATCCAGTGTACTTGTAGAAAGCATTGCTGTTGGAACAAAAGGAACAAGCAGGGTTTTAGTTAAATGTAGAGGAAAATGATTTTATGGCTCTTATGGATGACATGGAAGACCGAGAGGACATCGATGCGAACTGCATATTTATGGAAAATCTTCAGGAGGCTAAGTACGACGCAAATTCAGACACACCTCCTGTTTATGACACCAATGTAGTATCTGAGGTACCATTATTCAATACATGCCACAATAATGATATATTTGATATGTCTCCTCATGAGGAACAACATTCTGTGATTCCAGCACCTACTTATGATACATACCTAGACACGCCGAGTAGTAGCAATATTGATTTGGCAACTCCAGATATGAATCATAGTGGAGGCTCAGTTTCACAGCATGCTGAGAATAATGATGAAACACGCGCTTTCTTTGAATCATTACTGAATAATTTTAGCATTGAAATTGAGAAAGTGAAAAAGGTCAATCACGATGTTAAGGCCGCGAATGAGAAAATGACCGCTGAGCTTGAGAGGTATAAGGAAAACGAAAAAGCTTTTGAGTTTCAAAAAAACGACAGTCAGACTTAGAAACTGGTTATCAAAATTCCGTTTCAAGGGAAAAACAATTGCAAATCAAGTTTGGCACACTTGATGTTAATTCACACATGAAAATAAAATCCTTAAACGCGAAAATTTCTGATTTGAAAAACCAACTTTCTAAACAAAAATCAACTTTTTCTGATCTTGAAAAAGAAAAGAAACAGTTGAAAGCAGATTTTTCAAAACGAGAAAACGATCTTCTTGATGAAATCATTGAGAAACAAGAAACAATCAAAAAGTTGGAAGATTTGCTTGTGAAAACGGGTCATTCAAGTCAAACCATTCATATGCTTATTCAAGATCCAAATCCGTTTTTACACACTGTGAAGAAAATGGCTATCAGTTTGTGAAAATCCTTATACTCTCAAGAAAGCTCAGAAAGAACAGAATGTTTTGTACAATGGAAATATAATATATGCTAAACATGATCCTCCCGTTGTTCGTGATTCTGAGGAAACAATAGAACTTGCTGAAGAGAGTCTAACCAAAATGAAGCAAAAGAATCCAGACCAGAAATCAATTGATTATGATAAACTCAACAAACTCTCTGGAGTTACTTTTGTCCAACAAAAACAAACACCAATTTTTTCCAAAAAACCAGTTGCTACAAAACAGTTTGCAAAACAAAAAGTTGTCTCTAAAGCTCTTTCAAACATGGAACAAATGTCGTCAAACAACCCTTTTAACACAAGTGATGCTAGAAGATTTCTAGATGATATTAAAAAGCGAATTGAGCAACTTCAAGGGATTTTAAGTCTAAAACAACTATCAGTGTTAACAACTGGTGTTCCAGCTTTTATCTAGAAATGAAAAAGTTGTTTGAAACAGAAATTACTACTCCACTAAATAACATCAATGCGAGAGTAATTCATTTTGAACAAGTATTTTTGAAAGAAACAACCGACTTCGTCAAGGACCACAAATCCCTGGTGAAGGAAGCTAATGAAAATCTTGAAAACATCAAATTTTTGGAAAACCTAAATGACTCTCTCTTCGAAGCAGTTATGTCTACCGATATTATGTCCATTATTTTGCAAACATATTCTGTTGAAGACGATGAAAGACTGCTAGCTGAGACCTCCGCAATTGTTTCAAAATATGAAAATGCTCTTATTAAACTTGAAAAAGAAAACGTGTCATATTTTAAACAACTTGATTGAAAAAGCGAAGAATGCAAGTATGACAAACTGTCGTATGAGCGTGCCTTCAAAAACATGAAAGAGCAAAATGATCTTTTGAGGGCTCAGCTGGAAAGTCAAAAAAGGAAGGGTGTGGATACTAAGTTTGAAAAACCATCGACTTCGGACAAACCAAATACTTCAAAACCGGTTGTTAAACCAAAAATGTCAATTTCTCAATCTGTTCCAAAAATCGATGTGAAAAATGATTTAACAAAACCAGTCACTCCAACACCCTTGCCCAAGCAAAAAGAAAAAGAAAATATTGTTGATAATGGAGTAGCGGCTGTCGAAACACCAAAAGTAATAGCACCTGGCCTTTATAGGATTAGTCCAACTATTGCGTCTGCCTCCACATCTAAAACATATGGGACAAATGACAAAAGCGTAAAAGATAATCCAAAAGAGACTAGGAAAGCTAAAACAACTTCTAATGAGAAAAATGTGAATCCTAATGCGTGTGCCTTACCTTCTATAGGAATAGAAAGCACCTCTAGGAGCAGCAGACTACAGCCTAGGAGAAATACAAGGAACAATAGAGTCTCGCCTGTCTCTAAGATTAGATGCCTGAATAAAGTTGAAGAAGTAGAAGAACACCCTAGGAATTTACCACTTTGTAATAAGAGACATATGTCATCTGAATGTAATATCAAAAGTACTGTTTCTAATGCATGTAATGACTCTGTTTGCTTAATGTGCAAGAAATGTTTATCTAATGATTTTTGTGATGATTATGTTTCTAAAAATGTGACTGTTACACTTGAACAGAAGAACGTTCCAAAAGGAACTAGTGCTAGATCTAGATCTATAGGAAGTCTAATTTCACGATTTAGGTCAACCACTGGTAGTCAAATGCCTAGGAACTATCTTAAGTATTGTGTATGGAAACCAATGGGTAGACAGTTCATACTCCAGAATGGCAAATTGAAAGCTGTTCAAATTGAACCAGTAGAAACTTTCTATGAGTGTGATCCGGATTTTACCCCTAACCCCATGGAACCAAATTCAAAACGGTTTCCAAATACAAACTCTTCTGTTCTTCGCAGGTTATCAAAATATGTCTTTGGATCGTCGACTCGGGTTGCTCCAAGCACATGACCGGGAATCTAAAGCTACTGATCAATTTCGTCTGGAAATTCATGTGAGCTGTACGCTTTGGAAATGATCATGTAGCAGCTATTCTGGGTTATGGAGATCTTCAGTTTGGGAATTATTTGATCACTCGAGTTTACTACGTCGAAGGGTTGGGACACAACTTGTTTTCAGTTGGGCAGTTTTGTGATGCAGATTTAGAGGTTGCATTTAGGAGAAACACGTGCTTTGTTAGAAATTTGGTTGGCGATGATCTCTTAACTGGAAATCGCGGCACCAACCTATATGCTATCGACATCATCCAAATGGCCTCTTCATCACCAAATTTTCATATGACAAGAGCATCTGGCACAAAGTCCTGGCTGTGGCATAGAAGATTATCCCATCTCAAATTCGACACCATCAAAAAATTAGCCAAAGACAACATCATCAACGGACTCCCTAAGTTCAAGTACATCAAAGAACACCTATGTCCATCTTTTGAACTTGGAAAAAGAAAAAGGGCATCATATAAACCCAAAACCGTACCTAGTTCGGAAGCACAGTTACATATGTTGCACATGGACTTATGTGGCCCAATGAGAGTTGAAAGCATAAATGGAAAGAGGTATATTCTTGTTATCGTCGATGACTATTCAAGATATACATGAGTATAGTTTCTGAGGTCAAAAGATGAAGCACCAGGCATCATCATCACCTTTCTGAAGCGTATACAAATCCTACTTCAAGCTCCAGTAAGGATCATAAGAACAGACAACGACACATAATTTACTAATCAGGAGTTAAGAACGTATTTCGAAGATGCTGGAATCCTACATCAGACATCCGTTATTAGAACTCCACAGCAGAATGGGGTAGTTGAAAGAAGAAATAGAACTCTTGTGGAAGCTGCTCGCACAATGCTGATTTATTCTAGTGCACCACTATTCTTATGGGCTGATGCTGTTGCCACTGCTTGTTTCACTCAGAACCATTCCCTAATCCATCTAAGATTCAATAAAACACCATATGAGCTAGTGAACAATCGAAAAACTGATATCTCTTACCTTCACGTGTTTGGCGCTTTGTGCTATCCAACGAACGACAGAGAAGATCTAGGAAAGCTGAAAGCTAAGGGTGATATTGGAATCTTCATTGGATACTCAGAAAACTCAAGGGCATTCAGGGTGTATAAAAGAAGAACAAAAAGGATAATGGAGACGATGAATGTGAAGTTTGATGATATTTCACAAATGGCTTCTGAGAGACTCGCTCTAGAACATGCGCTTAACCCAATGGCTTCTAATCAACACAGATTAGGACCCGCACCAAACCCGCAGACTTTTGGACATATTAGTTCAGGACTCGTACCTTAAGTAGCTCCATCAACAACACCTGAAAAACCTACACAGCAAGAACTGGAAAATTTCTTTGAGTTAATGTTTGATGAATACTATGGTGGAACTTTGACTAATGCATCACAACATCATTCCGCTGCACCCGCCCAAAACCATCAACCACCACCACCACCACAAGATGCATCTACTACAATCAAAGCTGACGTACCAACTCCCTCAACATCATCTACATCTACTCCAGCAACTCCAGTATTTGAAATTGTTCTACCAAGAGTTGATGAGCAAAACCAAAGTACACCACTTCAAGAAGAAACAACACATAACCAAAATGATGCTGCGTTAGAAGAAGAAGTATTCGAAAACCCGTTTCCTACGGACTCTGCTGAATCATCTGCAAGGTTACAAGAACCATCTAACACACATACATTAAACCCAATGTACCCTTCTACACTCCAGTGGACAAAAGACTATCCAATTGAACAAGTTATTGGTGAACCTTCAAGGCCAGTTCAGACGAGAAGACAATTAGCCACAGACCCCGAAATGTGCATTTACATTTGGTCAATAAGCTTCAAAGAACCAAAGAACATTCGAGAGGCAATGGCAGAAAATGCATGGATAGAAGCGATGCAGGAAGAAATTCTTCAATACCGTTTACATGATAGTTGGGAATTATTCCAAGACCACTGGGCAAACTTATCATTGATCTCAAATGGTTATGGAAGAACAAAAAGGATGAAGAAATGATTGTAATTCACAACAAAGCTCGTCTCGTAGCTAAAGGATTCAGACTGGAAGAAGGGATAGATTTCAAAGAATCATTCGCGCCAGTAGCAAGACTTGAAGTAGTTAGGATTTTCTTAGCCTATGCAGCACACAAAAACATCACTGTATATCAAATGGACATCAAGACTGCGTTCTTGAATGGAACTCTTAAAGAAGAAGTGTATGTGAGTCAGCCAGAAGGATTCATTGACAAGGAACATCCAGACTACGTCTATAAGATAAAGAAAGCCATTTATGGTTTAAAACAAGCTCCAAGAGCATGGTATGACGAACTATCATCTTTCCTGATCAAAAACAATTTCACCAAAGGCACTGTTGATCCTAACTTGTTTACTAGAAAATACAAAGATGACATTTTGATTGTTCAGATTTACGTGGACGACATTATCTTTGGGTCCACTAATCCGAATCATTCAAAACATTTTGCAAATCTCATGAAAAGAAAATTTGAAATGTCCATGATGGGGGAACTTAAATTCTTTCTTGGTTTACAAATACATCAATCCCCTCGTGGTATTTTTATTAATCAAGCTAAATATACAATTGAGATTTTGAAAAAACATGGTACGGAAAATTTTTATTCTGTTGGTACACCAATGGTCGCTTCACCCAAAATTGGTGCTGATTTATTTGGGTAACCTATCGATCCGAAGAAATATCGGAGCATGATTGGTTCTCTCATGTACCTTACTCCTAGTCGACCCGATATTCATTTTGCTGTTTGCTTATTAGCACGGTTTCAGGCATGGCCTACCGAACTTCACCTCCAAGAGGTCAAATGGATCTTTTGGTACCTACGAAGAACCATTAACATGAGACTTTGGTATTCGAAGGATTCCGAGTTTAAACTAATAGCATTTTCAGATGCCGATCACGCAGGGTGTCAGGTTACAGCAAAAAGTATATCAGGTGGAGCAAAATGTTTTGGTGAAAAGCTAGTAGGCTGGTCATCAAGGAAACAAGACTGTACTGCATTATCTATCGCAGAAGCCGAGTATGTGTCTTTATCTACGTGTTGTGCCCAAGTTCTATGGATGAGGACACAATGCACAGATTATGGCTTTACTTTTGACAAAATACCTTTGTATTGTGATTCAAAAAGTGCCATAGCCATCTCATGCAATCTAGTACAACACTCTAAGACTAAGCATATTAGAGTCCGCTATCACTTCATCAAAGAACACGTAGAAGAGGGTACTGTTGAATTATTTTTCGTGAAGACGGATTACCAACTCGCCGATCTATTTACTAAAGCCCTTCCAAAAGATAGGTTTGAAGATTTAGTTCGAAGAATTGGAATACGAAGCCTAACTCCTGAGGAGCTAGAACGTCTTCTCGAATCTTCTTGAAAAATATCTTTCAAAAAGCTTCGCTGTAAATATTTTTGAAAAACAAAATACAAAATACAAAAATAGAAACTTTTCAAAAATACATAAACAATATAAAATAAAAAAATTCAAAAATATTCTTCTCACGACATGTCTCTCGTATAATCGATATTCTGTACGTTTCTAAAAATGTCATTCAACAATGATACAGATATGTACAAATGCTTGAGCGAGATTTCACTAAAATGTTTTCTAAAACATGTCGTTTTCTCAAAATTTTCTTAGACAATGGCTTTCGTATACTTCAGTACGAAACCCAGACTTAAATGATGACTTCTATCTATTTCAGATCAGGACTCGTATTTTCAAAAATGAATTTATTTTCAAAAAGTTCGAGTCTAAACAAACGAAAAGATTTCAAACAAAAACTCGTGTTTACAAAAAGACTTGTGTACATCTAAGTACATAAATCATTTTTCAAAAGAAGCCTTGAGCACATGATCAAGATTTTTCAAAATCTTTCAAATTACTTTGTGCTCAAGATAACTCCCTCTAAACCCTTAAAATTGTTTTTAAACTCTATGTTTGAAAATATGCGTTCTTTGAGGGGGAGTATAAAAATCAAAATCAAAATGTTCCGATTTCATGCAAAAAGAAATCTGTCTATCTCTCCAAAAGCCTTTCTATTAATTAGTTGATATCAAAAATATCACAAATATGCTGTTTAAAGATCGTGGTTGAATCTCAAATGAGCTTGACTCAGATATAACCAACGAATTGAAGAAGCTTAAATGTCAGTAATCGAAAAGGCTTGTCCTGGACGTGTAATAATTTCAAGCTGGTCTAACCAGTGATGTAAGCGTGTCTCGAATAGGACTTGTCTAAGTAGAGTGTACCGTCTCGAGAGATTCTCTTTGAACTTGACTAGGACGGGTAATAATTTTAAGCTAGGCTAACTAGTGATGTAAGCGTGTCTCGAATCGGTCTTGTTCACTGAAAGTCGATCAATTTAAAAGTGCAAACTCTACCCAACATGTGCAAATTTATTTTAAAAACTTATGAGCACATGTGAAGGGGGAGTATTCCTGAAAAGTCAAACTCTCAAAAGTGTTAACAAAAATGTGTTTTATAATCATAAACACTTTGAGAGATTTTCACAAAAGGTTTTATGGCATGTGATCAATGAATCTAGGATAATCATGGAGTAATAAGGTGATTATGGTTAGGTTTATGTCCTATGATCCGCCAGAACTGGAGGGATCTACCCAAGGACAATTCCAATAGATTAGAATTAGAAGTCCTTAGGTATGATTGAAAAAAAAGGAGTAAAGTGATGAAAGGAGAAAGAAGGGGTTGAAGAATTAAAAAAAAAGATTGTGAAAAGGGTGAAAAGAAACGGCCCTTCAATAAACTTAGGGCAGAAACTGGGTCAATATATCTGCTATCGGTTATCACTAAGATGATACCGGTATTGAAGACAAGACGTCATGGACCCAGTGACGCGCTGCACAACCCCTCCAAGCCACTCAGGCATCTCTTAAAAGATATTTGTTTTATTTATCACGGAGAACCTTGCATAATCTATTGGCCTCTCACTCCGAGATGTGTTGATATTGAAAAGGAGGCCCTCTGCTCCATGCCTTCGACGACTTAAACCAAAATGCACGTAATCGAGTCTAGAGCCATGAGATTCATTAAAAGATCTCTTAGGATACACTTAAAAAACATACACTTGTATTCGCCAAAAAGGACACAAGTTGTATAAGAGTCTTTTATGAGATCTAAGGATCTTGCCATATCTATCATGATTATTACTGTGTTTCAAACGGTCTACAGTCGTGGAGTGATACTTCGGTATACTTCAGCGGCTCACCTGAATTATGGGTATACTTCGGTATATATGTTGCAAGCGTTCTTGAGGGTATCCAATTCAGGGACAGCTTTTGTAAGGATTAGAGAGGGTTTTCACACTATGCTATTAATTCTCTCAAAGTCTGAGCCTGTAAGTGCTGGAAATCCCTCCAAGGAGATTCCTTTCACGAATCGAGTCCTTAAGACGTGGGTCTTTACTTTGATTTTATCCATAGCATTGATAACTGTCCCTAACGGGATTCGGACGGCTGATGTGCCCGACCAAGGTGAATGGAATCAAGACATTCATTAGTAAAACAATCGTAGTGGTCTAATCACTAAGAAAAGTCCACGATGACTGATTGGTGATCTCAACTAACATTCTTATGTAGGTACTGATGATAGTCCCTTGGAGGAAATGCCGTTTACCACCATTATTTCATTCATCAACATCTTCACCTCCACATACTCATACTTATGAAGTTCATCCTCAACAAGCTCAAGTGAAGAACGTTCAAGACAAAAAGATCAAGTTTAAGGCAAAGAGTTACGTCAAAGTCAAGAGCTAACCAAGAAAGTCAAGAACAAGTCCAAGTATTAAGTGAGGAAAACATAAGTATGAAGTTCAAAGTATTTTCAAGAAGTATGAGTATGATGGAGAAGACGAAACAACAAATCCTAAGAAGACGTTGATCAAAGGTAAGAACGATTAAAAGTAAGTAATCAAAGATCACGAAGCATGAAGGAACGAAGAATTAAGACTATACTATGACGACACACAAAGTTCAAGACCAAGACCTAATCACGTGGAGCATCATTTGAATGACCACCCCTTAGGGGGAGACTGTTAACATTAAAGAAAAAGTGATGGTCATTCTAATGTCTATAACTTTGTGTCGTGTAATAGTATATGAATTATTAGTTAATGGGCCATGGACTTTGGTAAGTTAAATAGATTACATGTTTATTTCTAAAGCCTTGTAAACCAAAGTCAATAGATGAAAGCCCATAGAAAGCCCATTTCGTATGGCATATGGAAATATAAATAGCACATCTCATCTCATTTGTAGAGTGTGCTTGAGTGTGTAAGTGTGTATTTATTATATGAAATTCTCTCTTCTTTATCTCTCTATTTTCTCTCTCTAGTTCGAAACATACATCTCTTGCCACCAATCCATACATGCTTAATATATTGTGTGATAAAGTTAATAGATCTAAGATCCTACAAAAACATTCTATACATATCTAAACCGACTATACAATGTTTATCTCATCAGCAGTCTACACTAGCAGCAGTAATATTAACTCTGGCAGTATTAACTCTAAAGCAATTGTAACTTTGTACTAGCAGCACTAAGTTTTCTTCTAGCAGCACTAACTACTTGGTGTATTTTTCCTTGAAGTTCTCAGCAGTTATTATATACACTAGCAGTCTTAACCTCTATAAGCAGACTTAACTCTATAACCAACAGCAATAACACACTTAGAGCATTTTCATTAATTCCTGAGCAGTCTTAATCATATGAGCAACATCAACTGAAGAAGCTTTAATTCCTAACAATCTTCCCCTAAACTTGATATTTTCTCCTAAAATCATCAAGTTTCATTTAAAGCTTGAACCATCACCAGGAGGATGCTTCCAAACACCTTATTTCTTCTTCTTCTTCTTCTTCTTCTTCTTCTTCTTCTTCTTCTTCTTCTTCTTCTTCTTCTTCTTCTTCTTCTTCTATTTTGGAGTGAGAATTCTCTCCATTCTCTTGAGCAGCTGATAGGTCATTTTATCAAATACATCAATTTGAGGTCTAACTGTACCATTTAACATCTGATGAACTATAGCACGATTCAAAAGATATGTTTTATCCACCAACATGTATAACTGAAGTCCATCAATGCCTACTGTATGTACTCCACAAGAATGATACAGCTTTCAACTCTTAACTGTATTTTGAAACTAATCATGCCATACTCTATCTTTATGATGTGGTTCAAACATAACCTTTAAATCTCCACAGAGAACTCTATCCACGATGTCATCTGGCCTTGTAGATCCATACTTAGCCTTGACCAACTTTAATAAAGTTTATAGATCTTCCCTAAGCTTTTGAGCATCTGTCCAAAAGTAATAAACCTTTGAGACTTACCACAACCTCTCACTATATCCCACCAAGATGTCTTTCCATGATAGCCAGAATTCCAATCAATGATAGGTACTTTTGTCCTTAAAGGAACAGTATCAACTATTTCCTCTTTATTATCAGAAGAAATTACTATCAATTCTTGCATTGCAGCTCTGTCTTGGTTATGATCTTCTTGTTGCTATTGTTCTATCTGCTTATCCACTATTTGCTCAACAATCTTTTGTTTCTTGGCCATTTTAGGCTCTAGCTTTGACACTTCTCTTTTAGAACCACTCTCTTATGCTTTCTCTGCTTCCTTAGAACTCCCCACCACCTCCTCTATATTCATAGCAATGAAAGTGTTGACCCTTTTGAAAACCTTGTCAAAAATAACCTTGACCTTCTCAAAACTCATGTTCTTGAACTGAGCTGGTTTCCATCCATCTTGGTTTTTCAAGTAAGTCATCATTAGTTGCTTCTGTTGAGCCTTAGTAGGTGGTTTATTCCTCTTTGCCTCTGCTCTCTTCTGGTCAAAGAACTTCCTTTGTTTTTCAAAGAGTTCCATATATAATTTTGCCTTTTCTTTCATCGATAACTCTTCCTGTTCTTCCTGCAACATCCTGTGAGCTAACTCTTGATCAACCTTACATTTAGCTTATATATCATCCCATTCTGATAATAATGCAAGACTGGCTTCTTCTTCTTCTTGAGTTGCTTTCTCTCTGATTCTTTTAGCTTCAGCATCAAGTTCAGCTTGAACTTATTTTGCTAGCTCTTCATCTTGTTGCATCTGAGCTTGCTTGGATAAGGGTTTAATCATTGGTTCTTCTATCATTATTCCTTTCCCCTTACCCTGTTGATGAACTGTTGTTTCTGTTGTTGTTGGCTCCTTGGTCACAACCCCTTTGACTGGTGGTTTCTTCAAAGAGTAAGAGCTTGAGCCAAAGTAGTTAGATCATCGTCAAAACTTGTTGTTGTTGCAGCAGTATTAACTTCTGGCTCAGCAGCACTAATATTCTCACTAGCAGCATTAACTGGTACACCAACAGCATTAAGTGTAGTAGTATCAACCTTAAGCCCCGCAAAAGTATCAATTTCAACAACATTCCCTTGTTGGTCTTCAACAACAAACACAGTAGCAGTATCAATCTCTTCATCAACCTGCTCATCTACCATCTCCACATTCTCATCCTCCCCTAAAGCTTTGTCTTCATTACTCCCCTGTTTGGGAGCATCCGCCCCAAACTCTCAGCACTATCAGAGGATTCAATTCTAGATGTGGTACCCACCTTATGCAACCTCTTGAGCTTGTGAGAGGTGAACATCTTCTTTCCCTCCAACTTCTTGACCCTCTTCCTCAACCTTGTAATTTCATCCTGTTGTGAGGAAGTGGTCTTCTTTAATACAGAAATATCTTTTTGTTGTGAGGAGGTGAGTTCCTTCAAATCAAAAATTTCCTTGTGCAAAGAGGTACATAGATCCATCAATTCATTAAGCAGAAAGCTACCCTCAGCACTTTGGAGTGTGTTACCTCTCCCGAGTGGTGCATCATTGGGAATGTTAGACTCAGTCTCAAACCTAGTTTGAGCATCTGAGCCCCCTTTGGTTTCTTGGCGCCTGGAGATTCCTTCACCTGAATCAGTTCCTTGGGAACTTGATCCATTAGAAGTTGCCTTAGATTGGGTCTTATTGATGTTACTACTGTCCTGCTCTGCATCTAAGCTAGTAGCAGTAGTAGTAGCCCTTTCCAAATTGTCATCCTCCTCCTCCATGACAACCTCATCTGGTACAACATGAGTAGAATCACTAGCCTGAGGTAGCTCAGTGTTATTTCTGCTATTCCTACGTGTATACGTCTTTTGTTGTGCTGAGGAAATGGATAAAAATGTGGGTGTGTGTTGGGTTACAGTGGGGATGACTGAACCTTCACCCTGATTTTGAGGTTGCATCAACATTGTTGAAAACAAGGGTGTTACAATTCCTGAAAAATCTTTTCCCTCCCTCTTCATATTTGCAAAAATCTTTTTAGAATGAGAGGGGGCAACATAAGTTCTTTTATGAATTTTCTTTTCAGTAAATTGTCTGTCCATAAGCAATTGTAAAAACCTTAGATATAAGTAAAATTTTCTTGCAGATTTATCCAAGTTCTTAACCATACCACCAAAAATCATTTTAGAAAAATTAAACTTTTGGTCTGTGGCCAAGCAGATAATGGTAGAAGCCACATTGCTGCTAAACTCATTCCAACTAGTTGTCTTTGGACTAAGACACTATAGGATGGTATGAATTTAGAATTTCCACTGTAGGGAAAAGGATCATTTGGAAAATTTTAAAGAATCATTTTTCCTTACATACCCCATCAGTGCAAGGTTTTCAAAAACTATAGAATTAGAAAAACACTCAATTCCTTTAGTATCTGCTGGGTGAAGAATTCTCCTAACTGATGCTTCAGTTATGAGTATCTTCTGCCCATCTACAAGGGCATGAATCTTTTCTTCTCCATTAATAGTTTCGACCTTTGCATTAGACCAAAACTGTTTAAAGTGAGAAATATATATAGTAGGGTTTACTGTTAATGCATACCTCATAGGGTTTGCATTTTAGAAATCAATTATCTTAGTAAAACCTTCAGACTCTTTAGGTTTTTGCAAAAAGGCAATCATGTTGTGGGTATCAGCAAAAGAAAAGTTCGACATTGGGATGATTTTGTTGTAAGTGATGGTGGGTTTTTGCGTATTGATGATAAAAAAAGTGTTAGGGTTTGTATTTGAGAGAATTATGTGCGCGTGAATTCAATTGAATGAATGATTTGGGGATTTAAACCCTTAATCGAAGAAGTTACATAACAGTACCCTGTACTCTCAAACTCAGCAGCAGAAACCTAACAACATTAAGTTAAGCTTGGCAGCATTAACTTATGCCTAGCAGTCGTAACTCAGTTTCCACTTCAAGCACATTATTTATCAGCACTCCATCACTTGCCTTTGCTTATCCTGCAAAATGTTAGTCCAAACACAACAAAAGCACAAGCAATAACACTTCACAACAATCATAACTTCTAATTATACTTAACATTTCTAAGTACAACTAACAACATTAACTAGAAGTTGTAAGTATAACTAGCAGTACTAATTATACTTAATAGCAGAAACTCTTATTGACATGAATAACAGTACTAATCCATACATAATTCTACAAAAACACAAAGAGATAAGTGATTTCAAAGATTTAACATTCCAATACTGGCAATTAAAAATTGAAATCTACCTGCATCAAAAGCTTTTGTGAGCAAATCTGCAACAATATTGTCAGTATGGATTTTAACCATTTGAATTAACTTCTTTTCATTGCAGTCTCTTATAAAATGGTGTCTTATCTCTACATGCTTTGTTTTTGAGTGATAAACATGATTTTTAATTATGCACATAATACTGCTATTATCAATAAAGATTTTGTTATGCATAAAATTGTACCCATAATCCAGCAATTGATTCTGAATCCAGAGCACTTGTCCACAACAACTTAAAGCAGCCACATATTCAGCTTATGTTGTGGAATTTTGCAACCACAGTCTGTTTCTTGCACTGCCATTAGATCAATCTATACCTAAGAAATTGACAACCGTATGTTGTAGATTTTCTATCCAAGCTTGCTCTAGCATAATCACTATCAGTATATGCTACCAAATCAAAAGGAAAATCTTTTGGATACCAAAGACCCAATTTAGGTTGACCTTTTAAGTATCTAAAAATTCTTTTCACAACATGAAGATGTGAAACTTTTGGTGTGACTTGATATCTGGCACAGGCACATACTGCAAACATAATGTCAGGTCTTAAAGAAGTAAGATACATCAATGAACCAATCATTGATCTGTATAGATGAACATCAAATTCTTCACTATCTTCATCCTTGAGCAAAGGCTTATCAGTGACCATGGGTGTGCTAGCTGTCTTGACATCTATATACCCAAACTTCTTTAAAATCTCAGCAACATACTTATCTTGACTGATAAATATGCCATCTTCCTTCTGCTTTACTTGCAATCCCAAAAAGAAAGTAAGTTCTCCCATAGAACTCATCTGGAACCTCTCATGCATCAATTTCTCAAACTCAATGCATAACTCCTTCTTTGTTGAACCAAAAATAATATCATCCACATATACCTGAACTAACAGGCTATCATTTTTGTATCTTCTAATAAACAAAGTCTTGTCAATCTTCCCTCTATGAAATCCATTGTCCAACAGGTATGTTGACAATGTTTCATACCAAGCTCTGGGAGCTTGATGTAAATCATAAAGTGCTTTTGCCACCTTGCATACTTTATCAGGAAAATCAGGATCTTCAAACCCTGGTGGTTGACAAACATATACTTCTTCTTCAATTTTCCCATATAGAAAAGAACCTTTTACATCCATCTGATACACCATAAAATCTTTGTATGAAGCATAAGCTAAGAACCACCTTATAGCTTCAATTCCAGCAACTGGGGCAAAGATTTCATCATAGTCAATCCCTTCTTCTTGTGTGTACCCCTGAGCTACTAACCTTGCCTTGTTCCTTATCACAATACCTCTTTCATCCTTTTTATATCTGAAAACCCATTTAGTACCAATAGCCTTTTTACCACTAGGAAAATCTACCAAAGTTAAAACTTCTTGTAGCTTGAATTGTAGAAGCTCTTCTTGCATAGCCTCCACCAAGCTTGGATCCTGCAATGCTTTAAGTGCATTCTTGGGTTCTACTTGTGATAAAAAACAAGCAAACAAACAATTTTGAATGTCTTTATGATTGTTTCTTTGTTTAAGGGATCTAGCAAAGAAACCTTGTTCCTTCAAATCCTTTGTCATTATTCTTGTTTGAACAGCAGACTTCACATCTCCAATGATTTGTTCTTACGGATGAATCTTGTGAATTCTGGTAGTTGGAATAGGACTGACAGGGATAGTATCATCCATGTTGTTTATGTCAGCCTCTGCACCATCTCCTTCATCATCAGTATCAATATAGATATTTTCCAAAGGAGGCATGTTTGGATCAAATGGATATTCATCCTCATTAACAGCAATGCCTTCCATGTCAGTAGTATTAACAGTTTTATCTTTGTTAGTGCTGCTAGCAGCATTAGCATTATTTGAAATTCTAACATGATTATCCTTCTCTTGATTAACATTTTCTTGTTCTTTTCTTGGCTCTTCATCATCTTGTTGTTCATCATTACTTGAAGACTTAACCTCATCTGAGCTTGGGGGCTCCTGATCTAGGATATTTGGATCTTCTTCTTGAGAACTCTTTGGACTTTGAGAGAATAGTGGGTCAACAGTCCATAATGGTAGCAAAATGCAATCTTTGCCAGGTCCTGTCTCCTTTCTAGCTTGACCTGCATCATGACTAGCTTTTGTACCTGCAGCAGCTGGCTCATAATTCATTGTATTTGTTAGTGCATCAATATCAAACAGCCAGTCTGGTCCAATACCTACAATATTAGGTGTACTCTCACTAAACCTAACATGTAAGTTCTCTTCCACTATCCTGGTTCTACCATTGAATACCCTAAAGGCTTTACTATTCATTGAGTATCCAACAAAGAAACCTTCATCAGCCTTGCCATCAAACTTGCCTAAGTGATCTATGGTATTGAGGATAGTAACAGGACACCCAAATGGTCTTAAAAAGCTTAACGTTGGTGTTCTACCATGTAACAGTTCATAAGGGGTCTTGTTATGAGGCTTAACTACTCAACTTCTATTTTGCACATAGCAAGCAGTATTAATTGCTTCTGCCTAAAAGGTAGTTGGCAACTTAGAATCTGCTAACATAGTCCTAGCAGCCTCAATTAATGTCCTATTCCTCCTCTCAGCAATACCATTTTGTTGAGGAGTTCTAGCTACACTATACTGTCTCATAATACCTTTCACCTCACAAAACTGATTCATATCCTTATTCTTGAACTCAGTTCCATTGTCATATTTTATCACTTTAACTTTATGATTAACTAGGTTTTCTATCCTAGTTATGAAAAACTTAAGAATGCCATTGGTTTCATCCTTAGTTGCTAAAAAGAAAACCCAAGTAAACCTGCTAAAATCATCTGTGACAACTAGGCAATACATCCTTTTCATTAAACTTTTCACAAATGTTGGTCCAAATAAATCCATGTGCAACATATGTAATGGCGGACTTATTGAGTTCTCAGTTTTGGACTTACAAGAGGCTCTGTGCTGCTTTCCCTTCTGACAAGCAACACAGGTTTCATCATTTTTCAAAAACTTTAGAAGGTAAACCTCTTAAAAGATTTCCCTTAACCAATTTATTCATTGTCTTAAAATTTAAGTGTCCAAGCCTTCTATGCCAAAGCTTAGATTCATCAGATGTGGCTTTTGCAAAGAGACAAGTTAAACCTCCTTTGGGAACCATGTTCTCGAAATCAACACTGTATATATTATCTCTTCTAGGAACTTTAAGCAAAACATGACTTTCATCAGTTAACTTAAAGTCAGGAGACAAGACAATGCATTCAGTGTCATTAAAGAGAACATTATTCTGTTTGTCACACATTTATGAGACACTAAAGAGATTGAATTTTAGCTCTTTGACAAAATACACATTCTCAAAATCAAGTTTACCAGTTCTTATAGTACATTTTCCTGTGATTTTCACTCCTTTGGGATTACTCCCAAAAGCAACATATACTTCATCAAATTTCTTCATAATCAGTAAGATAGGACATGTTTCCTATCATGTGCCTTGAGCATCCACTATCAATGACTCCTTGATCTTGTAATTCCACCTGTGGATTACCCTGCACATAAAGTAAGAAAATCAGTTTCTCTTGGGGACCCAAGCCATTACTGACTTGGATCTGCCTTGTGCATTAATATAATCAAATTTATTTAAAAACTATTGATGCGCTGTTGTGTTTGGAAACATGGTCTAAACTTTAATATTTGGTTTTCAAACCCAACAAGCTGAGGCCTTAACAGCATAAAAATGATTTCCCCAAACAGTATCGATTGCTGCTTTTGGCTTAGCAGTAGTAACTACTGCTTTTGGCTTAGTAATATTAACAACTGTATTCTTTTGAATGGGCCTTTTTACAGATGAATGTGCTATTTTTGAAAGATATGTCATTGATTTAGCACCATTCACTATTTGTTTTGGTTGAGCAGTATTAACTGGTCTAGCAGTATTAGCCAATACTGCTATTTTAGAAACATTTTGCTTGGCAGTATTAACTGATACTAACCCAGATTTCATTAACACTGCTCTTAGAACCATATTTCTTTTAGCATTGGGGTGAGTATTTTTAGAAAAGCTTTGGTGATTCACCCTCTTAGCATAGTTCCAAACAGGTTTTTGATAGTAATGACAATCATACTGCAAGTGTTCAAAACTACCACAAAAATAACAAGCCTTGTTAAACATCTCAAACTGACTACCTAATCTTTGAGACATCATTCCATTCCAATTCCTTTGGTTCCCTCTAGGCCTGTTAGTGTGCACCATAGGTTGCTCAACTTGATTGACAGTGTTCCTAGTATTTTGTCCTTGTGAATTAAGTTTGACAAACTTTATCTTTTCAACACTAGGTTTAACTGTTTTTCTTTCAACCTTAGGTTGATGTACTTCCTCATTCTCATCATCTGACTCCCAATCTTCAATAATTGGGGCATCAGGCCTCCTAACTGTCTTAGACACTTCTACCTTAGTCATCTCAACTACAGGCTCCTTAAACTCTTCTAGACCAGTAAAAGACAAATCCTTTGTTGGAGGCAAAAAATTTCCTGTTATGGGAGGGGGAACTTCATTATAACCTAAACCTGTTTTGCATTTGTTAACAACTTGACACTATATTATTTTGTTAACACTTTCAGATGCATGTTCATACTTATTAAGTGTAAGCTGAATACTTTCTTTTTCCTTCTGAACTGCATTTTTTTTCCTTTTGAGCTACTTCAAATCTTCTTCTAAGCTCTTTAATAAGTTCATCTATTACATAAATTTCACTCTTTAAAACATTAATCTTTTCTACATACTTAGACTCATTTGTTTTAAAGAATTTAAGTCTTTTCTCCACTGACTCTAATCCTAATTTATAACCTAAACACTGCAATTCAGACTTTCTTAAATCATCTATTAGTTTATTATTCTAAGCTTTAAGTGACTCAACATTATCTAAACAAGATTTATAAGAACAACCAGAATTACTAGATACCTCAGAGTCAGAACTTGAAGATGAAGATGAGTAAGCCATCAAAACCATCACAAGATACCAATCATAGCCACCCAAACCATCACAAGATACCAAAGCTGTGGAATTACTTATTTCCACAGGCACAGTTCTCCTTGAGCTTTTTCCATTCTTGTAGTCTTGGCTCCTTGGTGCCCTGCACTCTCTAGCAAAGTGTCCTCTTTTGTGATAGTTATAGCATTCCACCTTGGACTTGTCAAAGCCAATGTTATCATTCCCATTGACTTTCAGTTTCCTTCTAGTTTTCTTCAAGAATCTCCGAGCTCTCATTGTCAACATAGCCATCTGCCATCTTAAATCCATCTCTTCCACATCATCTAGATGAATTTGTTCCAGATCCTCATTAATCAGTTGAGGACTATTGGGTTGACTAGCCAAGAAAGCATAAATCACATCATCACTCAAGTTGTCAACATTTGTTGAGTTAGTAGCAGTCACTTGAGTGCTAGCAGTAGTAACTCCATGAGCAGTAGTAACTGCTTCATTGGTACTGCTATTGTTTTTATTAGCAGAGGACATGAATTGCATATTCTGTGAGTTTGTACTTGAGCTAGATGATCCTTTGACCTCTAGTTCATACACCTTTAAATTATTGTAAAGATCATCCATGCTCATTGTGTAAAGATCAGGTTTGTTTCTCCACACAACAACATGTGTGTTCCATTCAGAGGACAAGCTTCTCAAAAAATTTTGATTCATATCTTCGTGAGAGATCTGTTCACCCAAAATCTCCAGTTGACTTATAAGCTTTTGAAGTCGATCAATGGTTTGATCTAGCATCTTAGAACCTTGAGCAGAGAAGTTTTCATACTGCTGTTTCAAGAGATTCTTCTTTGTCTTCTTTGAAGCAACATTACCTCCAAACCTCTTTTCAATAGCTTCCATTATAGACTTGGCATCTTTAATGGAGTGGAACTTCAACTGATGTTCATTAGGAATGTCCATCATCAAAGTACTCCTTGCTTTAACTTCCAATCTTCTTTGAACTTTGTCCTCAGCAGTTGTAAGAGGCACTATTGTAATAACACCTTCTGCAGATTTTGTAGTTTTTGATGGTTCGTTTCCATTCTCAATGATATCCCAGAGTTGGAAATTAATCATCTGGATGTACTGCTCAATTTGCATTCTCCAGATCTCATACTCACCAGCTTTGAGCATTGGAACCTTTGATGCAACAACCATATGTGCAGAGTCTTGATCCATCTTTGTCAGCAAAATCTTGTGTGTTTAAACAAATTTTTCTTTGAGTTGATCACAGCTTCTAGAACTACAAGCTCTGATACCACTTGTTGATCCCAGTTATGTACTTGATCAAATTCCCTTAGCTTGTAAAGGTTGAGTTATCTTAGATAAATCTAAAACACCTTATGTAGAAACTGTCTTGAGTTTATCAAATACTATGCGGAATCTAGTATTCAATATCAAGAAGAACTTTGTAATAAAACAGTAAACACAAGAACACAATTTAACAAACAAAAACAGCCTCAATATTATTAAGTGAATAATATGAATGCTCTCCTAGTATTAGGGTTTACAACCTTGAAGCTATATGAAAAACACGTAAACTCTTATACTCGTATCTATCTCAATGCCCTAGGACCTCCTTTTATAGACTAAGGAGTCCTAGTTGGCTTACAATAACTTGTTCTCTAAGATAAATCTTTTCCATATCTTTTCTATACTTATCAAAACATTCTATACATATCTAAACCGACTATACAATGTTTATCTCATCAGCAGTCTTAACTAAACACACTAGCAACAGTAATATTAACTCTGGCAACATTAACTCTGAAATAGTTGTAACTTAGTACTAGCAGCACTAAGTTTTCTTCTAGTAGCACTAACTACTTAGTGTATTGTTCCTTGAAGTTCTCAGCAGTTATAATATACACTAGCAGTCTTAACCTCCATAAGCAGTCTTAACTCTATAACCAGCAACAGTAACACACTTAGAGCATTTTCATTAATTCATGAGCTGTCTTAATCATATGAGCAACATCAACTGAAGAAGCTTTAATTCCCAACACACTTAAACACTTCATTCTTACTAGTTTTTTGCATAGATTAATGTGCATTAGATCCACCATTAACATCAATCATTCACAATGTAAACCCTTGATCATAATGCTTCTAACTTTCATTTTGTTGTAAGCATACTCCCAAAGTGATCCTCCAAAGCAAGCCTAGAGATCTTGCATCCTTATCTACTGAAGTGATCCTCATACACCACAATCATACAAACATGAAGATCTATCACAACAAGCTTAGGGAACTTGTAATCTTCATGCATTGAAGGCTTCCTATTAATGGAAGTTTATTTAGATTAGGCATTCGTGTCCATTAGACACATTGTCTTGGATCATCTCTTGTATCATCATTTTGTATCTCTGATTAGATTAGATGGTTTATGTGTTTGTGCCATAAAACACAAGGTTTACTATGTTGGGTCACAAAACATAACGGGTTTGGTTGTACCCGAAGAAGTACCTGGTATCTAGCCTTGTACCGGATAAAGTGTAGGCGACCTAGGTTTGGTTCTACCTTGTGGAAGAATCCGGTATCTAGCCTTGTACTGGATAAAGTGTAGGTAACGTAGGTTTGGTTCTTCCTTGTGGAAGAACCCGGTATTTAGCTTTGTACAGGATAAAGTGTAAGCAACGTTGTGTAAGGTTTCTCCGCCGAGAATGGAGCTTTTTGATCTAGTGAAGTAACTCTCGAGTTGGATACTCGGGGAGTGGAGTAGGGCGAAGAGGAGCTTCGTGACCGAACTACTATAAGTCATCGTGTCGGTGTGCATATCCTTTTTACTTATCGCTTTACTTTTATTCTTGCTTTATATTGTTGATTGTCTTTGTGCTTGTTATTTATGTTTGTGTTGTGTACTTGTCTTAAGGATATTTTAGAAAAGAAAAATAAACCGGACTAATAATGGTGAAACTTGATTTATCATAAACCATTAATCTTGCGGAATCTTATGTGATATTAAGGGGTTGGCTTTACATGCTGTAATGCGTTAAATGAATCCTCGCGTCGAGATTAGCAAATACAATGGTTTATACTATATTTGATACAAAAGTTTTTAGTTTTAAACAGAAACGTATTCACCCCCTCTACCGTTTTGACATATACTATTCACACTATCCATATTGAGTATGAGTGGACACCTCCAAGTGCACAAATTGTAAGGTTTTTGGTCATGTTCTTAATGAATGTCCTAGGAAACTTGTCTCGGATGTTATGAAGAACACCAAAACACCAAAGCACCCTACTCCTGGGGTTCAAATTGGTTCAAAGACTAAGTTTTCTTATGTTGGGATCGCTCCTAACACATATATGGAACGATATTTATGGGATTACATTAGTTATATTGTAAGCCACATACGCAGGTACTAAAGCGTCAATATTATAAAGTGGAGCGTATGTTAGGCTATATATACCCCTCCATACTTTCATGGAGGGGTGATGCAATAGTGTGTAATTTACTTTCATTTCCTTATCAATAAACACACATTTACTTTCTCTCTCTCTAACTATGGCTAACATTTACTATCATCATCCCCGACCTCCCGAATCACAATATCAACCTAAAAAACGATCCTACAAGTGGCATTAGAGCCAAGGTTTTGAGTATTGGTTGATTTTTTGTGGTGTAATCTTGTCAAAATCGTATATATTATGTCTGTTTTAACCACGGAGATAACTGTTTTACATACTTTTTGGTTTAACAGTTTTATAACAGTTTTTTATGGTATAAAAACTGATAAAAAAAGTCACGGATTTCAATAGTAGTTTTCACATATCTGTTTACTTGTGTCCTTTTGGTCCAAATAACTGTTTTGTGTGTAAATGGATATCTATGACAGTTTTGTACAAAACCCGTGATGAAGAATCTGTGGTCAGTAACATGGTCGGATAAGATGGTCGGAAAAGATGGCCGGAAAAGTGGTCGGAAAAGTCAAAACCCTCATCTTACGAATATGTTTATGGATTTCTTGGAAAGAAATTCGTAAAAACCCCTTTTTACGAACTTGGAAATTCGTAAAACCCACTTTTTACGAATATCCTTGAAGTTTACGAATATCCGTGAAGTTTACGTATATCCGTTATGTTTATGAATATCAGTGATGTTTATGAATATCAGTGATGTTTACGAATATCCGTGAAGTTTACGAATATCCGTGATGTTTACGAATATTCGTGATGTTTATGAATATCCGTGATGTTTACGAATATCTGTGACGTTTACGAATATCCGTAAATGTTTATGTATATGGTCGTTTACGAATATGGTTACGAATATGTTTACGAATATGTATATTCGTAAGATGACCAAAAGAAAAGAAAAGAAGATGAAGACCAGTTGACCGAGACCTTTGACCTCAACCAAATACCAAAGAAACTCTTTGATGACCTCAGTCTTAACATCACATGTCAATAATCAAAATGAAAAATTCAAAAGGATAACTGATGTTATCGAAGTTAATCCACATCCACATTAAATCTATTTCTAACAAACAATCCTAAACTAGACTCACCTCAACTCTCATTCGCATCATATAAGCCTCGAACTCAAATGTTACTAAACAAGATCTCAGATCTGTTACAAAACATACTCAAATATCACAGATCTTGAAGATCTTAAGTGCTTGAACAACTCATCATTGATCCTACAACTCTGAACTAATAATTATAAGCAAAATACTAGACCTCTGTTTTTTTCTTTGTGTGATCAAATACATGTCGAAAGACTAACACCAAAGAGAAAAACTCATGACCGATCAATATTTGAAGATTACAGTTCATATTAATTATCCGAAACTAAAAGAGAAGTAAGATAACAATCATCTTATCCACTTCTCTTCGTTCGTTCAAAAACACTACAAACCAAAACAAAACCTACCTGAGATCTTGTATTAAGATCTTGTATGAAAATCTTTGAGAGGATCTAAACACTTAGGATGTAACTCCTTTATAATGTGTTGAGGATACTATAAGGCTATATTGTTAAGTATTTGGAATCTACTTAACAACACTTAGAAGAACTTGTTTGATGTAATAGTAATGCAATATGAATAATGAACACAGCGTATAACTCCAAACGATTCAATATCATTCAAGAATAATACGAGTGATCTCAATATCACTAGGGTTACAACGACCTTGAATCTTAAAAAAACTTGTATGACTTGTACAACTTGTATCAAAAAGTATATATAACATCTAACCTAGGACCTCCTTTTATAGACATAAGGAGTCATTTACAAGATAAGTATCTACCTGTATATTTCTAACTAATGGTGATATACATACAATCTATACCATACTTATCATTGATACGTCCTTATCATAACAGCAGTACCTTTTGTTATATACTAGTAGTACTAACTTCATAGTTTGTACTGTTAGTTATCCTTCAGCAGTCTTCAATTATACACAGGCAGTTTGTACTTTTAGTGTAATCTTCCAGCAGTACTAATCTTCAATCATTTAATTCCCAACAATCCTCCCCTAAACTTGTGATTTTCCCTAAATCATCAAGTTTTCTCTGAATTAAATGAGGATTGTGAGGACTCTTCCAAACACTACCTTGTCAACCTTAGTCTTCTGGCTTTCATTTCTTCATGTAGTTGGAATATCTTCTTTATCAACTCTCTTGCCATCTCTGAATCTTCTTCAACTTTAAGTCTTGATGCAAGCATGATCATTAGTATTTCTGCTCTCAGTGGATAATATTTCTCAACAAACATATAGATTTCCAATCCTGCTTTAGTAGACACTCTGTGTACTCCACAATTATCAAACAGTCTCCATGTGGTAGCTAAGTGTTGAGCTTTAGACCTCCATATAGCATCACCTGAGTCTGGTTCATACAATCTCTTTAGCTCTACCCATAACTCTTTATCTTTATCATCTATAGGATCTGTAGTCTTGAATCTCTCTTGATCTAAGCTCCAAAGCTTATCCAAGTCATCTCTGTCAAAAGCTTTGATCATGTCTTCAAAGAATTTGTAGACTTCAAATTTTCCTCCTACTCTAATGATTTTCCATCCCTTGATTCTTCCATCTGAGTATACCTCCCAATCAATGATGGGATGTTTGGCTTGAATATGATCAATATTAAGAGCTTCTGGAACTACCACTATCATTCCATGGATATGTTCATCAGTTAATATTTCTTCTTCTTCAACTGATTCTTCCTGAACTTTTTCTTCTTTAGTTCTTTGTTTCTTGGACTCCTCAGATTCCAATTGCTCTCCTGCTCTTTTCTCTCCTCTGCCTTCAACTGTTTCTAAATCACCTCTGAGGAATATCTGCATTCTCCTATGTGCATTGATATAGAGTTTTTCTATTTCATCATAGGATCTTCCTTTGAAATGTTGTTCCTTCCAGTTGTCATGATGCTTCAGATAAGTTTTCATGCAAGACAGTTGTTCTTTTCTTGTAGGAGGTTTCTTCTGATAAGCTTTCTTCTTTCTTTGACTCTGTCTGATTTGATCTCTTTGGCCTTCTTGTATATACTGCACTAGCAGTACCTTGAGAACCACTAGCAGTACCTTGTGATATACCACCAATACCATCCACTTGACTGGCAGTACCTTCTTCATGCTGTGCATCTGGCCTCCCCTGAGTACCAGACTCCTCATGGACCAAAGTAACATTTGGATCTTCATCTAATTGGGCAATCTTCCTCCCCTGTTTAGAAGATTCCTCACCCTTATCTCCTCTCTGGTCATCTAAGGAACTTGAAGAAGACGATTCTGTAGATGCCACCATTTGGGCTAACCTCTTTTTCTGAAGTGGCTTTACCTTCTGCTCTAACTTCTTGACCTTCAAAACAAGTTTAGTATAGACCTTTCCAAAAATCTTCTTGTGAGAGGAAACTTCAGCTTCCAAAGTGGTAACCTTCTCATACAACTTTGTACAAATTTCCATCAATTCCTTAAGTGTCTTACTGCCCTCAGCACTTCCTGATGTGTAACCTTCAGGGAGAGGTGCATCATGGGGCAAAGACTCATAGTCCACCTCATGGTGAGCTTCTGAGACACCCAATATTTCTGGTTGGCTTGGGATTCCACCAATAGTACTAGGTTCAAAGGAACTTGGTACGGTTGGTGTTGCCATAGATTGGGTCTTATTTATGTTACTTCTGTCCTGTCCAGCTTCTAAGTCTGAGATAGTAGAAGCAGCCCTTTCTATACTGAAAAAGTCAGCCTCATCTGCTACATGGGGAGGGGTAGGGTCTCTGTACTGAGGAACAACAGATCCCTCTCTGGATGAATACCTATCTGGTGATGAAGTTGGTTGTGAAGGTGATTGTTCTGATGTTGTGGGTGTGTGTTGGGAGTCAACTAGGCTTGTTGATCCTTCACCTTGTACCTGTATCATATAATCAAATAATGGAACATCTTCCCTACTATACCCTTTTGAGGCCATCCTCATATTACTGAAAAGTTTTTGGGTAAGTTTAGGTGTTAGATAAACATTTTTGTGAGGAAGTAGTTGATGTTTCCTCATGTTCAAAATAGTTTGAATGAACCTGGGATACATCAAAAACTTTGATTTGCTATCAACATTTTTAACAATTCCTTCAAAGATGAGTTTTGAAAAATTGAATGTTCTGTTAGTAGCTAAGCATATGAGAGCAGTTGCAATATTGCTACTGAACTGTTCCCATAAGGTTTTCTAAGGACTAAGACATTGAAGGATGGTGTGAATCAAAAGCCCCCATTGTGGGGCAAAACAACCTTTTTGAAAAGTTAAAGATTGTGATTGGATGTTGTACCCCATCCTGGTAAAAGTTTCAAAGATTTCAGTGTTTGGCCTAGCACTAATACCATTGTCATCATTCAAATGGAGATGCCTCCTGAGAGATGACTCAGTAAGAATGATAGATTTGCCATCCACTGTTGCATTTAACTATTTGTCACCATTGTCAAATGTTTTGACAGTAGCAGTCTGCCAAAACTCTTTGATTTGGGAGACATATATAGTGAGATTTAATGTTAAAGAATACCTTATTTGGGAACCATTTAAAAAGTCCACTATCTGATGGAATTGCGTATAATCCTCTGCTTTTTCCAAAAACGCGACCATGTTGTGCTTGTCAACAAAAGGTAGTGACGCCATTAGTTGTCAGTAAAAGTTGGATTTGATTACTGGGATTAGAGTAATTTTATGTTAGAAAGTAGAAGAAGAAAGTGAATTGAGATATTATGAAAGACTTAGGAGAGTTTCTATTGGACCGACTTCAATTAAAAGATAACTTTTGATTGAAGAAAGGTGAATATAATAGTTTAAAAGTAAAAATATCAAAAGAAACACCCTTAAGATAAGATATTGATCAGTAAAAATCTCAACAAAATCTCAATGGCTATTTTCAAAAGGCTTTTATTTCGCACCAGTACTAACGGTTATCCAGCAGTACAAACTTAAGCCTACCAGTACTAACTTTATGCCTGGCAGTACAAACGTTTTGAAAAATTTGACCTAGCAGTATGAACTCAATTTGGATTAAAAACAATATTGCTTACAACAATTTTGAAGGGATTAAGTGTGTGGACAGACACTTAATCATGATTTCAGTTTAATGCAACCTCTGGTTGTGTGAGAACCAATGATTTCAGTTATAAATAACTGCCTGTGATCAGATAAACTCATTCAAAGAGCTTTCTTGACAGGGTTTCCAGCTCGTGGCAGTTGTTGCCTCTGATACAATTGTGTTAGATTCACGTTTGCTCGCTGTTCTCTCTACCAGATGTCTTTAGACTAACACATTATACTTAAAAGCATAAAATGGAAAAGAGTGAGTTAGGTCAGTTACTATCTGACTAACTATGCCATCAATTCCAATACAAAACATCATAATAAGATTTCAAAAAAGAAGTTCTAAAGAACCTCTTAAATCATATATAAAACCCTAGTTAAGAGATGCCCAAACTCAGTCCATCATCAATCTATTATGTCAACAACTAACCCACCATTTGCTGCTTACACAATGCACTACTAATTCCTTTGTGCTTAATCTTCCAAATTCTGCTCATGTGATGTTGTTATATGAGAGCTTGGGAGCTCTTGATATCTAGAATTCACAAGATTTTGTTTGTCGAAGGTTTTGTCATTATCAACTCCATGACCTGCAAATGTTAGTCCAAACCAAGAAAACAAAGTGCAAAGCACTTTATTAGTGCAAGCAGTCTCGTTGGGGAGATTGTTAGTGCAAGCAATCTCGTTTGTTTTGATTGATGACAAACATGTAACTTGATACAAAACGTAAAATGTAAAAGTTACTTGTAATCTTATTTTGTCTCAACATACATTCAACACCTCTCGAGTCCTCATATGATACAACACAGGTTCGTACATGTTTGTTATGTGGCATTATGATCAAACCCTTAACAAACCATTTAGAATGTTTAAAATACAGTTAGGTCATTAAGTATTTTAAAAAGGTTAATCATTTTAGAACCTCATTTTACACCTTTGCATAAACAAGTATTTTTACTTGTACATCATGTTTCCTAAGTTTAATAGGATAAGTACACTTTAGGTGTAACACCCAAAATCTGAAAACGTGTAAAATGACCAAATTACCCCTGCAAGTTTAAAAATTTAATGAAAAGCTTATAAAGTAGCGAATCGATCCCAAACTTCGGGTAATGAACAAGTTATAATCCAAAATAATTTTGAAAACTCCATTTAATATTTTTGCAAGCTACAAAATTACTAAAATACCCCTAAGAGTGCCGAATGGAATTATATGATTTATATTGTGTTTGTAAATGTAATTAAAATACATTAAATATGCAATTAAGGCCCAATAAATTCCCAACTAAAATTTTTGGTATCCAAGGCCCATTCCCCCTCCCCAAAGACTGGTCAATCACCTTTAATACTAATCCCTAATTTATTTCTACCAAATAAACCCTAAAACTAATATGCCGCCACATAAAAAAAAAAATCTGTCCATCTCATCCGATTTTTAGAAATCAAAAGACCATTTTTCCAGAGTTCTTGGTGATGCAAGAGAGGTGAGAAAAATAGCTACAAGTTCCTGGAGTCAATCGTTTGGCCGTGGTGATTTGTTTGAGTCGAAAAAAATTGTACCGAGCTTCATAAATTCATAACGAGCAATCCGTTCATCCTAAAATTATTCTGGTAATTTTCTTACACTCCTTTAATCACATATAACATGAGAAAAATGATTGAATCGAACCATGCAATGAAATTTGGTCGAATGGAAAAGAACGAACGAATAAACCCTAAAAACGAAATCGAGTTCTATAAAATTATAGCGAATTTTATGGACCTTGACAATCAGCACGAGTTTATACCTTTCGCGTTTGACACTTTTGGTTTTCTAGCACCTGATGCTGTAGCCTTCCTCAACAGAGTTCAGCGGGTCATGCATTCTAATGTGATGTCTCCTAGATCTATGAATGTAGTTTTTCAGCGGATTAGCTTTGCAATCCAAAAAGGGCTGGCGGCGCAGCTTGTTGCCCGTTTGCCTTCAATTGCTTTATGTTAGACTTTTAACGTGGATATACTAATCTTTTTAAATTATTCATCTCGAATTGTTTGGATCGAATTCGTGAGTTTTAGAATTAATCTACAAATTGGGTTTTTGGGAAAAATATGAAATCGTGGACTAAAAATGAAAACCGACCAAATTAGGGTTCTAAAATTATGAAACCTGGAAATATATGGTGTACTTTGATGATAAAATGATAACCTAATGAGTGGGAATTTTAGAATCGAGTTTTGATGGATAATATGGTTTACCGATTTAATAATTAATAGTTAAGGGTGTGTTTTGTAATTTCTAAAACTTGTGGGATATTTTTGTAATGTTCTATAGATCAGGGGGAAGATATAAAAAAAATATAACATGAGGGTCTTATATGTAAATTAGGCAAGAAAGGGATTTAATTTGTAATATATATGTCGAGTTGAAAATAATTATAATTTGAGGGACTAAAAATGTAAAATCTGGAAACTCAAGGGTTCTCGCTGTAATTAACATAATGAAGGGTAAAATGTGTAAATTTGAGTATTTATGGGCTTATTATGTAATTATGGTGAAATTATGAATTCGAATGGAACTTTTGAAAATACAAGGACTAGTTTTGTAATTAACCGAAAGTTAAGGGGCTGTTTGTAACATAATTATATTAAAGGATATTTTCTGTAAATTAATGAAATAAAAAGGGCTTGATGAGGAACGTAAACATGATAAGTGTTGAAGTGTAAATTATATAATTATAAGGTTTAAAATGTAAATTAATTAACTAGAGGGATGTAATGTGTAAATTATGAAACTTGAAGGGCTTGTCGTGCCATAATTAATTTAAAGGGTATTTTTCTATAAATATGAGTAATGAAGGGCTTGATGTGCAAATGTAATATTAATAAGGTTTAAATTGTAATTTATATAAGTATAAGGTGTAATTTGTAAATTAAGTAATTAAAGGGGTGTAACTTGTAAATATTCGAAACGTGAAGACTAAGAGTGAAATTCTGGAAAATAAAGTATTTGAATGGTAAATTATGAGATTTCTATTTTAAACCTTGAACTTTGGTAAAAGTTACGTTTATAACCCTGAACTATGAAAACTTGTCACAATTAACCCTGAACTTGTATAACTTGTCAAAATGAACCTGACTTCCATAATAAGCCTATATTAATGATTTAACCTGAAGTATACCACTTGAATCTTGCCAAGTATTGAAGCTTACTAAATCCGGAAACCTGTTAAGAATAGAAACTTGCTAAAAATATAAAGTCACTTATAACGAGAAGATAACTGAAACCCCTTTCGTATTTTTGTCTTCTACTCCTTTAGGTTCGAGGAGGGAGTGATCTTGATCCCTGTCAGCTACTCTTGTGTTTGTGCTTGCTATTTGAATAAGGTACAGATATTCTGCTCTTCTTGTAAGGAGCCTTCGTCTCATTTCTGATTCCTGATTCATTGCTATGTTTTCCTTGTATTGTGAACCGTAGATTTGAACCTTTGCTTAAACCTTTGTTGTAACACCCCAACCCGACAAGGGTAAAGGTGTCACAAGTACATGGTTTCATATCAGATACAAGCATTCAGGAAATAAAATAGCGGAAGCTTTGACATTAAAATTCAAGGGAAAATAAGTCAACACGACTTATATCAAGTGCAAGACAGGAATAACGAAGTACAAAACAGAATCCAAACTGCCCAAACAATGGCATAACATAAATAATATCCAAGTGGTCACACTAGAAAGACAAGGTCTAAACTTCACACAAGTTGCTCTCATCCCAAGCTAAAACCCAGCTCCTAGCTTAAATGTACCTGCCGCAGGAAAAGAAATGCGGCTGAGCTACGAGAGCTCAGTGAACAGATATAACGGAAACAAGCAGTAATAACGGGATAATAAAGTAAATGAAATAATACCAGGAGTAACAAGAGTCAGGAAAAAGGAATACAAGAGTTATGCAGACATACCAGGAATTAAGAATGGATACAATGGTGAAAGAGAATGAAACCAGAACCCACCAAAATCCCAAGTCAAATCAAGTCAAGTCAAATGTCAGGTCAAGTATCAGGTCAAGTAACAGGTCATAAGGTTACAAAGTTTCAGGTAAACAGAAATCCTCTACGAGCCCAAAACTCAAAATCAATCTCAAATTCAAACCATATCAAGTCACATATCAGGGTGTATGGAGGGGTGACCTCAGCATACCAAGTACAGGGTGAGGGGATACCTCCAGGGGTTGGAGTCGCGAACTCCCAGGGGTGTGAAAGACGTGTATCGCACACACTCGTCAGTCACCAGGATATAACAGGAATCATAACAAATCAGGACATGCCTAGGATGCATCCATGCGCCCCCGCAGGCCACAGGGTCTTCTCTACATAACAAATCAAATCAGGTCGGGGACGGGACAGGACATCACTCTCCTGCCCTAGAGTCATGCCACCGGTGCATCAATGACATGGACATGAAACCCTCATGCCTAGTGGATGGCTCGTAGTCTCAAACTGTGGGTCAAGGTCAGGTATCAAGTCTCGGGTGTCAGGTCTCAAGTCTCAGGTATCAAATGTCAGGTATCATATCAGGGTTCATATCAGGGTTCAAGACAGGATATAAATGCAGGGGTTCATTATCAGGAGGTCAATATCAGGAAGGTCAAATACTGGAAGGTTCATAATAGTTTATTATAAGAAAGTCCTTTTTTTTTTACATGATTTTAATAATGTGGTCCTTAGAATAGTTTCATAATAAAAGTCCTTTAAAGAAATGTTTCAAAACCTCTTCATATATATCTAAAAAGTAGTTGTAAAATCCTATGAACCTTCAAATACCCAGGGTCTTATTTATTCAGGTTATCCGGGTTTCAATAAGTCATGTCAAGTGTCATAGCAGGGTTCAAGTCAAAGGTTCAAGTCAAATGATTCATATCAAGTGTATCAGGTTTCAAGTTCAGGTTCATGACAAGGTTCAAGACAAAGGTTAAAGCAAAGGTCCAATTATATGGTTCACAACACAAGAGGAACATAAAGTGAATCAGGAATCAGAAATGAGACGAAGGCTCTTTACAAGAAGAGCAGAATATCTGTACCTTATTCAAAAGCAAGCAAAGAACACAAGAGTAGCTGACAGGGCTCAAGATCACTCCTTCCTCGAACCTAAAGGAGTAGAAGATATATATACGAAAGGGGTTCAGTTATCTTCCCATTATAAGTAACTTCCATTTTTAGTAATATTTAGTACATAGCTTAATTAGATCAATATTTGCTGGAGACAAAGTATCTTTATCATATTTACACCTTTGGTCCTCAGGTTTTCACAATTTACATTTTATACCCCTGAACTTCCAAAATTACATTTTAAACCTTCAAACATGCATAATTACACATTAAACCCTTGGTTTATCAAATTTACATCATGAGTACTTATTTTAGTGAGTTATACGATCAGACCTTCAATTATTCGATATTTACACAATAGGTCCCTCCATTTAGTAAAGTTACATATTAAGTCCTTAAAATTCACATTTTAAATCATTAATTAATAATGATTACATATTAGTCCAATAAATATCCAAATTTACATATTAGCCCCTGAATATCATTCATAACACAAATCGACCTCCACTTTTCAGAAATTACATGTTTAGTCCCTAAATTTATTTAATTTCCAAATCGAATTAACAATTTCAACTTAATTCATTTTCTCACAAATTTTACATATAGGCCCTCCGTTTAATAATTTTTACAGATCACACATGATTTATATAACATGACAAAAATAGCCCATGAATTTTATTATTGACAAAACACCCCCTTTATATTTAATTTCAAATCGTTAAGCACCAAAATATATCAAAACAAACCCTAATCGACCCAAATAATTATGCCATCATTTACACATCATTATTGTTCATTAATCATCAGATCTTGTCATATTTGAGCCCTAGATAAATCGTTAGGCATTTTTGTTCTTATTTTTCTTTTTGCCGATTATAACATTATTCCACCAAAATTAGTTTTAAGCCTCAATAAATCAAATGAGCATTTTTCTAGTGTTGTTTGATGATCATAGAGGCCACGAAAATTATTCACTAGTCCAGGAAAAATCGCATGCATGATATTTAGATTTAATTTGATTTAGGGTTTATAAAACACAATAATTTCTATACGAATTATATACAATGCATGGGTCGTTTTTATTATTTTTCCCACGTTAGATATGATCAATATAGGCTGAGAAAAATACCAGGAAATTTTTAGGACGAGTAAAGAGTGCTGCACAATTTATTGCTTCTCGGTTTGTTTAATCGACAAGAAGAAATCCCCACGGCTTCAAATGGGACCAAATAACCTTGTACATATTTTTCACAGATCGTACATAATGTAAGAACTCCAGGAAAAATGAGAAACGAATTTTAGCATGTTCGGATGAATTATTTAGGAATTAAATACCTTTCGAATGAAATAGAGAAGGAAATTCGATAACTCTTGATCTAGGCCTCTAAAAATCGATTTGCTATTCTTCCAAGCTCCTTAGTAGTGTGATGAACTCCAGAAAATTTGTTCTTGGCTATGGGAGAGATCGAATGAATTATGGGAGGGTTTTTGTGAATTGTCGGCTAGAACAAATTAGGGTAAATCAAAGAAAATAATAGGGATAGCTATAAGGAGGTAATTGCCGAGCCTTAAGGAGGTGAATGAGCAGAAATTTCGGTCCTATTAGCTGGAAAAATTATTTACCAAGTTTAGGATTTGATTTGCATTTATCTTGTACACTTAAAATGTATTTAAAATACTTTAATTATATATAAATCGGCATTATTATTATTTTAGGTAAATAATACATTTTTGGACTTGTAAAAATATTAGTAACATATTTCATAATTATTACACTTGATTTGTAGTTCGTTTCCAGAGGTTCGGGATCGTTTCGGGACTTTAATTAAGCTTTAATTAATTTTTAAAGTTTTCAGGGGCATTTTGGAAATTTTTGCATGCTTTAGATTTTCGGGTTTTACAACTCTTCCCCTCTAACAGAAAAATTTCGTCCTCGAAATTTGCAAGGACATAGAAATGAAAGAGAACGGAAAACAAAACAAGGACATACCAGACGCCTTATCTGCCTGGTCACGAGGGTACGAGAAAACACGACCGGTAGTAGGAGTAGGAGAAGGAGGGCCAAGATATTTCTCAAGTGGTTCCGGATTCCACCTCGGACAATCTTTCAACTTATGCTCCCTCGAACCGCACCTAAAACAAGCTCCAGAAGTCGTACGACAAAATCCCGTATGACTCTTCCCACACTGTGGACAACTAGCCGACCCCTGACTGTCGCTGCGCCCCCGACGATCGCCATCCTGCCTAGAAGCTAACCTTGAATCCCGACCTCGCTGATCATGACCACGGTCCGCCCGATCTCGTGATTCCAAACCCCCACTAGACTGCCCCTTCCGCTCATAATTCTGGTTCCGATGACTCTTATAATCCCTACTCTGGTCCTGCTGACTCTGTCCCTTGGAATGCACCCGATTACCGTCCCTATCACGCTTATTAGCCACCCTGTCCGCATGCAACAACTCGATGTTACGCGCGGCGTCCTGAACTCCAGCCACATCCTCAAACGGAGTGTTAACAATCCGGTCTAACACCCACCCCTTTAAAGCCCATTTGAAATGACGAGCCTGCCGTATAGCATCACCTGTGACCTCTGGCCCAACGAAACTGGCCAGACGCAGAAATCGTTGCATAAACTCTCCTGACGACTCCTGATCACCCTGACGAATCGACCCGTATTCCCTTTCATACCTTAGCTGCTCCGACATAGGAATATACTGTCTATAAAACACCTCGATGAAATCCGCCCACGAACAAGTCTCGGCAAAATCATCCCCTTTCGCCTGAACAAGAGCAACCCACCAATTCTGGGCATCACCTTCCAGTTTGAATGTGGCCAACCGAGTTTTAAACTCGTCAGCACATCCCAGAACACGAAACAACTTCTCGATATGTGTGATCCAGTCCTCTGCTTCATGAGCAGTAGCAGCGGACCTGAAAGAGAGAGGCTTAAGCTTGTTAAACCTCTCGATCCACACATGAATGCCAACAGGAGGAGCAGCGGGAGGAGCAGTGGGTGGAGTAGGGGGTGGAGCATCACCACCACCACCACCACCAGAAGAACCTGCACCGTCCCTGATGTTATTGGTGACCTGAGTCACCACTTGCGGAATAGCAGCAGCCACAGCGGCGGCTATCATCTGTTCAAAATTGGGGCCATCCTCCCCATTAGTGTACTGAGTAAAGCGCGTATTCACCATCTGAACGATTCACAAAAAGGGATTAGCAACTCAGGTAGGATATGACAGAGCAAAACAGGAAAATATGACAGAGCAGAATCAAGGAAAGATGACAGAGCATAACAGGAAAAGAGAGTGCGCGAAAGGAAACCTAATGTCTACCCAATCCTCACAGGTCACGAGCCTAAGCTCTAAGGGTTTCTGAAACCTTATCTCTGATACCATAAATTGTAACACCCCAACCCGACAAGGGTAAAGGTGTCACAAGTACATGGTTTCATATCAGATACAAGCATTCAGGAAATAAAATAGCGGAAGCTTTGACATTAAAATTCAAGGGAAAATAAGTCAACACGACTTATATCAAGTGCAAGACAGGAATAACGAAGTACAAAACAGAATCCAAACTGCCCAAACAATGGCATAACATAAATAATATCCAAGTGGTCACACTAGAAAGACAAGGTCTAAACTTCACACAAGTTGCTCTCATCCCAAGCTAAAACCCAGCTCCTAGCTTAAATGTACCTGCCGCAGGAAAAGAAATGCGGCTGAGCTACGAGAGCTCAGTGAACAGATATAACGGAAACAAGCAGTAATAACGGGATAATAAAGTAAATGAAATAATACCAGGAGTAACAAGAGTCAGGAAAAAGGAATACAAGAGTTATGCAGACATACCAGGAATTAAGAATGGATACAATGGTGAAAGAGAATGAAACCAGAACCCACCAAAATCCCAAGTCAAATCAAGTCAAGTCAAATGTCAGGTCAAGTATCAGGTCAAGTAACAGGTCATAAGGTTACAAAGTTTCAGGTAAACAGAAATCCTCTACGAGCCCAAAACTCAAAATCAATCTCAAAGTCAAACCATATCAAGTCACATATCAGGGTGTATGGAGGGGTGACCTCAGCATACCACGTACAGGGTGAGGGGATACCTCCAGGGGTTGGAGTCGCGAACTCCCAGGGGTGTGAAAGACGTGTATCGCACACACTCGTCAGTCACCAGGATATAACAGGAATCATAACAAATCAGGACATGCCTAGGATGCATCCATGCGCCCCCGCAGGCCACAGGGTCTTCTCTACATAACAAATCAAATCAGGTCGGGGACGGGACAGGACATCACTCTCCTGCCCTAGAGTCATGCCACCGGTGCATCAATGACATGGACATGAAACCCTCATGCCTAGTGGATGGCTCGTAGTCTCAAACTGTGGGTCAAGGTCAGGTATCAAGTCTCGGGTGTCAGGTCTCAAGTCTCAGGTATCAAATGTCAGGTATCATATCAGGGTTCATATCAGGGTTCAAGACAGGATATAAATGCAGGGGTTCATTATCAGGAGGTCAATATCAGGAAGGTCAAATACTGGAAGGTTCATAATAGTTTATTATAAGAAAGTCCTTTTTTTTTTTTTACATGATTTTAATAATGTGGTCCTTAGAATAGTTTCATAATAAAAGTCCTTTAAAGAAATGTTTCAAAACCTCTTCATATATATCTAAAAAGTAGTTGTAAAATCCTATGAACCTTCAAATACCCAGGGTCTTATTTATTCAGGTTATCCGGGTTTCAATAAGTCATGTCAAGTGTCATAGCAGGGTTCAAGTCAAAGGTTCAAGTCAAATGATTCATATCAAGTGTATCAAGTTTCAAGTTCAGGTTCATGACAAGGTTCAAGACAAAGGTTAAAGCAAAGGTCCAATTATATGGTTCACAACACAAGAGGAACATAAAGTGAATCAGGAATCAGAAATGAGACGAAGGCTCTTTACAAGAAGAGCAGAATATCTGTACCTTATTCAAAAGCAAGCAAAGAACACAAGAGTAGCTGACAGGGCTCAAGATCACTCCTTCCTCGAACCTAAAGGAGTAGAAGATATATATACGAAAGGGGTTCAGTTATCTTCCCATTATAAGTAACTTCCATTTTTAGTAATATTTAGTACATAGCTTAATTAGATCAATATTTGCTGGAGACAAAGTATCTTTATCATATTTACACCTTTGGTCCTCAGGTTTTCACAATTTACATTTTATACCCCTGAACTTCCAAAATTACATTTTAAACCTTCAAACATGCATAATTACACATTAAACCCTTGGTTTATCAAATTTACATCATGAGTACTTATTTTAGTGAGTTATACGATCAGACCTTCAATTATTCGATATTTACACAATAGGTCCCTCCATTTAGTAAAGTTACATATTAAGTCCTTAAAATTCACATTTTAAATCATTAATTAATAATAATTACATATTAGTCCAATAAATATCCAAATTTACATATTAGCCCCTGAATATCATTCATAACACAAATCGACCTCCACTTTTCAGAAATTACATGTTTAGTCCCTAAATTTATTTAATTTCCAAATCGAATTAACAATTTCAACTTAATTCATTTTCTCACAAATTTTACATATAGGCCCTCCGTTTAATAATTTTTACAGATCACACATGATTTATATAACATGACAAAAATAGCCCATGAATTTTATTATTGACAAAACACCCCCTTTATATTTAATTTCAAATCGTTAAGCACCAAAATATATCAAAACAAACCCTAATCGACCCAAATAATTATGCCATCATTTACACATCATTATTGTTCATTAATCATCAGATCTTGTCATATTTGAGCCCTAGATAAATCGTTAGGCATTTTTGTTCTTATTTTTCTTTTTGCCGATTATAACATTATTCCACCAAAATTAGTTTTAAGCCTCAATAAATCAAATGAGCATTTTTCTAGTGTTGTTTGATGATCATAGAGGCCACGAAAATTATTCACTAGTCCAGGAAAAATTGCATGCATGATATTTAGATTTAATTTGATTTAGGGTTTATAAAACACAATAATTTCTATACGAATTATATACAATGCATGGGTCGTTTTTATTATTTTTCCCACGTTAGATATGATCAATATAGGCTGAGAAAAATACCAGGAAATTTTTAGGACGAGTAAAGAGTGCTGCACAATTTATTGCTTCTCGGTTTGTTTAATCGACAAGAAGAAATCCCCACGGCTTCAAATGGGACCAAATAACCTTGTACATATTTTTCACAGATCGTACATAATGTAAGAACTCCAGGAAAAATGAGAAACAAATTTTAGCATGTTCGGATGAATTATTTAGGAATTAAATACCTTTCGAATGAAATAGAGAAGGAAATTCGATAACTCTTGATCTAGGCCTCTAAAAATCGATTTGCTATTCTTCCAAGCTCCTTAGTAGTGTGATGAACTCCAGAAAATTTGTTCTTGGCTATGGGAGAGATCGAATGAATTATGGGAGGGTTTTTGTGAATTGTCGGCTAGAACAAATTAGGGTAAATCAAAGAAAATAATAGGGATAGCTATAAGGAGGTAATTGCCGAGCCTTAAGGAGGTGAATGAGCAGAAATTTCGGTCTTATTAGCTGGAAAAATTATTTACCAAGTTTAGGATTTGATTTGCATTTATCTTGTACACTTAAAATGTATTTAAAATACTTTAATTATACATAAATCGGCATTATTATTATTTTAGGTAAATAATACATTTTTGGACTTGTAAAAATATTAGTAACATATTTCATAATTATTACACTTGATTTGTAGTTCGTTTCCAGAGGTTCGGGATCGTTTCGGGACTTTAATTAAGCTTTAATTAATTTTTAAAGTTTTCAGGGGCATTTTGGTAATTTTTGCATGCTTTAGATTTTCGGGTTTTACATTTTTCTTGAACCTTGTCATAAATCTGGACTTGGACCTTGATACACTTGATATGAACCTTTTGACTTGAGCCTTTACTTGAACTCTTGCCTTGAACCTTTGACTTGAACCCTGCTATGTTTTCTTTCGATATTTGACATGACTTGTTCAACCCTGATAACCTGAATAATTAAGACTTTGGGTACTTGAAGGTTCATAGGATTTTAGAACTACTTTTTAGTTGTATATGAAGAGGTTTTGAACATTTCCTTAAAAGACTTTTATTATGAAACTGTTTTAACGATCATTTTATTAAAACCATGTAAAAAGGATTTCTTATAATAAACTATTATGAACCTTCCAGTGTTTGACCTTTCTGATATGGACCTCCTGATAATGAACCCCTGCATCTATCTCCTGTCTTGAATCCTGATATGAACCCTGTTATGATACCTGACATTTGATACCTGAATCTTGACACTTGACACCCGAGACTTGATACTTGACCTTGACCCACAGTTTGAGACTACGAGCCAAAATTTGTTCCCTAGCCATGAAGGTAACATGGCCGTGTCTGTGATGCACCACTGGCATGACTAGTGTGTAGCCCTAGTGATTTGGTTACACCGTCCCCATCCTGATTTTGATATGTGCACACTCCTGTTATTATGGCCAATATGATTTGTTTTGGGGGGGCGAATGGATGCATCCTAGACCTGTCCTGTTTTTGATATCTGATATGTGGTGACTGATGATGGGTGCAATCCACGTCTTTCACAACCCTGGGAGCTCATGACTCCAACCCTGGAGGTATCCCCTCAACCCTGTCCTGGTATGCTGAGGTCACCCCTCCATACACCCTGATATGTGATTGATTTGATATGTACTGTTTCTGGGCTCGTAGAGGATTTCTGTTCTCCTGAAACCTTGTAACCTTGTGACCTGATACTTGACCTGACATTTGACCTGACTTGTTTCGACTTGGGATTGTGGTGGGTTCTGGCTTCATTTACTTTTACCATTGTAACCATTCTTAGTTCCTGGTATGTCTGCATAATTCTTTTGTATTCCTTTTTCCTGACTCTTGTTACACCTGGTATTATTTCTTTTACTTTACTATTCCATTACTACTGCTTTGTTTCCGTTATATCTGTTCACTGAGCTCTCGTAGCTCAGCCGCATTTTCTTTTCCATGCGGCAGGTATCTAAGCTTGGAGCTGGGTTCGCTTTGGGGATGAGAGTTAGAGTTTGCTTTGGAGACTTACCTTAGTTACCACCCATTATATTATGACTTAGTTTATTTGGGATTTTGTTCTTTTGGCTTTTTATCTTTTGAATTCATGTAATTTGGTTTAAGCCATGTTGGCTGGATTGTCTTATGGATTTTGATTTATGGCTTCCGCTGTGTATGTATGAATGCTCTGATTTGTCACCGTGATGTGACACCTTTACCCTTGGCGGGTTGGGGTGTTACAATTATGGTATCAGAGCTAAGGTTTCGACCTGTCGTACATAAGCTTTGGCCTGTGGATCATGTGGACCTTAGGATTTGACCCTTAAGATGTGAGCTTTGACTGGTGAGGTTTTGGGTAGACATTAGGTTTCCTTTCGCGCACTCTCTTTTCCTGTTATGCTCTGTTATCTTTTCTTCGATTCTGCTCTATCATTCTTCCTGTTCTGTTCTGTCATATTTTCTTGATCGTCTGCTTAATTCTGGGCGTGGTTATTCGACTTCTCGTGACCGGACTGATCGCGCGTCTAGTATGTTCTTGTTCTGTTTTCCATTCTGTTTCATTTCTGATTCCTTGCAATTTCGAGGACGAAATTTTTTTTAGAGGGGAAGAAGTTGTAACACCCGAAATCTGAAAACGTGTAAAATGACCAAATTACCCCTGCAAGTTTAAAAATTTAATTAAAAGCTTATAAAGTATCGAATCGATCCCAAACTTCGGGTAATGAACAAGTTATAATCCCAAATAATTTTGACAACTCCATTTAATATTTTTGCAAGCTACAAAATTACTAAAATACCCCTAAGAGTGCCGAATAGAATTATATGATTTATATTGTGTTTGTAAATGTAATTAAAATACATTAAATATGCAATTTAATTTATTTACATTTTAAATATTAAAATGGAAATATATATTAGTTAAGCTAGTATATACATGCTACATGATCACTTGGATACATGTTACATACATATATACATTTACATTATTTACATTTTAAATATTAAAATGGAAATATATACATGACATCATGGCATACATCATTTACAAATCTTGTAGATTTAGAAAGATATTTTGGAATGATCTTGAAGCAATATAGTTGAATTTGTAAGATTGTGCAAGATATGGAAAGATATGGAAAGATTTGTTAAGATATTAGCTGTTAGGTCCCGGCGGATCCAAACAGCATAAAGGGCAGATCCCTTTATTTGGATCCGCCAAATCCGTGGCATGTACAAACTGTTTTCCTATAAATAGTAGCCCATTGTTTACCCATAGTTTTAACCAACTAGAACACACATTCCCTCTACCCTTTGCATACATTTAGATAAGTAGTTAATCATGTAGAAACACACATTAATCACCCTTTACATAATGATCATAATGTTACTAACTTTCATTATGTTGTAAGCATACACTCGTAATGATCCTGTGAAGCTAGCTTAGAGATTGTGAGTCATCATCCATCATAAGCTTGCATACTTCCTAATCCACCAAGAAGGTTAGGAGATCTTGAAGTCATTATCCACCAAAGCATTCCAACATATGAAGATTCAAGGGAACTTGACATCCTCAATGATTGAAGACTTCTTATTCAAGAAATTCATGTAGATTCCATATGCATATATGAAGATCCATCACAACAAGTTTAGGGAGCTTGTGATCTTCATCCATTGAAGGCTTCCTATCAATGGAAGTTCATTTAGATTAGCCATTCATATCCATGACCCATTTATGTCATGGATCATCATTGTAATCTATTCATACTAGATTAGGTGGTTTATGTGTTTGTGCCATAAAACACAAGGTTTCAATGTTGGGCCATAAAACATAGCGGGAGTGGTTGTACCCTTGTAAAGAACTCGGTATCTAGCTTAGTACCGAAAAAAGGTTAAGCGACGACTGGAGTGGTTGTACCCATGTAAAAGAACTCGACATCTAGCTTAGTGTCGGAAATTGTATAGGCGACGTTAGGTTGGTTCTACCTCAAACTAGAACCTGGTATGTAGCTTTGTACCTGAAAAAGTGTAAGCGAAGTGTGTAAGGTTTTCTCCACCGAGAAGGGAGCTTGTTGATCTAGTGAAGTAACTCTCGAGTTGGGTACTCGGGGAGTGGAGTAGGGTGGAGAGGAGCTCCGTAACCGAACCACTATAAATCATCGTGTTCGGTTTGCGCTTTCTTTACTCTTCACTTCTATGTTTGCATTATATGATTGCTTGTGTTGTGTCTTGATGATCATTCTTAGATGACAACGTGTTTAAGTATATGGTAGTCATAAATTACAACAAACATCTTTCATATTAGAACAAGCTTAAACGGATATTTGATACAACAAGTTTTAAGATTTTAAAACGGTAACGTATTCACCCCCCTCTACATTTTCACAATTGGTATCAAAGCCTCGTGGCTCTTATTTTCAAAACAAATGGTTTTTAAAATGGAGTACGATCCATGTATCAAATTACCATTGAAGCGGAATATAATATGAAAAATGTTTTGCTAAGTATACTTAGAAATTTTATTGTTAGATGTTACTTTGTATCCAAGCTTGAAGATATCCTTGAAAAATAAAAGAAAAGATTTCTTAAAAGGATTGAGTGTCAAATTGTGTGCGTAAAGCTATTTTACGAAAAACACGGGTTTTAAAGGAGCGTTTGGGATAACTATTAATTTAGTTGAAAAATCTCTTCGTAAATGTTTAGATAAGTCACATTAGTAGAAATAATGTTAAATAAGTATATTGTAAGTTTACTATCTAATCTAGTAAGTCCCACACACTTTCTCTATGTCAAAATACTAGTTTTGTTGAATTTGGTACAGAGACCCGCGGAACCAAATCACATAAAGGACGGACCCCTTTATTTGGTTCCGCCAAATCCGTCTGTATAGTATGCAGTTTTTGTCCAACTTCAAAAATTCATAACTAATTAACCGTAAGTCCGTAGGAGTCGCGCCACCTATCATTTTGAAGGGAATTAAGTCTACTTTCATTTAAAAATAATCTCATATCCTAAATCTAAATTGAAGTAGGAAAAACAAATCAAATACTACAACCTGTTCAAAATATTAAGTTTCATTTTGATATAGTAACTTAAACTTTTGAGTCGGGTAATGTAAGTTGGTATCCTTTGAACATTGATATGATTTCTTTTGAAACTAAAGAATTTGGTTTATATAAAGGAAACAAATCAAGCTTGGTATACATCGTCATATTTAAACACAAAGTGATGAAAAGTATATTTTTTTTATGCTATGTGACTACTTGTTCTAGTTGTTTACATACATGTTGTTTGCTTGTTGATAGGTGTGATTGTACTTGTTTATTTGTAATACATAAGTGTCTTGCCATGATACTTATTTGCTTGTTTATCAATTGCTTGTTTTATGCATAATAGGACATTTGCTAGATATTGTGCAATAAGTTGATAAACTGTGTTTGTTTCACTTATAGACTTAGATATTTTTGTTTGCATATGTTATGTGAAAACCTTGCATAACTTACTTAAGAATGTGAACTAAGTGAAATTAGTTTAGTGTCTTAAAATGTATTGTCTTGCACAAACCTTCACTTAATTTCAAGTGTTAAAATGTGTATACATGTAGTATCTGTGAAAGAGTGTTTGGTATAAGAAAATTTCAAAGAATGATGTGATGACTTGTTGTGTTATTAGGATATTATGTTGGTATTATACTTTTATGTGAACTAACATAACAATGTGGGATGATAACACTCGATGTTATCGATTTTTGTGTTTAAGCCACCGTTTGGCTTAACCTATTTATATGGTAAGTTTATTATCCTTAGTTTGATTTATATGCACACATGTGTTAGAACCTGTGTTTTTGCTTTTAATCAATCATAACTAAGTAGTTATACATGTTTTAGGATAATTTTCAGGAATTGAACGAGTTTCGGGTATTTTATCATACTCTCTGTAAAGAAACTCCAACATGCGGATTTCGTGGAACCATAATTTGGGTTCCATCTGTTCAAACCTTTGGTGCCACCAACATAAGTTGCACGGATTCTGCGGAACCAAAAATGGGCTCCGCCTTTGTTATCATTTGGTTCCGCCAGACCAAAGAGTTTGATTTTCAAATTTTCGTTTAAATTCCTCACTCACTTTCATCACTAGGATTCTTTTTACTGATGATTCACTCATATTAGGATTAGGACAGCTCACTCACACAAATAGGATAATCATATCCAATCACAGTTTCAAATTTCATGAAAATGCTCCAAAGTACCTTTTTCGTTAACCACTGAGTATTTGTGTTCATTACACACATTCATTGCATCTTCCTGTCCTTTACTCATTCATTAGCTTGATTTGTAAATTGAAAATTTCCTAACAAGTCCGGACTCACTGTTGGCAAAAATATCATAGATCACAAGTTCTACTTATGACTATGGATTTTGTCTTGCATACACAAATGTTACCTTGATTGGTTAACATGTCATCCTTCAAGACGATTAAAGATTTACATCGAGTCATAACCCACACTTAGGTTATAGATGTAATTATCAAGTCTTGCCATTCAATCTTAACAAAGTAGGATTGACAACTTAAAGTATTTCGTCCGAAATATTTAAGTAAATTTGACTTACGATTGTAGTCATTAAAAGTCATATCCAAAAGAATCAACACCCAAGTATTTTAACAACATATGTTGAAACACTTATCCTATCACCTAAGTACATTTGTACTTTCACCATCATCTTATCACATTCACCTATGTGATATGTCTCAGGCCCTAAGCCTCAAATCACATCACCTACTAGTTGTACCAACCAATGGACCATAAGAGTTAGTCTTCATCCTTGTTGTCTTCAAAGTACTTCCATTAGTACAAGAAACCCTTTCAATACCACAATCCTTATCATCATTGAGTGCATTGCTCAAAAAGTCCTTTGTCCAAACACTTGTACCAAAACAAATGCTCATTGAACAAACTCAATCATACTTTACCACCTATAGGATTAGAACCTTCACCACCAAATGAGCATGATGCTCACATTCATAGTTTTTCAATTTCCACTAGGTTTAAGTAGTACCACTTTCACAAGTCATCAAAGTATTGGTAATACTTTGTAATCAAACCTCTGCATATGTTTCATTAAATCTTGAATCAACATTTTAACGACATATGTTAAAATGAAATCTCAAAGCCAACCTCATACAACTAGAGTAACAAATGTAAATCTGTACTTGATAGAGAAGTTAAACACTATGGATACTTCAAGGAAATCTTTTGTTATCATAAAGTTATTTAGGAATAGGAGTTTATCAAGTTCAACAACTTTGGATTTTATTTCATTTATGGCTAAACATGATGCTTTCGAAAACTCTAATTCATGAAAATCATCATTTAGTTTCAACATTATCAAGAATATTATGTTAAAAGAGATTTCATTACACTCATTGGCTATAACTTAAACAAACACTACAACGTTGCATGATCATATCTTCTTGAGCATCAGATATAACTAATTTAAGATGTAATTCTTGAACTTTTAAAAGATCAAAATAATCTATTTCGCGTCAACTATAACCACAAATTCTCAAATCGTGTGCAATATTCCATATCTCTGGAGCAATACACAAGATCATATTAAACTTGGGTAACTTTATTTAGGATTCCCTTGTTTCCAAAGAACTTTTCTTTAGAAGTGTTTCTTAACCAACCTAAGTTCATTATATCACACACAAAACACATTTCTTTGTCTTAGATGATCAAATCACTTTCATACTTAAACTCAACTTAAAGAATGTCACCCTTTAGATCATTCAACCTTAGATTCCAAACACAAAGATTAAAATCTGTTGACACATATTTGTCAAATTCCCGTGTATATCATGACATCTTCATCACCTTAGTTTTAATAGAAATAGTTGAGATTCATTAAGTCATGTATTGGTGAATTATCTTCTTTTATACTTCGATAAGCAAAAATAGGAATTCCTATCTTTAGACATGAGAATGACTACTGGAGAACCTATTGCACTAGAAATTCAATTTAACCTAATGGTTAAATTTCTTCCAGCAGAGAAGTTGGGTATGTGGAATCACCCGTAAAAATGGTCGTGTTTAGCCTGAATTGAGCACCGCTAGTAATAGTCTCATATTCATTCTCCAACTTGAAAAATCTGTATTCCTATACTTGCCTAAAGTAAGTATTAAAATAAGATAATTTATCTTGTATTAGGAATATTAATCAATCAAGTAGTAGATGTGATTTTTCTTAGTAAAATCACTTGCATTACATATATATGTGTTGATTACATGTTATGTGTTTGAGTGTCTTGACGTTATCATGATAATTATTCGATTGATAATCAAATGTGTAAACCTTCGAAAGGTTTTGTCTGTATGCTTATATATGTTTCATGCTACTAGATGTTAACATGATTCGCATGATACTTATTATATGATATTTCACAAGATTAACATGGTTCTTGTTAACTTACGATATGTCATTTTTAATACATGGTGTTAGATAGCTCTTGTCCTTAGTTGACATTCATTGAGCTTTCTCGTAGTATAGTCTAAATGATACATGCTTCCAAAATGTTAAAACTGTTTGCATGAATCTGTCATCTCATTTCTTTTGTGACTTTGTCACTCTATTTGTTTGCCACATGTGCACTTATAATTTGTCTAAGTGGTTTTGGTATGATGAACATTTAGAATTCATTCTATTTTACACAAAGATCATTGTGTTAATTAATGGGTAAGTATGCTTAAGTGACTAAGCCTAACTTCAAAACAATTTCACAATGTAGTACCTAAAACAATGTCATGCTATCTTGCAATATGATTATTTGTCTTGATGCCATGTGATAGCTTTTTGTCTGGTAGATGAATATTTGTTTTTGTTTACATAAGATGTTATGATTTCTATGATATTCACATCTTTTGTCATTAAGAATTTTGTCTTGTAGATTGATAACATATTATTTGTTATTTCTCTGTGTTATGCTTATTTTGCATAATTGTTGTCTCATTATTGCTACTTAGATTAGTAATATGTTTTTGGGATTCATTTTCTTGCATATAGCTTTAAAGCTAATAGGATTAAGTTTTAGAGGTTTGAAATTTATGTTTGGGTATCTTTCAATATACCTCTCTCCAAAATCGCATTGTTGCTTTTGCTTTCCTAACAACATCTCCATCATCTTTTAGTTATAACAATACACCTCCCATAAGGAAACTACATGCCTCGTCATGCGATCATCTCGCATTGATAGAGAAGAGCTACGTGACTTCAAGGATGAAGCTCTTTGTAAGCTAACCAACATCCGCAAAAACATTACTAAGCTCATCGCTTTCATTAACCTACAACCTCCAAAACATTTCATCGTCATTCTTCATTTGATGCATCGCAAATTATGTTGAATGTCCACCAATTAAGGGGGAGAGAAATTATAATTGTCTCTTTATTTCAAAGAACACTTACTCATGTCCCTTACACTCTCAAATACCGACACATTGGTTCACACCATTAATTAAAACTAGTTCACAAAATCACAAGTGTTTCAAATCTTATTAACCCAACATCACAGTTATGCACCAATACCTCATCAAAAACACATCATGTGTTTGACAAACCTCTTAAACAAGAAGCATTAAGTCTCCTTAGACAATGACTAGGATTAGTGAAACCAAATCCATAGTTATAAGTATATAGACCTTAGCTTGAACCTTCTTTGATAAAAAATGACAATACATGACCAAATCAATTCTGGTCTCACGGCACCCTTTAATAAGAAGGACAGAACCAAAAATTTGGTTCAGCCTAATCCGCGGGTACCTGGTCAGCTTTTAACCATTCTAAACCCAAACAACCTTCTCGTAACCAACGAGTCTAGGATATTCACCTTAATCTCACAACTTATTTGTCTAGAACATCTTCAGTGTCTAGAACACCATCATAGGATCTCATACTTTTCATTCATGATACATATCAAGCACGTCATTGTCAGTGCAAACAGAACCATCACTCTCAACACGTTGGTCCAACCAACACTCTCATCATATGATGTCATTTTCATCCGCATATAGGTGTCTAGTATTTTTAATTGTTACATATGGAATTCCTATTCCTAAGTGATCATTGTCGTCACTTCCTCTTAATTCCATTCGAGCATTTAATATGGCACGATTCATCATCTTTGGTAGATGATAATATCATAACCTTAACCATCTTCAATACTCTTATAGCATTTGCTATACATTAGAGTTTCTGAATTCATTGCTTTCATTATAACCACCACCTTCCATCACCTCTTTCACTAATCATCAACCCCATGGATTAGCGAAAAACCTACTTGCATCAACCTTTAGTTATCACTAGTAAACTAACACCAACACTAGCATCACTCATAGGCATTGTTTTGTAGAATTTTATCATATTATATTCTTGTGATTGTAATTCTTATTAGAAGATTACACACTTTATAACATGGTTTACTAGATAATCACAATATCACAATTGGTATGACATGGTTTGCCAAATAATCATAAGTTCTCTGACTTAAGTTGCTTGTGATTAGATTATTGATATGTTGCATCATATTTTTCTTTGAGATAAAATATATTGCACTAACCATTTCATTGTAGGTTCATCAACATATACGCTCGATCGTATATAGCATACTCATCTAAGGATGAAGTTTGCATTGATTAAATGTCATCTTTTATTGTAGGTGCTTCTTAGCGTCCTCAAACCAGGAGGAATATCTATCAAGCACTATTACTGCATCGCCTATACACTTGGTCGTATATGACACATATGTCTTAAGAAATAGTCTCTATTGTGCTAATTTTTGTTTTGTAGGTTTATCTTGACGCTCTAAAGCAAGGGGGAGCTTTCGTCAAGCATTTATAGAATATATCATATATACGCATTGTTGTATATCACATACACTAACCTTTATTTTGTAGGATTCTTCATCCTTGGATCATATACGTTGGTACCCTAGCAACGGGGAGTATTGATCAAAGGGGAGCATATCATGTACTAATCCTTGTTTTGTAGCATTCATAATCCTTACAACATATACGTTGGTACCCTAGCAACGGGGAGTATTGATTAAGGGGGAGCTACAGTCAAGGGGGAGTGTGCTCGCATTCTTAAGAATTCTCATTCTTCGACACACTTTTGTGTTTCGACAAAAAGGAGAAGATAGTCCAACATGGCTTATCCATGTGTATCGTTGGCTATATGCATTTCATTCATCATGCATTTTTTCATATATCTTTTTATGTTGCACACCACTAACCTTGACGTAGGTTAAGGATCTAAATTTGATCCATGGATCCGCTAATAACCTAGGAGATTGGAGTAGTCTATTTAACTTCACTAGGGATGATGCAAGCTTACCATTTTGGGGAGAAATGAATTTAACTCCAAGGACACACCCTTTTTGCTTCGACAAAAGGGGGAGAAAGGTGTAAATGGAGAAACGGACACAAGTAGAAAGGGGAGAAAGGTGTAAACGGAGAAAGTAAGTAATTACAGATACAAGGAGGAGAAAAGGGATAAAGGTGTAAACGGAGAAACGGACACAAGGAGAGAGTAATTAATTACGGACACAAGTAACTTTTTACATTTTACTTTCTATCACGTTTACATATTTTGTCATCATCAAAAAGGGGGAGATTGTTAGTGCAAGCAGTCTCGTTGGGGAGATTGTTAGTGCAAGCAATCTCGTTTGTTTTGATTGATGACAAACGTGTAACTTGATACATAACGTAAAATGTACAAGTTACTTGTAATCTTATTTTGTCTCAACATACATTCAACACCTCTCGAGTCCTCGTATGATACAACACAGGTTCGTACATGTTTGTTATGTGGCATTATGATCAAACCCTTAACAAACCATTTAGAATGTTTAAAATACAGTTAGGTCATTAAGTATTTTAAAAAGGTTAATCATTTTAGAAATTCATTTTACACCTTTGCATAAACAAGTATTTTTACTTGTACATCATGTTTCCTAAGTTTAATAGGATAAGTACACTTTAGGTGTCAAACTAACATGATACATCTTGGTAAACATATATTAGTTAAGCTAGTATATACATGCTACATGATCACTAGGATACATGTTACATACATATATACATTTACATTATTTACATTTTAAATCTTAAAATGGAAATATATACATGACATCATGGCATACATCATTTACAAATCTTGTAGATTTAGAAAGATATTTTAGAATGATCTTGAAGCAATATGGTTGACTTTGTAAGATTGTGAAAGATATGGAAAGATTTGTTAAGATATTAGCTGTCAGGTCCTGGCGGATCCAAATAGCATAAAGGGTGGATCCCTTTATTTGGATCCGCCAAATCCGTGGCATGTACAAACTGTTTTCCTATAAATAGTAGCCCATTGTTTACCCATAGTTTTAACCAACTAGAACACACATTCCCTCTACCCTTTCATACATTTAGATAAGTAGTTAATCATGTAGAAACACACATTAATCACCCTTTACATAATGATCATAATGTTACTAACTTTCATTATGTTGTAAGCATACACTCGTAATGATCCTGTGAAGCTAGCTCAGAGATCGTGAGTCATCATCCATCATAAGCTTGCATACTTCCTGATCCACCAAGAAGGTTAGGAGATCTTGAAGTCATTATCCACCAAAGCATTCCAACATATGAAGATTCAAGGGCACTTGACATCCTCAATGATTGAAGACTTCTTATTCAAGAAATTCATGTAGATTCCATGTAAAACCCTAAAATTATAAAACATGCAAAAAGACCAAAATGCCCCTACAATCTAAAATTTTTATTTAACAAGTCCTAGAAACAACATATTGATCCCGAAGCTTGGTAAACTAATAACTTATGAAACCAAATGATGCTAAGCTAAATATAACACATTAAATAAGTTACTTGGACACTTTTAAAAACATTAGAACCGAACCATAAGTATTATATATAAAATAATTCATTTTGAAATCAAGTTATATTTGGAAGATTACAATCACATCACTATATGATTCGGTCCACCCAAGGAAATCCGAAATTTATGTCCATTATCCCCTAAAATCTCTAAATAGTCGAATAGTTAGTTAAGTAAATATCTATATAACTAAACCTCTGTACACGCTCCTTCCTAAACACAACAAAAATCATAAACAATTTTAGATTCACGTGGGTAGTTCCGTTGTTCGAATTCGGTTTCAGTTCTGAGATTAAAAGTTTGGTTCGATAGCATTAGGATTTGGTTCGCGATCGGTATTTAAGCTGTCCGAGTACGTGTAAGTTTGGGTTCGATCGCGTCTTGTTGAGCTTTGGTGTTTCTGTTCGATCTTGTATTCCTACTTGTGTTTGAAATCGTGTTTTCGGTTCCGATCTATCGTTCGTCTAGAGGTATATCTTGAACTACAATTTAAATCCATGTGTAATCACGTGTTAAAATTTAGAAATCTGTTTTATATATGTTAGTATATATTTGTCATCATAAAGCCATGATCGAACATCACTAATAATGAAGAAATCATAACTTATCAACTTTAGAACATGTTGTTTTATGTGGACTGACCAGGAGTTTCATGAATTCACTTGATCTTTAAGTTAACGTCAAAACCTTTAACTTAACTATGAAATCTATGTATAGGATGATATGAGATAGTCATGCATATATTCATTTTATGATGAAACAGTAAGATATGAGTCAATAATATCTAGTAGATATGAATAAACTAAAATTCTTTTTTTTTCGTCAAAATAAAGTTATTCGAAGAATTGTCATGCATGTCATGTAAATCCTTAAATAACTTGTATATATGATTACAAAGGTTTGTTTTATTTTGCTAATAGAAGAGATTATACAAAGATAAATAAACATTTGTCACGTAAACATAATGAACGTGCCTCGTATATAAAAGCCTAAATTGTTTTTGTCATGGTTTGTGGTTCCTTGTGTTGAGCGTGGGTTGTATTGTAGTTGTGTTATGTGACCATGTGGAGTCGTGTGTTAGTAGCCCATATATCGACCCTAAGTAGTTAAACGAATATGCGCATTCTAATTAGGTCGGGATAAAGCTTTTGGTTTGTGCCTTGTACGTATGGTCGTAAATGCATGCATGATGTTTTGAGACCGATCCTGCCTCGTCAGTCTTTGTGTTCGTGTACGTGTTTGTGTCTGTGACCTATCCATTGTTTTACTACATATGAATCTTGTGTCGAGAACCTATGTTAATATTTCACAAAAAACTATGGTCAAGTATCACTAATTATAATGCGATAACTTGTCGTCTTAAAAACTTGTTGTTTGGCATAGAACTGAATATCTCAAACAAAATGACAATGGTCTTATGGATATTTTGATCACATATGTCTGTTAAAGAATAATATAATAAGAGGTATACATATATATTTACACGTCAGGATACACATGCTATAATACTAGAGCTGGTGAAGAAGACTTTTGCATGAGAATATAGTTGGTCTCGTTTAGTGTTTGGGTCACGTTAAAAAGGTTGTGATTCTTTTCTACCCCTCTAGGTGTGAAGAAGGAGAGGACATGATTCTGTTCCATCTTATTCATTTCTGGTTTGTGTTTGCTTCTGGAATAAGGTACAGATATTCTGACCTTCTCTGTAAGGTTTCCTATGATTCCTTTCTGATCTGTTAAATCTCTGATTTGATACTCTGTTACGACCCTTTGCTATGACACCTTTGCTTCGACCTTTGATCTCTGATTTTGGACCTATGATATGAAGACCTTTTTGATATGAGATGGAAATGTTTTAAGTAAAGTATTTTGAAAGGGTTTTTCAAGCATGATATATTGACTTTAAGAAAACTATTTTTGAAGTTCGTTTTATGGAAACTATTTGAAAGACCATTTATGAAAACTATTTTGAAGGATTGTTTTAAATGAACCTTAAGAGAAAACCTTTTGAAAAGTACTTTTGATATTGAACCTTTTGAAGATTTGACCATCTGATACTTTGACCCTTTTGGATATTGACCTGGGATATTTGATCTTCTGATATGAACCTTCTGATATGACCCTTCTGATGTGACATTCTGATTATGATATGAACCTATGACCAGGACCTTTGACTCCCAGTTTGATACCCGAGCCAAAATTTGTTCCCTAGCCATGAAGGTAACATGGCCATGTCTGTGATGCACCACTGACATGACTAGTGTGTAGCCCTAGTGATTTGGTTACACCGTCCCCATTCTGATTCTGTTATGCGCGCTTATATTATATCTGATATGGCCAATATGATATGTTCTGGGGGGCGTATGGATGCATCCTAGATTTGTTCTGTTATGTTATGATATGTTATGATATGATTTGATTTCTGGTGACTGACGGTGGGTGCAATCCACGTCTTTCATGTTCTGGGAGCTAGCTACTCCATATATTTCTGTTGGATACATGAGGTCACCCCTCATATTATCTGGTTACTTGAGAGGCATCCCCTCTGGATTTCTGATATGGTTACATGGATATGATATTTCTGTTTCTGGGCTCGTGGTGGATTACTGTCCTAAACCTTTACCCTTATACCTTATTTATATCTTTTCATTATGCTTCATTTGTTCAATTCCGTTTGTTTCATTTCCGTTTATTGTATATATCTGTTCACTGGGCTTTTTAAGCTCAGCCGCACGTTGTCTTTTCGTGTGCGGCAGGTATCTAAGCTAGGAGCTTTTGGATTATGCTTTGGATGGGATGAGAGTTAGATGGAGCTTTTACCTTAGATGACCACCTTTTATCTTATGACATTTTTATGACTTTGGTTTTCCTCATGTTATGGATTACTTCTTATTTCTGGACTTGTGTATTTGTTTCAAGTTATGTTTGACTTGACTTTCCTTAATGAACTTTAATTGACTTCCCCTGTTATTTTAAAGTTGCTTGATTTTAAATCCCTGATGTGGGACCCTTTTCCCCTTTGGGGGTTTGGGGGGTTTCATTCCCTAGGGTAATGAAGAAACCCTCACAACAAATTTAGGGGGTTGGGGATCTTCAAACCTTGAAGGTTTAATGGGAATTTTATTTAGATTAGCCCTTTTCCATGACCTTTTTGTCCAAGGTCAAATTGAAATTTTTTCATAATTGATTGGTGGGTTTTTGTGTTTGTGCCATAAAACACAAGGGTTTTTATGTTGGCCCTAAAAAAAGGGGGTGGGTTTTAACCCCTTTTAAAGAAATCGGGATCAGCTTTAGTACCAAAAAAAAAGGTTTTAAATTTAGACGGGGGTGGGGTTTCCCATGTAAATACTCGACATTAGTTAGTGTCGGGAAAATGTATAGGGACGTTAGGTTTTCTACCGAACTAGAACTGGTATTTACTTTGTCCGGGGAAAAATGTAAGGGGGGGCGGGTAAGGGTTTTTTCCGCCGGGAAGGGGCCGTTGATCTAGTGAAGTAACTCTCGAATTTTGGGGACCAGGAGTGGAGTAAAGGGGGGGAAAGGGCTCCCTGACTGAAACCCCTATAAAACATTTTGTTCGGTTTGGCTTTCTTTTCTTTTTACTTTTGTTTGCATTATGATTTCTTTTTTGTGTCTTTATGATATACTTAGTTGGGAAAACCCTGTTTAATATATGGTAGTCATAAATTACAAAAAAAACATCTTTTATTAAAAAACAAGGGTTAAAAAAGATATTTTATACAAAATTTTTAAAATTTTTTAAACGGGAAAAGATTCACCCCCCTACCTTTTACACACTTTCTTCTAAGTATAAACTTGGGGGGAAAAAGTTCTAACCAAAATACAAATTTGTACTAGCATACAAATTATAAAAATGTACAATTGCAAATTTTAGTACAAATTTTATTTAGTATAAAAAAACCCCACAGATTAAAAAATTTTTAAGGGGGTTTGGATTCGAAAATTTCTACCCCTGATTGGAAAACCCTTTCCCAAATAAAAAGCTTTATGAGAAAAACCCGCCAAAATTTGATCAGTATGAATTTTTACAAATTTAACAACTTTTTTCAATTTCTTCTTTTAAGGAAAGCCAAATTTCTATGTGTTTTTTTTTAGAATGTTTTATTGGTTTTTAATTTTGCAATTTTTAAGCTATTGTCAAATAAAATCATGGTGTTCATAAAAAATTTTAAACCCCTTTCAAGGGGATTATTTTTAAACCAAAACCTTTTACCACACAACTTTCGAGCTAAATACTCAGCTTTAAATTGTAAAAGTTACCCTTTATTCCCTTTTTCTTTCATTGCAATGAAAAGTTTGCAAACCCAAAGGAAAGAATCCACCAAATTGTTTATTTTGTCTAGAAATTGCACCCGCAAAAATCATAATTGTATAATTATTCCACCACTAAAAGGGGATTCCTGGGTAACACCGACCCAAAACCCGGTTTTCCCCTTTAAAGGGATCTAAGATCCTTTTGAAGAGTTTAAAAGAAAAAATTGGGAGTGACTTTAAACCCTTTCAAACCTACAACAAAATGTATTTGGTCTTGTTTAGGTAAGATACTAAAAGGGAAACCCTTTATTGGGTTGAGGTTTGTAATCAAATTTTTTCCCCTTTAGACTTTAAGTAAAGGGTTTTTAGGAATTAAAAAGGTGTGGTTTTCCATTTAGCATCAGTAAAATGAAAATTTCCCTTTGTATCTTGCTAATATTTATCCTGACTGATAAAAATGCTTCATTTGATTCTTTAAATTTAAACCCAAAAGAAGGTAAATTCCCCCTGGGAATTTTTGAAAATTTAACCCTGATAAATTTTTAAAATTTCCAAAAATTTCTTTCCCTTTTGGGTCCAAAAATTTTAAAACATCACCCAAACCGTACCCGCAAGTATCCTTCTTGTTTTTTATTGATGAATAAATTGATCAATCTAAAACCCTTTTGGAAACCATTTCTAAAAATAAAAAGCCAAAATTTCATACCCTGCCCCTTGGGGTTGATGTTGTCCCCTAAAGAGCTTTCAAACCTTTTTAAAACCTTGTTTTGGGTTTTTTTGGGGCAACAAAAATAAAATTGTGAGAAAAACACCCCCTTTCAAAAGTACCCTAAGGAAGGCACTTTAAATCCATTGGTAAAAAGTTTAAAACCCCTGAAAAAAGTTTTAAGAAACCGTTATTTCTTCAATTCTAGTTGGTGCAAAAATTTTATTGTTATTCCCCCTTTGGTGTTTTACCCTGGGGTTCAAACTTGCCTTATTTTGACATAAATTCCCCCTTTCATTTTTTTTTTTGAAAACCCCTTTTGGTTCCCTTTTCCCCCATACCCTTGGGGAAATCCCAAAAATAAAACCTTTAATTTAAAATTTGAGAATCCCCTTTTCTTTTTACCCGCTTGAGTTTTAAAATTTGAGAACTTTTTTGGTTTAGATTTTGAGAGAAAAACACAAACAAAAAATGTGTTTGGGATTCAGTTTTTTCTTTTTAAAAAGCACAAGAAACCCCTTTTTGATTGAAGTATGTTTTTCTTTTTGTCTTTACACCCCTATGTATGTCCCAATCCATTGTTAAAGGGGTGATTCTGGATCCTTGTGTGTGGTTTATGAAACTGAATAGTTAGGTGGGAATTTTTGATATCCCCCTCATTTTTTGAAATTTGCAGTCTTATCTGAGAGTCAAAACGTAGAACATTTGCCCGATACTAAATTGGGGGTCAAAGTACAATTTCATTTGACTATTATTTTATTTCTTGATCTTCAAAATCCTTTTTCCCTTGTTTAAATTCAATAAACCTTTTTTGGGTTTTCCCTAGGGAAAGGTTCCCCTTCTTTTAAAATGAATCCAACGTTCCCTTTGGATCAAAACAGGTTTTATCTTTTTCCTTTCCCAAACCGTTTTTTTGTTTTTAAAACAATTCTGAAACCTGCAAAAAACATTAGAAAAGGTTTCCCCAACAAAATGGCATTTTTTCATTTATTGGGGTTTGAGCATAAGGCGAATAACCCTTTTTCTTCACCTGCAACTTTTGTTTTTTTTCTAAAAACTTAACATGCATTTTCCTCAACTTTCCTTTTTTCTTGTGTTTAACCCAAAGTATCTAGCTAGTTAATAACTGAGCAAGCAAACGTAATACGATCAATTACAAAACCTAAACTATACGTTATAAATAATAATGCAATTAATAAAACTAACCTAAGTCTAAAAGCATAATAATATATTTGTTTCAAAATAAAAGTTACCTAAACAAATTTATAGTACAAATTCAAAACTCATTTTATGCCTTTACTTGGTCATAAATGTTGGGATAAGAAGCAAATCAATACCAAAAGTGAAGCCCGAAATCTCGGTCAATCACATTAATACAATTATTATAATACTAAATGCCATAGATGCTACCTCTCCATATCATTTACACCGAACCAAAAGCAAGAAAAGAACCCACACACGTCCCTTTTTGCTGCCCAAAAGAAGAAGAAAAGGAGAAGGTTTCGGCAGCCCATAGCTTCCCATTCACTGCTCCTTATTCTCAACCGTATAACCACATATCCCAAACACAAAACCCTAAACTCTTCCAAATCAAAATTATGCGGCTACTACCTCCTTGTTTCCTCTCCTGTCGATCAGGTGCAGCAGCCAAAGGAGGCACTTGATGATATTGTTCGTGACTTTGGGAAGCCATTCGAAGGGTGGCTTGGATTCGACCTGGTGTTGGTCGTGGTGTCGCAACAGGTTCAAGAAGCTTTGCTTGTGGGGTTCTTGTGTTATGTTCTTCGTCCTTCATATCCGACCAAAGGTACTCCATGTCGTCTATGTATTTTCTTGTTCAATCGAATCATTAATATACGAATGCGTATAAAATATGAAGACTTAATATAACATGTTATCATCTCACAAATATGATCGTGATTTCCATTCGAATGCTTATACGATATAATAAATGAGAAAACATGTATATATGTGGACTAAAGTTTGGGTCGATCTAAAAAGGAGATAAAAGGGTTCAAATGAGTTCTTAACTGGGCAGTTAAAAATCAGATTCATACATGTTTGTTGGAATCATATATGTGTCGATATGAGGGTTTTAAGGCCATGATTTTATGTGGTTTTGGTGGGCTGTTTCTGTGTGTATAAAGTGTGTCGAGTGGTATGCATGTGGTTGTGATCGTTGGCTCGTTAAAAATGTGGTCGTGGTGTGTCATATATAGCTCGTTCAGGAAACGTTAAAATATGAATATGCATGTCGTGGGTGTGTGTAATTCTATGGGAGGTTTTGTTGTGTGCGTAGGGCTGTGATGTGAGTGGGTACATGGGGTAAAACTAGGATACTTGATTAATATTTTATGTGAGAGGGTATCGAGTAGTATGAATGTCATGATTTTATGTGTTCATAAGTGATGTCGTGTGGCTGTGAAATGGGTCACTATGCGGGCTGTTGTGTGTCGATTTAGGCTGGGAAACAAGGATGAATTACCCGTGTATTTTGGGTGTGTAAACGGTGGCTGTAACGTGAGTTTTGTGTGTGTGATGTGGGTGTTGATCGATTTCAAAAGGGATAGGCTTAGGGTCTGTTGTGTGAAATGTGTTTGCATGAAATACGGATAGTGTGAGGGCGTGTGTAGCGTGCTCGGGTGAGTGAATTGGTACAAAATGTATGGCTGGTTTGAATATCAATAAGATGGGACATTTCTTTTTCTGTCGCATGGGACAAATTGGGAGTGCATGGACACTGTTTTGAAATGGTGATTTAAATATATATATATGGGTGAATGTGAGTGTACAACATAATTAGTAGGCTGGAACACATGGAAACTTAATGTGGATAAACCCTCGTGGTGATTATAAAACGAGTATAACGTGTTAAGTATATACATGATATACTGTTCAGATAAACCCTAAAATAATTAAGTGTTGGCATATTAGACTCTAAACTATAATGTTAACTATATTAAGTCTTAAAGTTTACTTATTCGTCATCTATAACCCTAAAAGTCATTAAATCATAAAACCTACTAATTATGGAAAGTTACCAATTCAGAAAACCGCTAAAATAAAAAGTTATAAAAATGGAAAGCCGATGGAAACGAGTAAATCTGATTTGAAATGGATTATTAATAATTAGCCGATCATTAATTCGTGTAGATTCGCTGAAGAGGGAGTGACTTCCTATTCATATGTTATGGTTTCGTTGGTGGTTAAGGTACAGATATTCTGACCTTTCTTTTAAGGTTTCTCATGATCTCTCTCGTATTCTGAATCCATTAGTTTCTGATTCGATTGCTATGATTTCCCTTTGCTTGAACCGCCCCAGTTGAGTTCCATTTGATATGAATTCTGATCTGAAGCTATGCTATGAAAACCTTTTCTAATTATATCTTGAAAATGTTTTGAGGAAAAACTATAAATGAGGCAAAACCATTTTATATAAATGTTACTAACTTTTATGAAGGCTATTTTGGAAGACTAATTTTTATGAAAAACCGTTTTGAAAGAATATTTATGAGAATTACTTTAAAGAATCGTTTTATTAAAGGCACAAATAAAGGATTGTTTAAAATGGACTTTGATGGAAGTTTTAAAATGAACTTTTGAGATGAACCTTGATTATGATTATGAGTTATGATTCAGCTAAGATTTCCCAGGCCATTTCTATATTTCCTTGTGTATGAATCTTTTTATATGACGTTGAGATGCACTTCTGATATATGACTTTGAGATGACCTTGAGATATGACTCTTAGTTTGATACCCGAGCCACCTTTCTGTTTCCTAGCCAGGAAGGTAACCTGGCCGTGCCTGTGATGCACCACTGGCATGACTCCTGTGTGGGGGAGTGATTTCTCACGCCGTCCCCTTTTATATTATGATATGGCCATTATGATTTTGAGTATTATGATTTTGAGATGACTTTGAGTTTGGGGGCGTATGGATTGCAATCCTAGGCATGTATGTTTAGTGGATTTAACTATGACTTTGAGTATGACTTTGAGGTGACTGGTGCTTGTGTGCATTACACGCCTTTCACATTTCTGGGAGCTAGCTACTCCACCCCTTTTGATACATGAGGCCACCCCTCATATTATCTGGTTGCCTGAGAGGTATCCCTCTGATTGTGAGATTATGACTTTGAGATTTTGATGTTGAGATTATGACTTTGAGTTTCTGGGCTCGTGGTGGATGACTATCCTAAACTCTTACTCCTGTATTCTTGTTTATATCTCATTTATTATGCTACATCTGATTATTTCCGTTTACTTTTGTTTCCGTTTATTATATATCTGTTCACTGGGCTTTTTAAGCTCAGCCGCACGTTTCTTTTCGTGTGCGGCAGGTTTTAGTTGGAAGCTGGGTATGAGTGAAGAGACCTTTGGACTTAGAAGACCTTGATAGTTTCTGAAGTAGAAGTCGTTAGAAGGATTGCATTGCAGACTTAGTATTTAGCTTTTGTTTCCTTTGTAACCTTGTGTTTTCAGTATTTCATTTGTAACCTTTGAGAATCTTTGTATTACTTTTGAATGTATGCTTTGTTTGATCTGATATGAAGCCATTAATGTGATACTTCTACCCTTGCTGGGTTGGGGTGTTACATTGTCAGTGCAAACAGAACCATCACTCTCAACACGTTGGTCCAACCAACACTCTCATCATATGATGTCATTTTCATCCGCATATAGGTGTCTAGTATTTTTAATTGTTGCATATGGAATTTCTATTCCTAAGTGATCATTGTCGTCACTTCCTCTTAATTCCATTCGAGCATTTAATATGGCACGATTCATCATCTTTGGTAGATGATAATATCATAACCTTAACCATCTTCAATACTCTTATAGCATTTGCTATACATTAGAGTTTCTGAATTCATTGCTTTCATTATAACCACCACCTTCCATCACCTCTTTCACTAATCATCAACCCCATGGATTAGCGAAAAACCTACTTGCATCAACCTTTAGTTATCACTAGTAAACTAACACCAACACTAGCATCACTCATAGGCATTGTTTTGTAGAATTTTATCATATTATATTCTTGTGATTGTAATTCTTATTAGAAGATTACACACTTTATAACATGGTTTACTAGATAATCACAATATCACAATTGGTATGACATGGTTTGCCAAATAATCATAAGTTCTCTGACTTAAGTTGCTTGTGATTAGATTATTGATATGTTGCATCATATTTTTCTTTGAGATAAAATATATTGCACTAACCATTTCATTGTAGGTTCATCAACATATACGCTCGATCGTATATAGCATACTCATCTAAGGATGAAGTTTGCATTGATTAAATGTCATCTTTTATTGTAGGTGCTTCTTAGCGTCCTCAAACCAGGAGGAATATCTATCAAGCACTATTACTGCATCGCCTATACACTTGGTCGTATATGACACATATGTCTTAAGACATAGTCTCTATTGTGCTAATTTTTGTTTTGTAGGTTTATCTTGACGCTCTAAAGCAAGGGGGAGCTTTCGTCAAGCATTTATAGAATATATCATATATACGCATTGTTGTATATCACATACACTAACCTTTATTTTGTAGGATTCTTCATCCTTGGATCATATACGTTGGTACCCTAGCAACGGGGAGTATTGATCAAAGGGGAGCATATCATGTACTAATCCTTGTTTTGTAGCATTCATAATCCTTACATCATATACGTTGGTACCCTAGCAATGGGGAGTATTGATTAAGGGGGAGCTACAGTCAAGGGGGAGCGTGCTCGCATTCTTAAGAATTCTCATTCTTCGACACACTTTTGTGTTTCGACAAAAAGGAGAAGATAGTCCAACATGGCTTATCCATGTGTATCGTTGGCTATATGCATTTCATTCATCATGCATTTTTTCATATATCTTTTTATGTTGCACACCACTAACCTTGACGTAGGTTAAGGATCTAAATTTGATCCATGGATCCGCTAATAACCTAGGAGATTGGAGTAGTCTATTTAACTTCACTAGGGATGATGCAAGCTCACCATTTTGGGGAGAAATGAATTTAACTCCAAGGACACACCCTTTTTGCTTCGACAAAAGGGGGAGAAAGGTGTAAATGGAGAAACGGACACAAGTAGAAAGGGGAGAAAGGTGTAAACGGAGAAAGTAAGTAATTACAGATACAAGGAGGAGAAAAGGGATAAAGGTGTAAACGGAGAAACGGACACAAGGAGAGAGTAATTAATTACGGACACAAGTAACTTTTTACATTTTACTTTCTATCACGTTTACATATTTTGTCATCATCAAAAAGGGGGAGATTGTTAGTGCAAGCAGTCTCGTTGGGGAGATTGTTAGTGCAAGCAATCTCGTTTGTTTTGATTGATGACAAACGTGTAACTTGATACATAACGTAAAATGTACAAGTTACTTGTAATCTTATTTTGTCTCAACATACATTCAACACCTCTCGAGTCCTCGTATGATACAACACTGGTTCGTACATGTTTGTTATGTGGCATTATGATCAAACCCTTAACAAACCATTTAGAATGTTTAAAATACAGTTAGGTCATTAAGTATTTTAAAAAGGTTAATCATTTTAGAAATTCATTTTACACCTTTGCATAAACAAGTATTTTTACTTGTACATCATGTTTCCTAAGTTTAATAGGATAAGTACACTTTAGGTGTCAAACTAACATGATACATCTTGGTAAACATATATTAGTTAAGCTAGTATATACATGCTACATGATCACTAGGATACATGTTACATACATATATACATTTACATTATTTACATTTTAAATCTTAAAATGGAAATATATACATGACATCATGGCATACATCATTTAAAAATCTTGTAGATTTAGAAAGATATTTTAGAATGATCTTGAAGCAATATGGTTGACTTTGTAAGATTGTGCAAGATATGGAAAGATTTGTTAAGATATTAGCTGTCAGGTCCCGGCGGATCCAAATAGCATAAAGGGTGGATCCCTTTATTTGGATCCGCCAAATCCGTGGCATGTACAAACTGTTTTCCTATAAATAGTAGCCCATTGTTTACCCATAGTTTTAACCAACTAGAACACACATTCCCTCTACCCTTTGCATACATTTAGATAAGTAGTTAATCATGTAGAAACACACATTAATCACCCTTTACATAATGATCATAATGTTACTAACTTTCATTATGTTGTAAGCATACACTCGTAATGATCCTGTGAAGCTAGCTCAGAGATCGTGAGTCATCATCCATCATAAGCTTGCATACTTCCTGATCCACCAAGAAGGTTAGGAGATCTTGAAGTCATTATCCACCAAAGCATTCCAACATATTAAGATTCAAGGGCACTTGACATCCTCAATGATTGAAGACTTCTTATTCAAGAAATTCATGTAGATTCCATATGCATATATGAAGATCCATCACAACAAGTTTAGGGAGCTTGTGATCTTCATCCATTGAAGGCTTCCTATCAATGGAAGTTCATTTAGATTAGCCATTCATATCCATGACCCATTTATGTCATGGATCATCATTGTAATCTATTCATAATAGATTAGGTGGTTTATGTGTTTGTGCCATAAAACACAAGGTTTCTATGTTGGGCCATAAAACATAGCGGGAGTGGTTGTACCCTTGTAAAGAACTCGGTATCTAGCTTAGTACCGAAAAAAGGTTAAGTGACGACGGGAGTGGTTGTACCTATGTAAAAGAACTCGACATCTAGCTTAGTGTCGGAAACTGTATAGGAGACGTTAGGTTGGTTCTACCTCGAACTAGAACCTGGTATTTAGCTTTGTACCGGAAAAAGTGTAAGCGACGTGATTAAGGTTTTCTCCGCCGAGAAGGGAGCTTGTTGATCTAGTGAAGTATCTCTCGAGTTGGGTACTCGAGGAGTGGAGTAAGGCGGAGAGGTGCTCCGTGACTGAACCACTATAAATCATCGTGTTCGGTTTGCGCTTTCTTTACTCTTCACTTCTATGTTTGCATTATATGATTGCTTGTGTTGTGTCTTGATGATCATACTTAGATGAAAACGTGTTTAAGTATATGGTAGTCATAAATTACAACAAACACCTTTCTTATTAGAACAATGTTAAACAGATATTTGATACAACAAGTTTTAAGATTTTAAAACGGTAACGTATTCACCCCCCTCTACGTTTTCACACACTTGCTTCATAACAGTATAAACATATGACGAACAGTTCTAACAAACAGTACAAATTTGTACTAGCAGTACAAATTATATAAAAATAGTACTAATTGACAAGCTTAGTAGTACAAATTCATTTTAGTATACAAAAACACACAGATTAAAAACTTTAAGGGTTAAGCATTCCAATACTTGCTACCATGTATTGAAACCTTCCAACATCAAAAAGCTTTAGTGAGAAGATCTGCAAAGTTTTGATCAGTATGAATTTTGACAAATTGAATCAACTTTTTCTCATTGCAGTCTCTTATAAGGTGATGCCTAATTTCTATGTGTTTTGTTTTAGAATGTTGCATTGGATTTTTAATTATGCATATTGTACTGCTATTTTCAATATATATATCATGGTGTTCATAAAATTATACCCATATTCAAGCACTTGATTTTGAATCCAAAGCATTTGACCACAGCAACTTGCAGCAGCTACATACTCAGCTTAAGTTGTAGAAGTTACCACTATTATCTTCTTCTTACATTGCAATGATATAAGTCTGCAACCAAGGAACTGACATCCACCAGTTGTTGATTTCCTGTCTAGACTTGCACCAGCATAATCACTGTCTGAATATGCCACCACGTCAAAAGGTGATTCCATAGGATAACACAGACCCAACCTAGGTTGACCCTTAAGTTATCTAAAGATCCTTTTGACAGCAGTTAAATGAAAAAACTTGGGAGTGACTTGAAACCTTGCACAGGCACATACAACAAACATGATATCTGGTCTTGATGAGGTAAGATACGTAAAGGAACCTATCATTGATCTGTAGGTGTGTACATCAACATTTTCTCCATCAGCATCTTTAAGTAAAGGTTTCTCAGGATCAACTGGTGTGGTTGCCACTTTAGCATCAGTAAACTGAAACTTCCTTAGTATCTCTGCTACATATTTATCCTGACTGATAAATATGCCTTCATTTGATTGCTTTAATTGCAACCCCAAAAAGAAGGTAAGTTCCCCCATGGAACTCATCTGAAACTTATCATGCATAAGTTTCTTAAATTCCAAACACATTTCTTTCCTTGTGGATCCAAATATAATATCATCCACATAAACCTGTACCAGCAAGATATCCTTCTTGTTCTTATTGATGAATAAAGTCCGATCAATCTAGTCCCTTTGGAATCCATTCTCTAACAAATAAGAAGCCAAAGTCTCATACCATGCCCTTGGAGCTTGATGTTGTCCATAAAGAGCTTTCACAACCTTGTACACCTTGTTTGGATTTTCTGGGTCAACAAAACCTAAAGATTGTGAGACATACACCTCCTCTTCAATAGTACCATACAGGAAGGCACTCTTAACATCCATCTAGTAAACAGTAAAGCCCATGAAAGAAGTATAAGCTAAGAACAGTCTGATTGCTTCAATTCTAGCTACTGGTGCAAAAACTTCTTCATAGTCTATTCCCTCTTCTGGTGTATACCCCTGGGCTTCAAGCCTTGCCTTATTTCTGATCATAATTCCCCTTTCATCTTTCTTGTTTCTGAAAACCCATTTGGTTCCAATTACCCTCATACCCTTGGGTAAGTCAACCAATACCCAAACCTTCTGAATCTTAAATTAGAGAAGCTCCTCTTGCATTGCTTCTCCCCAGCTTGAGTCTTCTAAGGCTTTGAGAACATTTTTGGGTTCAGATTGTGAGAGAAACACACAAACAAACATGTGTTGGCATCTTCATGCTTCTTTTCTTTATAAACAGCATTAAGAAACCCTTGTTGATCTGAAGTCATAGTTTGTCTTCTTGTCTTCACACCATACTGTATGTCCCCAATCACATTGTTTAAGGAGTGATCTCTGTGTATCCTTGTGTGTGGTGTAGTGAGAACTGAATAGTTAGGTGGTAGATTGTTGATATCCAGCTCATCTACTGTGAAATTAGCAGTACTAGTATCTGATGAGTCAGCAGTATGAACACTTTGCCCAGCAGTACTAACTTGGGGCTCAACAGTACAATCTTCATTTGTACTATTATCTTGATTCTCTTGATCTTCAACTCCATCTACATTGTTTACACCTTCAATACCTTCTTTGGCTTCATCAGTAGAAGGTTTACCATTCTTTGAAGATGAATCCACACTGTTCCATATTGGCATCAACACATGATCTTGATCTTTCTCCTTTCCCAAACCTGCTTTATTTGTTACAACATCAGCTTCTAAACCTGCAAAATCATTAGAAAAGGTTCCTGCAACAACTGGCACATAATTCATTGATTGGGTTAGAGCATCAAGGTCGAATAACCATTTTGGACCTTCACCTGCAACATTAGATTTATTTTCTAGAAACTGAACATGCAGGTTTTCCTCAACTTTCCTTGTTCTTGTGTTGTAGACCCTAAAGGCTTTGCTTTTTAGTGAGTACCCAACCAAGAAACCTTCATCAGATTTGCCATCAAATTTTCCTAGATGGTCTAAGGTATTTAGAATAGTTACATGACACCCAAATGGTCTTAGGAATCCTAATGCAGGAGTTCTACCCCTAAAAAGCTCATATGGTGTCTTGTTGTAAGGTTTAACTACCAAAACCCTGTTCTGCACATAACAAGTAGTATTAATTGCTTTAGCCCAAAAAGTGATGGGCAGCTTAGAGTCAGCTAACATGGTTCTAGCAGCTTCTATCAGTGTTGTATTTCTCCTTTCAACAACCCTATTTTGCTGAGGAGTTCTAGCAGCACTAAACTCACTTCTAATACCTTTTTCCTTACAGAACTCATCCATAACTCTATTTTTGAACTCTGTCCCATTGTCACACCTAATGACTTTTACTTTATTATCCACTAAGTTTTCTATCTCAATAATGAATGTTTTAAGAATGCTAGGTGTCTCATCCTTAGAACCTAAAAAGAAAACCCATGTGAATATGCTATAGTCATCAGTAACTACAAGACAGTACCTTTTATGCATAATACTACTCACAGATGTAGGGCCAAACAAATCCATATGTAGCATAAACAAAAGTTGATTAATAGAGTTGTGGGTCTTGGGCTTACAAGAAGCCTTGTGTTATTTGCCTTTGAGACACGCAACACAAGTCTGGTCATTGTCAAAACGTTTATGAGGCAAGCCTCTTACCAAACCATCTTTAACAATTTTATTTATGGTTTTAAAATTTATATGACCAAGTCTTCTATGCCATAACATGGACTCATCCAATGTGGCCTTTGCAGCAAGACAAGTAAGATCCTTTTTAGGAACAATCTTCTTCATATCAACACTGTACATGTTGCTTTTTTTTGGAACTTTAAGAAGCACCTGACTTTCATCAGGCAGCTTAAAGTCTGGGGAAAGCACAAGACATTCAGTATCAGTAAAAAGAACCTTGTTCTTTTTGTCACACATTTGTGAGACACTAAACAGGTTATACTTAAGCTCTTGCACAAAGTACACATCTTCAAAGTCTAATTTACCGGTTTTCAATGTACCTTTACCATTAATCCTTGCTCTTATTCCTCCCCCAAAGGTAACATATCCTCCATCCATTGGTTGAAAGTCTGAAAGATAGGACATGTTGCATGTCATATTCCTGGAACATCCACTGTCTGCATAACCTTGATCTTCATCATCATCCTGTGTTGAGGATACTATAAGGCTATATTTTTAAGTATGCGGAATCTACTTCACTTAGAAGAACTTGTTTGATGTAACAGTAATGCAATATGAATAATGAACACAGTGTATAACTCCAAACGATTCAATATTATTCAAGAATAATATGAGTGATCTCAATATCACTAGGGTTACAACGACCTTGAATCATAACAAAACTTGTATGACTTGTACAACTTGTATCAAAAAGTATATATAACATCTAACCTAGGACCTCCTTTTATATACATAAGGAGTCCTTTACAAGATAAGTATCTACCCGCATATTTCTAACTAATTGTGATATACATACAATCTATACCATACTTATCCTTGATACGTCCTTATCATAATAGCAGTACCTTTTGTTATATACTAGCAGTACTAACTTCATAGTTTGTACTGTTAGTTATCCTTCAGTAGTCTTCACTTATACACAAGTAGTTTGTACTGTTAGTGTAATCTTTTAGCAGTACTAATCTTCAATCATTTAACTCCCAGCAATCTTGTAAGCAACGATTCGAACCAAGAAGAACTGAAGACAAGGGAGGGTACGGTTGCTATTTGTTGTAGGTTAGTAGTAGTTTCAAGGTGAATGAAGGAGATTGTGTGTTCGGTTATGATAAGATCAAGATGAATCTGTGAGATTTGATGAGATGCGTTTGTTTGGAGAGTGAGAAGATGAGATGGGGGCGTACATTTGTGAGATTATTAGGGTTAGATAATGTGGTAAAAATTAGGGTAAGATGGTTATAACCTCTTTAAACTGTGTTTATGTGTTGGATCGGGTTATAAGATTTTTTTAGGGCCCGGTATGATGAATTGGTGTGGGATGCGTTTGATTGGATCTAGACTCTTCTTGGGCTGAACAGTTATATCAATCGAATTTTTTTTGGATTTATGGCTTATATAGACTTAGGTGGTTACGATCCGAAAGTTATATCATAAATAATTGGGCTGAAATGTGATTATTCGAGCGTATTTTTTTTAATACACTGAGTTAATTTTTTGTATAATTTCTGGCTAAAGGGAGTGGTATTTTGGTCGCACAAATTTTCACGGAGATACATTTTAATGAAAAGATCGGGAAAAACCATTATCAAAGTTCACTTAACCAAGTAACAAAGGCTAGTTTTTGGCATTTAATCACAAGATGTGACTACGACGTTAATTCATTATTATTTATTTGAGGTTGAAGTTGGATTTCACGGGTGCGTGTACTTAGTATCTGAAGATATCGGGATTGGTTGGATGCATGATTCTTTGAGATCCTTGTTCGAGCTTTTAACCATAAAAATGATTAAGACTTGATTTGTCTAGTTATACCTGATGTAAGGAGTTACATTGTTGTGCTCACAGTGTATAGCTATCACTTTAAAGGAGTTACGTTGTAGTGCTCAAGTGTTACAAAAAGCTGTGGATTATTCAAGAGAAGTTCATACACAATTAAGGATGGTTGGATGGGTATATGATTCTACCTTTATTGAAATTCTCAGTATTGGTTCTTAGTCAGACAATAGTGCAAGTTTCAGTCACAAGTTCGGGTTATTTTACTTGAGTCTCAAGTTCGTCATATTGGGTTTTCTCTATCAACAGTCACTACAAAGAGCCGTCAGAATGATAATGAGGTCGGTAAAGAGTTAGCTGAGAGGAGTATAAAAGAGTAGAGATGTTATCAGCGGTTGATTCTCATGGGATATTTTTAAGCTTAATAGATATTTATGGTACTTCACACTTTTTCGATTAATTGGACATACGAGGTTACGCTGCTTCCATTTTCCATCGTAAACATAGTATGTATGCTTCCGATTCCGCGAAGACATCGTGGGGGAAGAGAGTAGATGTTTTTTGTACTTTTTTCGACTTCTTTGCGAAAGCACTCTTTTTCCATATGTATCTGCAATCAGGGGGAAGAAATGTGCACATCGGGGACGCATAACAGGTTCACGTGATCGAGCTTACAATTTTATGACTAACGAAGAGACGTCCGCAGAGATGATCAGTGGTTCAGTTTTGTGATTTTGGTTTAATCGTTTCAACTTTCGTAGGTTGTGAACTGTGAAGTAGCCTACATATGTGAGAAAATCTTGCTGATTTCTTGCATGTTACCCCCGAATGGAGTTTCCACATTGAGTATAATTGTGATTAATTGACTAGTCAGATTTACTTGGTGTGGTTTACGGTGTTATCTACAAATTCCTCTGCGTACTTAAAACTTCAAAAGTTAGAAGACTTGTCAACTACATCAAAGTTTCGAATCTGCTGAAGACGGTTGTCAGTTTGGGGGGAAGCTGATTCAGAAACTTTTCCAAATAGAAGTGTATGAAGAAGCTGCTAAAGACATGCAGAGTGAATTGGGGGGAAGTTAATCCAGTTCATGCATATTACATCATTTGCCCACAAGTGAAGAAAAGTTCTCAAGCCGAGGTACAACATGAAGACAAAAAGCGTCAATTGCAGTCATCCTCAACATTTAAAGAGCTTATGAAGACTTTATTTTACTTATATTTGTACTTGTAGGAAATGTTGTAAGTAATCCCTTTTGTCATTCCAGTGGGGGAAGATTGTTGGGATCGCTCCTAACACATAAATGGAACGACATTTACGGGATTACATTAGTTATATTGTAAGCCACATACGCAGGTACTAAAGTGTCAATATTGTAAAGTGGTGCGTATGTTAGGCTATATATACCCCTCCATACTTTCATGGAAGGGTGATGCAATAGTGTGTAATTTACTTTCATTTTCCTTATCAATAAACACACATTTACTTTCTCTCTCTACTCTCTCTCTCTCTAACTATGGCTAAAATTTACTATCACCATCCCCAACCTCCTGAATCACAATATCAACCTAAAACACGATCCTACTAGTGGTATCAAAGGAACCCTAAAAATTATTTCAGCTGTAATATTAGAGACGTCAAGCAACGTTTGATGACCAACCCTTAGGGGGAGATTGTTTGGAATACGTGTAACTAGTATCAAGTCTTGGTCATTATATTATGTAATAGGTCGCTATAATATTAGGCTTATATGTTTAGTTAAGGCCCGATCCATGAAGTAAGCCCATGAACCGTGGCAAATGTTCTAGAAATATTACAAGTAGGCGTTGCCTTGCTTCCCACTCTATAAATACTTCATGTAAACCTCATTTGAGGTTGTTGGTTCATTTATGCAAGTTACACTTTAAAAAAAAAATATATATATATCTACTTTTAAGAGTAGATTTTTTTAAGAGAATTTCTCATTCCATTTCAACCAACCACCTCTTAAATGAGAGGATACAACATTATATAGTCTTTACATAAGGAAGAATAAGAAAGTGTGCCATGTTTACCTATCTCACTCATTCGACATTAACGTAAATACTAAGACTAAACTAGATGGCGCACTTCTACTATTACGTAGACTATATTCTTATCATTCTAACAAGCTATTACATGACCATATTACAAGACACATTTACTCGACAATGATCTTTACTTCAAGCGTTCCCTACAATCTCTCCCTAAGGGAAAATCATTGAGATCTCTATTTGATTATATTTATGATCATCACTTTTGCGTTTCCAACAGCTTATATATGTAAGGCTTCAAGGAAACCGAATGAACCTAATTATAAAACTTATACTGTGGTTCCTTCCACTTTGAACTCTTTTGATGTACTAAGCTCTATGGTGGATGTGAAGGATGAAGAGGCTTGTAAAGATTCGGCAGTTGGTAATAGGTATGGGAGCATGGAGCGAGTGCACCTAGTGATTCATTTGGCAGTCAAAGTACTACATCTCTGGTTGAAAGGATTAATAATATAGAAAATCAAATACTTGATGGGAAGCTTTTGTTATTGGGTGATGATGGGAAGCCGCTTCCTATGCAAAAGGAGGCTAATGTGACATCGGTATGTAGACCTAGTTCTACTATGGAAATGCAAGGAGAAGACTCGGATAGTGATGAAGTCGAATATGTTTTGATGAGACTTCCCATTACATGACTAGTGGAGGTGCATAAGATGCTAGTTTATGTGAGGATGAAGACTGATCTATTTGACACTTATGACCTTCAAGGTTTAACACCGGAACAACGGGCGTTTTGTGATGCGATAGATATTAATCTTCGTGGTCAGTTTAAACGTTAGTTTTATTTCTTGTCCTTATAGTAGTTGTTCATAAGTTTGGTTTGTCTTTCTTATGATAGTTTTCGTTTGAATCACAATTGGTGTGTTTGTTTCCCGTCTTTGTAACGGGTTTAGATTTGGGATTCACCTACATCCTATGAACTAAAATATTTTTTGGAGTAACAAAATTTAATAGGGGTATCCCCTGTAAAAAAAGAAAAAAAAAGAAAAGAAAAAGAAAACCTTATAAATACCCTCTCTTTGTAATTGTAAACGTGTATCTCCTGAGAGAGGTATGAGGCTTCATGCAAGGCTCCCAAAGATGTTCTGGGAAGATTCAGTTAATACAACAACCTACTTAATTAATCACAGACCTCCTGTTCCATTAGGATTCCGAATTCCAGAAGAGGAATGGCAAGGGAAGGAAGTTAGTCTCGTACACTTGAATGTATTTGTGTGTGACTCCTATGTTAAGGTGAAAGATGTTGCAAGAGATAAACTAGATGTAAAAGCGATGAAATACACATTCATAGGCTATAAATCAGATGAGATGGAATATCGCTTTTGGGATACGAATGGTCACAAGGTAGTACAAAGCAGAGATGTCACATTCAATGAGGACTCTCTTTATAGAGCCAATGCTGTAATTAAGTCTAGTAGCTTAGCCAAATCAGAAGGATCAAGTGGTGTTGGAAGACTGTCTAGATAACCTTGCAAATAATAGCATAGTTGTATAGAATGGATTGGGTTCAGAAATCACTCAGAGCTAAGGTAGGAGCTTAGACACAAGTGACGGGTTCCAGAATAGTGGGAGCTTCAAGGGTAGTGAGATTTCAGAAGATGAAGACGCTGAAGATGGAGCATCCTTCGAGGGAGGCTCTGAAACTCCACAGGTACGAAGGTCCACCAGATAGTCCAGAGCTCTAGTAAGGTGTGAAAGGATTTTATGTGCAAACCACACAACAAGCTTTCACAACTTGCCTTCACAGAAATGCCGAAGGGTCACACCGGTGCACACTAAACAGAACGTGCAAGCGAAAATAAGAAATGAGTTTACGAAGTGAAATAGAGTAAATGCGGAAATGAGAATACTGCGTTATTTTTATTAGGGATAATTCTAAAAGTAGACCAAACACAAATGGGCGGTTCCCTATCTACCCCGAAATCCGAAAATAATTTTGTTGCCCAGGGCAACCGGCAATTTTTTGGGCAACTGAAGGATTTTCAGTGTATTTTTTGGGCAACCGGGGTATGGTATAGACCATTTGGTGTTTGGTCTATTTTGGTAATTATCCCTTTTTATTAAAGGGTTAAACGGTATTAAAGGGTTAAGGGGTAATAAATAGCAAAAGACCAAAACTATATCCCTTACGGATATAGGATCGGTCGACCGAACCTAAGAGAGGAAAAAGGGGAGTTTGTTTCCTAAACAAAATCGAATACTTGTCCTACAAGTATTCTAGATCCTTCCCTTGTATCATATACATACAAAGGTGTAGAAAACTAGAATTGGGGGGGGGGGGTTGAATAGTTTTACCGATTAAAACTTTGTTTTAAAACTTTTAGATCGACTTATGTCAATCTATATTGGTGTGTGGATACTGATAGTCAGATATGAATAAAATATACTACAAGATAGAGAAAGAAAGAAACAACCATAATACGAATATTTATAGTGGTTCGGCTATAAGGTCACCTTCTTTGTGGAGAAGCCTTCACAACGTCGCTTACATTTTTTCTAGTACAAAGCTAAATACTGGGTTCTTCCACAACGTAGAACCAAACCTATGTCGCCTACACTTTATCCGGTACAAGGCTAGATACGGGGTTCTTCCACAAGGTAGAACCAACCCTACGTCACCTACACTTTATCCGATACAAGGCTAAATACCGGGTTCCTTTACAATGGAGGAACCAATCCTAACTACACCAACTATCTTTGGGATATAAAAAGGAATCAAATACAAGAGTCACTTCAGTGGTCTTGAGATGATGACAAAGCCTAGCAACCCTTGTCTTCAAGCTTGCGAGTCTTCTATGCAAAACATCGTGATCTCGCCTTTAAGAGAAACCTAGAGAATCACTAAAGAAAAAGCTATATGGATGATCCTAAGATCTGAGGTTAGAGAAGAAATAATATAGAGAGAATATGTGTGTGAAAGTGTTTAGAAGAAATGAGGAAATGACTCACTATTTATAGAGAAATAGTGCTCTGATCAGCCTGATCCTTTTCCAGAGGGATCTGGCCAGTGTAATCCATGGGATTCGGCAACTGGGTCAATCCAGTCCGGATTTTGGGTTACAATTCTGGGTCTTGGGTTATGGTTCATGGACTATGGGTACCCAACATGATGTCATGCATGATGCAAAGCATACTTTGGGTTATTGGTTATGGACTTTGGGTCATGGGTCATGGACTTTACCCATTTTGATGTCATGCATGATGTAATGCACATGGGCCATGGGTTATGGGCCATAGGTCATGGGCTTTAGGTTATGGATAGTCCAAACTATTTACTTACATGTTATGGGTGTAAGTAACAACATGTAAGTAACTACGTATTTTTATAAAGGTGTAAGTAACAAATGTTACTTATAACTGTTTTATAAAAATGGTTTTGGTTTTATATAAACTATTTAACTAGACATGTTTGATGGTTTATTTGTTTAGTGAAATGAGTTAGAAAACCACCGGCTCGAAAACTTACGTATTTTATTTATCTCGTTAAAATGATTTTACAATTTTTATCAACAAAACATAAGAAGATCGTAAGATATAAATAAACATTTTTACGGTTTATTTTTATTAACAAAAGGGATTTCTAAGGATCCTCATAACACACACACAATCCCTAAATCTATCCTCTCCTCCCTCTCCATTCGGCCGATCGACACAGAAGGGTTTTACCCTTTGTCGATCATCACTAATCGACTCCCAGTCAATTAGTGTTTACCCGGATTTCGTATCTCGCCTAACTTGTGTTGGGTTTTAGAGCTGCTGCTGCTTGATTAATTAAGACTGCTGATGGAATTTGCTCAAAGACATTGTTGTTGCTAGTACAAATTGTTACAACTGCTTGTGTATCTTACTACTGCTAAGTGTTGCTGAAGGTATTCAAGAAAATATATAAGTGGTTACTACTGCTGGACAACATGTTACTACTGCTAGTTCAACATCACAACTGCTTCATTACTGAAGAACTTGAAGAAAAACACTCTAAGTATTTAGTGCTGCTAGACCAAAAGTTAGTACATGTATAGTCGGTTAGATAATTATAGAAAAGATTCTTTTAAGATTTATCTTGTATAGCAAGCAATTGTAGGCCAACTAGGACTCCTTAGTCTGTAAAAAGGAAGACCTAGGGCATTGAGATAGATACGATTCTTTAGAAAAACTTCAAGGTTGTAAACCCTAATACTCAAGAGTATTCGTATTATTAATAATATTGAAGTGATTTGTTTGAGATTGTTTGTTTAATTCTTCTTAAGATTAAAGTTTAGATTCCTTATAAACTTTAATACAAATCATAGACAGTTTCTACATAAGTTATATTGGATTTATTCAATATTAACTTAATCTTTACAAGCTAAGGGAAATCGATCAAGTGCTCAACTGGGATCAACAAGTGGTATCAAAGCTTGTGATCTAGAGACTGTGAATCAAGAAGAACCTATTTAATCTCACCTCACTGAAGAAGGAAGACATGGACTCAGAATCTATTCACATGATTACTGCATCAAAGGTGCCCATGCTTAAGTCTGGAGAGTATGAGCTATGGAGAATGAGGATCGAGCAGTACATTCAAATGGTTGATTACTCTATGTGGGAGGTCATAGAGAATGCCAATCAACTACCTAAGACTGAAACTTTTGCTGAGGGATTTACTATTACTATTGGGAACACATTTTAGATATATTCAAGTCTTGGTCATTACATGTACATGATTGCTTAGAACTATGGGCTTTATGTTTGTTTATCACCTCACGGCTTCATTAGAAGCCCATGAGCCATGAGGTATAGATTAGATTCTAGAAACATTAAGGCAAGTGTTGCCCTAAACACTTTCCTATAAATACCGT